>CM038674.1:615758837-616333837 GCA_021605145.1 Aegilops bicornis | reverse complement strand
TGCACCATAATCCAAGACGGTTCACAAAGAGGAAACGTGTGCAAGCATGCACACAGTTGCCCTTTGCAAAGCGTGTGCGATGTCAGACAATATCACAAACGGTGCGGGCAAACTAAATGTTTGTGTTAGTTGCCTTATCGCATACCGATTCGCAACCATGAACTGTTTACGATGAAGTATGCGTCGTAAAACGCGTTGCACCACGTAATAGCGTGTGCGATAGTTGTCGTGTACGACGATGTTACGATGGTCCGAGGTTTCGTAATTCTGTCCGACACCCGTGCGATGATTAGCTAATCTTCTTAACAGTGAACCTTTTGTGATGGGCCGCGCATTCTATAATAGTGAACCATTTGTGATGAACCTTATCGTACACGATTCGCAACCATGAACTGTTTCTGATGAAGTATGCATCGTAAACGTTGCACCACAGAATAGCGTGTGCGATAGTTGTCGTGTACGACGATGTTACGATGGTCCGAGGTTTCGTAATTCTGTCCGACACCCGTGCGATGATTAGCTAATCTTCTTAACAGTGAACCTTTTGTGATGGGCCGCGCATCATACACATTCTATAATAGTGAACCATTTGTGATGGGCCGCGCATTGTAAACGTAGCACCACAGAATACCGACTGTGATGGCAATGCGAGCAGAAAAGAGTAGGAGTACTGTAGGGGCCCTATCCCCGACGGTTTATGGGTCGTGTGGGAATGACCCCCCCTATCGCCCACACTCACTTGGAGACGGTTCCAAATGCCGTCGCGGAAAGGGGTTAAAAACCGTTTGTTTAGCACCGACGCGCACCAGTGTTCACTTATATCTTTTTTAGCATGGTGTGCTCAGTATTTTTGAAGAAATGCTCTCTTGCTTCACTTAGATTTATTTGAGAGTTAGTAAAAATTTAAAGAAATTCTCTCTTTCTCACTTAAATTATTTTGAGAGAAAGAAAAATTTTATGCCCATGATCTTCACTTATATTTATTTGAGCTTATGAAAAGCAACACATGAAAATTAGTCCCAAAGTGACAGATATCCAAGAAGGATAAATGAAAAATTTCATGAAGATCATTGGACAAAATAAACTTGATTCTTAGTAATAGTTTTGAGATATGATGATGTGATATGTGAGTTATATTGATGAGTAATTATGCTTTAGTAAGAATATTGGTGTTAAGGTTTGTGATTCCCTATGCATGCACGAAAGTCAGTAGTCATGCAATGAAATTATATCCTACTTGTGATGCATTATTCGGTGTTAATTATGCTTAATGCTTGCTTATGAGATTATCTGTTTCTTGGTTGGTCGCTTCTCAATCCTTTTGCTAGCCTTCATTTTGCACCAAGTATGATCTCTACTTGTGCATCCAAAATCCTTCAAAACCAGTTTTGCCACATGAGTCCACTCTATCTACCTATATGCGTTATTCTTTTGCCGTTCTAAGCAAATTTGCATGTGCCATCTCTAATTTTCAAAATAAACTTCTCTTTTGTGTATTTGTTTTGCTCGTGGAACGGTAACGGGTGGCTAATATTTTTCATGTTGGACGTGTTATTCTCACGATGAGTGCTTATTCACTTGTCATTGCACGAGAGTAAGGCAAAGGTTTTAGGGATGCCCAGTCCCGAAATGCAAAAATGAATTTACTTTATGTTGTCAAATAATAAATTCCTTGGAAAGTGTTGGTATGAAAGGCACCCATGGATACGGTTAGCCATGGAAAGTGAAAGTATGGTGGAAAAAGGAATAAACTTTATTTTCTGTTTGGAAACCGCCTATGGCATATCTAGCATGGAAAGTGTTCGGAACTCTAAGTCGTTTTCGTTGGTGGGATGGATACACCTCCCAAAATGTTTTCATCTCTAATTTTTCGCTTTGAGCTCTGGCACCTCTACAAATCCCTACTTCCCTCTGCGAAGGGCCTTTCTTTTACTTTATGCAATTTTATATTTTTAATTTGAGTCTCCATCTTCTCTTATAAAATCACCAACTAAGAGGCAATATGATCGTACTTAAGTATTGGGTGTAGCTAATATTCGAGTGTGTTTCATGAATGGATCAATGTTTGAGCATGATGGGCTAGGGATAACTTATTTTAGCGTTGATATTTTGAAAGACATGGTTGCTTGTTGATATGCTTGAGTATCTAAATTATTATGTCAACAATAGACTATGGCTTTGAATCACATAAAAGTTCAAATGTCCATGCTATAAAGAAAGAATATGATATGACATGATGAACAACACTCCACATCAAAATTTCTGTTTTTATCACCTACCTACTCGAGGACGAGCAGGAGTTAAGCTTGGGGAAGCTGATACGTCTCCAACGTATCTATAATTTTTTATCGTTCCATGCTGTTTTATTATCTATCTTGGATGTTTTATAATCATTTTATAGTCATCTTATATCATTTTTTGGTATTAACCTATTGACATAGTGCCAAGTGCCAGTTGCTGGTTTTTTCCATGTTTTTTACATCGCAGGAAATCAATATCAGATGGAGTCCAAATGCCACGAAACTTTATGGAGATTTTTTATGGACCAGAAGGATGATATTGGGCCCTGGTTGCACCTAGGGGGAGTGTCGAGGAGGGGACAACCCACCAGGACGCCAGGAGGCCCAGGCGCGCCCTGGTGGGTTGTGCCCACCTCGAGTGCCCCCCGGACCGCCTCTTTGCTCTATAAATACCCCAAAAATCCCAGAACCCTAGGGGAGTCGACGAAATATTCATCCAGCCGCCGCAGAGTCCAGAACCACCAGATCCAATCTAGACACCATCTCGGATGGGGTTCACCACCTTCATTGGTGCCTCTCCGATGATGCGTGAGTAGTTCTTTGTAGACCTACGGGTCCGTAGTTAGTAGCTAGATGGCTTCCTCTCTCTTGCTGAATTCTCAATACAATGGTCTCTTGGAGATCCATATGATGTAACTCTTTTTGCGGTGTGTTTGTTGGGACCTGATGAACTTTGAGTTTATAATCAGTCATATCTTTTTATCATGAAATTCATTTGAGTTCTTTGATCTCTTATATGCATGATCTTTTATGGCCTCGTATTTCTTCTCCAATATTTGGGTTTTGTTTGGCCAACTTGTGTTGGAAATATGCCCTAGAGGCAATAATAAATTAGTTATTATTATATTTCCTTGTTCATTATAATCGTTTATTATCCATGCTATAATTGTATTGAAAGGAAACTCAGATACATGTGTGGATTCATAGACAACACCATGTCCCTAGTAAGCCTCTAGTTGACTAGCACGTTAATCAATAGATGGTTACGGTTTCCTGACCATGGACATTGGATGTCATTGATAACGGGATCACATCATTAGGAGAATTATGTGATGGACAAGACCCAATCCTAAGCCTAGCACTAAGATCGTAGTTCGTATGCTAAAGCTTTTCTAATGTCAAGTATCATTTCCTTAGACCATGAGATTGTGCAACTCCCGGATGCCGTAGGAATGCTTTGGGTGTACCAAACGTCACAACGAATCGGGTGGCTATAAAGGTGCACTACGTATCTCCGAAAGTGTCATTGGGTTGGCACGAATCGAGACTGGATTTGTCACTCCGTAAACGGAGAGGTATCTCTGGGCCCACTCGGTAGGACATCATCATAATGTGCACAATGTGACCAAGGGGTTGATCACGGGATGATGTGTTACGGAACGAGTAAAGAGACTTGCCGTAACGAGATTGAACAAGGTATCGGGATACCGACGATCGAATCTCGGCAAGTACAATACCGCTAGACAAAGGGAATTGTATACGGGTCGATTGAGTCCTTGACATCGTGGTTCATCCTATGAGATCATCGTGGAACATGTGGGAGCCAACATGGGTATCCAGATCCTGCTGTTGGTTATTGACCGGAGAATGTCTCGGTCATGTCAGCATGGTTCCCGAACCCGTAGGGTCTACACACTTAAGGTTCGATGACGCTAGGGTTATAAAGGAAGTTTGTATGTGGTTACCGAATGTTGTTCGGAGTCCCGGATGAGATCCCGGACATCACGAGGAGTTCCGGAATGGTCCGGAGGTAAAGATTTATATATGGGAAGTCCTGTTTTGGTCACCGGAAAAGTTTCGGGTTTTTCCGGTAACGTACCGGGACCACCGGGAGGGTCCCGGGGGTCCACCAAGTGGGGCCACCAACCCCGGAGGGCTGCGTGGGCCAAGTGTGGGAGGGGACCAGCCCCAGGTGGGCTGGTGCGCCCCCCCCCCACAAGGGGCCCAAGGCGCAGGGAAGAGTGGGAGGGGGCAAACCCTAGGGCAGATGGGCCCTAAGGCCCACCCCAGGTGCGCCTCCCCTCTCTCCCCCTCTGGCCGCCACCCAGATGGGATCTGGGGGCTGCCGCCACCCTTGGGAGGGAACCCTAGAGGCGCAGCCCTCCCTTCCCTATATATACTTGAGGCCTAGGGGCTGCCCAACACATGAGTTTTCACCTCTCCATGGCGCAGCCCCGCCTCCTCCTCCTCCTCTCCCGCGGTGCTTGGCGAAGCCTCGCCGACTACCACGCTCCTCCATCACCACCACGCCGTTGTGCTGCTACTGGATGGAGTCTTCCTCAACCTCTTCCTCTCTCCTTGCTGGATCAAGGCATGGGAGACGTCACCGGGCTGTACGTGTGTTGAACGCGGAGGTGCCGTCCGTTCGGCACTAGGATCTCCGGTGATTTCGATCAGGACGAGTACGACTCCTTCAACCCCGTTCTCTTGAACGCTTCCGCTTAGCGATCTACAAGGGTATGTAGATGCACTCTCCTTCCCTCATTGCTAGTTTCTCCATAGATAGATCTTGGTGACACGTAGGAAAATTTTGAATTTCTGCTATGTTCCCCAACAGTGGCATCATGAGCTAGGTCTATTGCGTAGACTCTTTGCACGAGTAGAACACAAAGTAGTTTTGGGCGTTGATTTTGTTCAATATGCTTACCGTTACTAGTCCAATCTTGTTTCGACGGTATTGTGGGATGAAGCGGCCGGACCGACCTTACATCGTACACTTATGTGAGACACGTTCCACCGACCGACATGCACTTGGTGCATAAGGTGGCTAAGCGGTGCCGCCTCTCCCACTTTAGTCGAAACGGATTCGATGAAAAGGGTCCTTATGAAGGGTAAATAGCAATTGGCATATCACGTTGTGGTTTTGCGTAGGTAAGAAACGTTCTTGCTAGAAACCCATAGCAGCCACGTAAAACATGCAAACAACAATTAGAGGACGTCTAACTTGTTTTTGCAGGGTATGCTATGTGATGTGATATGGCCAAGAAGAATGTGATGAATGATATGTGATGTATGAGATTGATCATGTTCTTGTAATAGGAATCACGACTTGCTGTCGATGAGTATGACAACCGGCAGGAGCCATAGGAGTTGTCTTTATTTATTGTATGACCTGCGTGTCATTGAACAACGCCATGTAATTACTTTAATTTATTGCTAACCGGTAACCATAGTAGTAGAAGTAATAAGTTGGCGAGACAACTTCATGGAGACACGATGATGGAGATCATGGTGTCATGCCGGTGACGATGATGATCATGGAGCCCCGAAGATGGAGATCAAAAGGAGCAAAATGATAATGGCCATATCATGTCACTATTTGATTGCATGTGATGTTTATCATATTATGCATCTTATTTGCTTAGAACAACGGTAGTAAATAAGATGATCCCTCATTAAAATTTCAAGAAAGTGTTCCCCTAATCGTGCACCGTTGCAAAAGTTCGTTGCTTCAAGCACCACGTGATGATCGGGTGTGATAGATTCTTACGTTCACATACAACGGGTGTAAGCCAGATTTACACACGCCAAACACTTAGGTTAACTTGACGAGCCTAGCATGTATGCACATGGCCTCGGAACACAAGAGACCGAAAGGTCGAGCATGAGTCGTATGGTGGATACGATCAACATGAAGATGTTCACTGATGATGACTAGTCCGTCTCACGTGATTGATCGGACACGGCCTAGTTGACTCGGATCATGTAATCACTTAGATGACTGGAGGGATGTCTATCTGAGTGGGAGTTCATTAGATGAACTTAATTATCATGAACATAGTCAAAAGCCCTTTGCAAATTATGTCATAGCTCGTGCTTTAGTTCTACTGTTTAGATATGTTCCTAGAGAAAATATAGTTGAAAGTTGACAATAGCAATTATGCGGTCAGTAGAAAGCTTATGTCCTTAATGCACCGCTCGGTGTCTTTGGACCTCGAATGTGGTCTGTGGATGTTGCGAACATCTGACACACACATTTTGATGACTACGTGATAGTTCGGTAATGTTAAACGGCTTAGAATTGAGGCACCAAAGACGTTTTGAAACGTCGCGAAACATATGAGATGTTCTGAGGGTTGAAAATTGGGATTTCAGGATCGTGCCCACGTCAAGAGGTATAAGACCTCCGACGATTTTCTTAGCCTGCAAACGAAAGGAGAAAATCTCAATCGTTGAGCTTGTATTCAGATTGTCTGGGTACAACAATCACTTGAATCGAGTGGGGGCTAATCTTCCAGATGAGATAGTGATGTTTCTCCAAAGACATTGCCACCAAGCTACTAGAGCTTTGTGATGAACTATAACATATCAAGGATAGATATGATGATCCTTGAAGTGTTCACGATGTTTGACACCGCGAAAGTAGAAGTCAAGTAGGAGCATCAATTGTTGATGGTTGGTAAAACCACTAGTTTCAAGAAGGGCAAGGGCAACAAGGGATACTTCATGAAACGGCAAAACAGTTGCTGCTCTAGTGAAGAAACCCAAGGTTGAACCCAAACCTGAGACTAAGTGCTTCGTAATGAGAGGAACGGACACGAAGCGGAACCACCCTAGATACTTGGTAGATGAGAAGGTGGCAAGGTCGATAGAAGTATATTGGATATACATTAAGTTATTGTGTATATTACTAGTACTCCTAGTAGCACCAGGGTATTATATACCGGTTCGGTTGCTAAGTGTTAGTAACTCGAAATAAAAGGCTACGGAATAAACGGAGACTAGCTAAAGGTGAGCTGACGATATGTGTTGGAAGTGTTTCCAAGTTTGATGTGATCAAACATCGCACGCTCCCTCTACCATCAAGATTAGTATTAAACCAAAATAATTGTCATTTGGTGTTTATGCGTTGAGCATAGACATGATTGGATTATGTCTATCGCAATACGGTTATTCATTTAAGGAGAATAATGGTTACTCTATTTATTTGAATAATACCTTCAATGGTCTTGCACCTAAAGGAATGGTTTATTGAATCTCAATCGTAGTGATACACATTTTCATGCCAAAAGATATAAGATAGTAATGATAGTACCACCTGCTTGTGGCACTGCCATGTAAGTCATATTGGTGTAAAACGCATGAAGAAGCTCCATGTTGATGGATCTTTGGACTCACTCGTTTTGAAAAGTTTGAGACATGCGAACCATGTCTATTGGTGTATACGCATGAAGAAACTCCATGCAGATGGATCGTTTGGACTCACTTGATTTTGAATCACTTGAGATATGCAAATCATACCACATGGGCAAGATGACCGAAAAGCCTCGGTTTCAAAGAAGATGGAACAAGATAGCAACTTGTTGAAATAACACATTTTGATGTGTGCAGTCCAATGAGTGCTTTGAGGCATGCAGTGAATATCGTTATGTTCTTACTTCACGGATGATTCGAGTAGATGTTGAGTATATTTACTTGATGAAACACAAGTCTGAATTATTGAATGGTTCAAGTAATTTCAGAGTGAAGTTGAAGATCATCGTGACAAGAGGATAAAATGTCTATGATATGATCATAGAGATGAGTATCTGAGTTACGAGCTTTGGCACGCTATTAAGACATAGTGGAAATTGTTTCACAATTAATACCGCCTGGAACACCATAGTGTGATGGTGTGTCCAAACATCATAGTTGCACCCTATTAGATATGGTGTGTACCATGATGTCTCTTATCGAATTACCACTATCGTTCATGGGTTAGGCATTAGAGACAACCGCACTCACTTTAATAGGGCACCACGTAATTCCGTTGAGACGACACCGTTTGAACTATGGTTTGGAGAAACCTAAGTTGTCGTTTCTTAAAAGTTTGGGGCTGCGACGCTTATGTGAAAAAGGTTTCAGGTTGATAAGCTCGAACCCAAAGCGGATAAAATTCATCTTCATAGGACACCCAAAAAAAGTTGGGTATACCTCCTAATTCAGATCCGAAAGCAATAGGGATTGTTTCTTGAATCGAGTCCTTTCTCGAGAAAAGGTTTCTCTCGAAAGAATTGAGTGGGAGGATGGTGGAGACTTGATGAGGGTTATTGAACTGTCACTTCAACAAAGTGTGTAGCAGGGCACAGGAAGTTGTTCCTGTGGCGCCTACACCAATTGAAGTAGAAGCTTATGATAATGATCATGAAGTTTTGGATCAAGTCACTACCATACCTCGTAGGTTGACAAGGATGCGTACTACTTCAGAGTGGTACAGTAATCCTATCTTGAAGGTCATGTTGCTAGACAACAATGAACCTATGAGCTATGAAGAAGCGATGGTGGGCCCAAATTCCGACAAATGGTAAGAAGCCATGAAATCCGAGATAGGATCCATGTATCAGAACAAAGCATGGACTTTGGTGGACTTGCCCGATGATCGGCAAGTTATTGAGGTAAATGGATCTTTAAGAAGAAGACGGACGTGGACGGTAATGTCACCGTCTGTGAAGCTCGACTTGTGGTGAAAAGTTTTTCACAAGTTTTCTCATCCGTAGCGATGCTTAAGTCCGTCGGGATCATGTTAGCATTAGCTGCATTTATGAAATCTGGCAGATGGATGTCAAAACCAGTTTCCTTACCAGTCTTTGCAAGGAAAGGTTGTATGTGATACAATCAGAAAGTTTTTGTCGATCCTAAGGATGCTAAAAGGTATCTTTGGCTCCAGCGATCCTTCTAAGGACCGGAGTAAGCATCTCGGAGTTGGAATGTGCGCTTTGATGAGATGATCAAAGATTTTGGGTTTATACAAAGTTTATGAGAAACTTGTATTTCCAAAGAAGTGAGTGGGAGCACTATAGAATTTCTGATGAGTATATGTTGTTGTCATATTATTGATCAGAAATGATGTAGAATTTCTGGAAAGCATATAGGGTTATTTCAAAAGTGTTTTTCAAGTGAAAACATGTATTAAGCTACTTGAACATTGAGCATCAAGATCTATAGGGATAGATCAAAACCGCTTAATGGTACTTTCAAATGAGCATATACCTTGACATGATCTTGAAGGTGTTCAAGATGGATCGATCAAAGAAGGAGTTCTTGCACGAGATGTAAGGTATGAAGTTAAGACTTAAAGCTCGACCACGGCAGAAAAAGAGAGAAAGGACGAAGGTCGTCCCTATGCCTTAGACGTAGGCTCTACGGTATGCTATCTTTGTGTCTTGCACGGAAGTGTGCCTTGCCATGAGTCGGTCAAGGGTACAAGAATGATCCAGGAATGCATCATTGGACAGCGGTCAAAATTGTCCTTGGAGTAAATAAGGACATGTTTCTCGATTATGGAGGTGATAAAGAGTTTGGCGTAAAGGGTTACGTCGATGCAAGCTTTAACACCTATCCGAATGACTCTGAGTAGCAAACCGGATACGTATAGTGGAGCAACCATTTGGAATAGCTCCAAGTGGAGCGTGGAATCAGCATTTACAATATGACCTAGAGATTTATGAAGTACATACGGATCTGAATGTTGCGCACCGTTGACTAAAACCTCTCTCACAAGCAAAACATGATCAAACCCCAGAACTCATTGAGTCTTAATCACATGATGATGTGAACTAGTTTAGTGACACTAGTAAACTCTTTGGATGTTAGTCACATGGAGATGTGACCTATGAGTGTTAATCACATGGCGATGTGAACTAGATTATTGACTCTAGTGCAAGTGGGAGACTGTTGGAAATATGCCCTAGAGGCAATAATAAATTAGTTATTATTATATTTCCTTGTTCATGATAATCGTTTATTATCCATGCTATAATTGTATTGAAAGGAAACTCATATACATGTGTGGATTCATAGACATCACCATGTCCCTAGTAAGCCTCTAGTTGACTAGCACGTTAATCAATAGATGGTTACGGTTTCCTGACCATGGACATTGGATGTCATTGATAATGGGATCACATCATTAGGAGAATGATGTGATGGACAAGACCCAATCCTAAGCCTAGCACTAAGATCGTAGTTCGTATGCTAAAGCTTTTCTAATGTCAAGTATCATTTCCTTAGACCATGAGATTGTGCAACTCCCGGATGCCGTAGGAATGCTTTGGGTGTACCAAAGCGTCCACAACGTAATCGGGTGGCTATAAAGGTGCACTACGGGTATCTCCGAAAGTGTCATTGGGTTGGCACGAATCGAGATCGATTTGTCACTCCGTGTAAACGGAGAGGTATCTCTGGGCCCACTCGGTAGGACATCATCATAATGTGCACAATGTGACCAAGGGGTTGATCACGGGATGATGTGTTACGAACGAGTAAAGAGACTTCTGCCGTAACGAGATTGAACAAGGTATCGGGATACCGACGATCGAATCTCGGGCAAGTACAATACCGCTAGACAAAGGGAATTGTATACGGGATCGATTGAGTCCTTGACATCGTGGTTCATCCGATGAGATCATCGTGGAACATGTGGGAGCCAACATGGGTATCCAGATCCCGCTGTTGGTTATTGACCGGAGAACGCCCTTGGCCATGTCTCAGATGGTTCCCGAACCCGTAGGGTCTACACACTTAAGGTTCGATGACGCTAGGGTTATAAAGGAAGTTTGTATGTGGTTACCTAATGTTGTTCGGAGTCCCGGATGAGATCCCGGACGTCACGAGGAGTTCCGAAATTGTCCGGAGGTAAAGATTTATATATGGGAAGTCCTGTTTTGGTCACCGGGAAAGTTTCGGGTTTTTCCCAGAACGCATCTGGGACCACCGGAGGGTCCCGAGGTCCACCAAGTGGGGCCACCAACCCCGGAGGGCTGCATGGGCCAAGTGTGGGAGGGACCAGCCCTGTGTGGGCTGGTGCGCCCCACAAGGGGCCCAAGGCGCAGGGAAGAGTGGGAGGGCAAACCCTAGGGCAGATGGGCCCTAAGGCCCACCCCAGCGCCTCCCTCTCTCCCTCCGCCGCCACCCAGATGGCATCTGGGGGCTGCCGCCACCCTTGGGGAGGGAACCCTAGAGGGGGCGCAGCCCCTCCCCTTCCCCTATATATACTTGAGGCCTAGGGGCTGCCCAACACATGAGTTTTCACCTCTCCATGGCGCAGCCCTGCCTCTCCTCCTCCTCTCCTTGGTGCTTGGCGAAGCCCTGCTGGACTACCACGCTCCTCCATCACCACCACGCCACGTTGTCTTTCTTGCTGGATGGAGTCTTCCTCAACCTCTCCCTCTCTCCTTGCTGGATCAAGGCATGGGAGACGTCACCGGGCTGTACGTGTGTTGAACGCGGAGGTGCCGTCCATTCGGCACTAGGATCTCCGGTGATTTGGATCACGACGAGGAGGACTCCTTCAACCCCGTTCTCTTGAACGCTTCCGCTTAGCGATCTACAAGGGTATGTAGATGCACTCTCCTTCCCTCGTTACTAGTTTCTCCATAGATAGATCTTGGTGACACGTAGGAAAATTTTGAATTTCTGCTACGTTCCCCAACAACTTGATCTATTTATCTTGCAATGGGAAGAGGTGCCCGGTAGTGGGTTCGATCTTACGGTGCTTGATCCCAGTGACAGAAAGGGAAACGACACATGTATCGTTGCTACTAAGGATAAAACGATGGGGTCTATCTCTACATAGATAGATCATGTCTACATCATGTTATCGTTCTTATTGCATTAATCCGTTTTTCGATGAACTTAATACACTAGATGCATGCTGGATAGCGGTCGATGTGTGGAGTTATAGTAGTAGATGCGGCAGGAGTCAGTCTACTAATCATGGACGTGATGCCTATGTAATGATCATTGCCTGGATATCATCATAATTATTTGAGGTTCTATCAATTGCCCAACAGTAATTTGTTTACCCACCGTTTTCTATTTTTCTCGAGAGAAGCCACTAGTGAAATCTACGGCCCCCGGGTCTTCTTTCTCATATATTTGCTTTGCGATCTATTTTATTTGCTCTTTTTATTCAGATCTATTAAACCAAAAATACAAAAATACTTTGCTGCACTTTATTTTATTTGCGATCTATTTATTCAACCTATTACAACTTTATCCCGTCCGTGCACCGTTTCTGGCGCTGTTAGCCAAAAGGGATTGACAACCCCTTTAACACGTCAGGTTGCAAGGTGTTGTTATTTGTATGCAGGGGCTGTTTACGTTGTGTTGCTTTGTTCTCCTACTAGTTCGATAACCTTGGTTTCATATCTGAGGGAAATACCTACCGTTGATGTGCTGCATCATCCCTTCCTCTTTGGGAAAATACCAACGTTGCTTCAAGCGACATCACGGGTCTTGCACCTAGCGGTGCTTCCAGGACGTAATTCTTCTGTGCAGCAATGACGATAATCCTCAAGTTACGGACCCAGTCCGTGTAGTTGCTACCATCATCTTTCAACTTAGCTTTCTCTAGGAGAGCATTAAAATTCAAAGGAACGATGCTTGCGGGCCATTGATCTACAACAACATAGACATGCAAAATACTATCAGATACTAAGTTCATGATAAATTAAATTTCAATTAATCATATTACTTAAGAACTCCCACTTAGATAGACATCCCTCTAGTCATCTAAATGATCACGTGATCCATATCAACTAAACCATGTATGATCATCACGTGAGATGGAGTAGTTCTCAATGGTGAACATCACTATGTTGATCATATCTACTATATGATTCACGCTCGACCTTTCGGTCTCAGTGTTCGAGGCCATATCTGCATATGCTAGGCTCGTCAAGTTTAACCCGAGTATTCTGCGTGTGCAAAACTGGCTTGCACCCGTTGTATGTGAACGTAGAGCTTATCACACCCGATCATCACGTGGTGTCTCGGCACGACGAACTGTAGCAACAATGCATACTGAGGGAGAACGCTTGTACCTTGAAATTTAGTGAGAGATCATCTTATAATGCTACCACCTACTAAGCAAAATAAGATGCATAAAGGATAAACATCACATGCAATCAAAAGAAGTGATATGATATGGCCATCATCATCTTGTGCCTTTGATCTCCATCTCCAAAGCACCATCATGATCACCATCGTCACCGGCTTGACACCTTGATCTCCATCATAGCATCGTTGTTGTCTCGCCAACTATTGCTTCTACGACTATCGCTACTGCTTAGTGATAAAGTAAGCAATTATATGGCGATTGCATTTCATACAATAAAGCGACAACCATAAGGCTCCTGCCAGTTGCCGATAACTTTTACAAAACATGATCATCTCATACAACAATTTATATATCATCACGACTTGACCATATCACATCACAGCAAGCCCTGCAAAAACAAGTTAGACGTCCTCTACTTTGTTGTTGCAAGTTTTACGTGGCTGCTACGGGCATCTAGCAAAAACTGTTCTTACCTACGCATCAAAACCACAACGATTTTTTGTCAAGTGTGTTGTTTTAACCTTCAACAAGGACCGGGCGTAGTCAAACTCGATTCAACTAAAGTTAGAGAAACAGACACCCACTAGCCACCTATGTGCGAAGCACGTCGGTAGAACCAGTTCATGAACGCGGTCATGTAATGTCGGTCTGGGCCGCTTCATCCAACAATACCGCCGAATCAAAGTAAGACGTTGCTGGTAAGCAGTATGACTATTATCGCCCACAACTCTTTGTGTTCTACTCATGCATATAACATCTACGCATAGACCTGGCTCGGATGCCACTGTTGGGGAACGTAGTATTTCAAAAAAAAATCCTATGATCACGCAAGATCCATCTAGGAGAAGCATAGCAACGAGCGGGGAGAGTGTGTCCACGTACCCTCATAGACCGAAAGCGGAATCATTTAGTAACGCGGTTGATGTAGTCGAACGTCTTCGTGATCCAACCGATCCAAGCACCGAACGTACGGCACCTCCGCGTTCAGCACACGTTCAGCTCGATGACGTCCCTGGAGCTCTCGATCCAGTTGAGGCCGGGGAAGAGTTCCGTCAGCATGACGGCATGGCGACGGTGATGATGAAGTTACCAGCGCAGGGCTTCGCCTAAGCACTACGACGATGTGACCGAGGTGTGTAACTATGGAGGGGGGCACCGCACACGGCTAAGAGAAACTTTGGTGTGCATTTTGGGTGCCCCCCTCCCACGTATATAAAGGGGGGAGGAGAGGTGGCCGGCCCAAGGGGGGCGCGCCATGGGGGGGAGTCCTACTTGGACTCCCGGTCCAAGTAGGATCCCCCCCCCCCCTTTCCTATTCCCACAAGGAGAAGGAGGGAAGGAGGAGGAGGAGAGAAGGAAGGAGGGGGCGCCGCCCCCTCCCCTTGTCCAATTCGGATTGGCAAGGGGGGGGGCACCTCCTGGCCAGCGCTCTCTCTTCTCCACTAAGGCCCATGAAGGCCCATGAACTTCCCGTGGGGGGGGGGGGGTCCGATAACACATGGTACTCCGAAACTTACCCGAAATGACCCGAACCATTTCGGTGTCCGAATATAACCTTCCAATATATGAAGCTTTATGTCTCGACCATTTCGAGACTCCTCGTCATGTCCGTGATCTCACCCGGGACTCCGAACAAACTTCGGTCATCAAATCACATAACCCATAATACAAATCGTCATCGAACGTTAAGCGTGCGGACCCTACGGGTACGAGAACTATGTAGACATGACCGAGACACATCTTCGTCAATAACCAATAGCGGAACCTGGATGCTCATATTGGCTCCTACATATTCTACGAAGATCTTTATCGGTCAAACCGCATAACAACATACGTTGTTCCCTTTGTCATCGGTATGTTACTTTCCCGAGATTCGATTGTCGGTATCATCATACCTAGTTCAATCTCGCTACCGGCAAGTCTCTTTACTCATTCCATAATGCATCACCCCGTAACCAACTCATTAGTCACATTGCTTGCAAGGCTTATAGTGATGTGCATTACCGAGAGGGCCCAGAGATACCTCTCCGATACTCGGAGTGACAAATCCTAATCTCGATCTATGCCAACTCAACAAACACCATCGGAGACACCTGTAGAGCATCTTTATAATCACCCAGTTACGTTGTGACGTTTGATAGCACACTAAGTGTTCCTCCGGTATTAGTGCTAAGCTAACGGATGGGTCTTGTCCATCACATCATTCTTTAATGATGTGACCCCTTTCATCAAATGACAACACATGTCCATGGCTAGAAAACTTAACCATCTTTGGTTAACGAGCTAGTCAAGTAGAGGCATACTAGGGACACTCTGTTTGTCTATGTATTCACACAAGTACTAAGTTTCCGGTTAATACAATTCTAGCATGAGTAATAAACATTTATCATGATATAAGGAAATATAAATAACAACTTTATTATTGCCTCTAGGGCATATTTCCTTCACGAACTCTAGACCTAGCACCCCCACATGACTAAGACATCGGAGGAGGAAACCATATCTGCCATTCACGAACCACGAACCCAGCACATGTTCTGTCTTCCAGATGTCATAGATGCATACCACAATCTGCATCTGCTCCTCGACCACCTCCCAAGCTCCACGCGGACGTTGGAGTAGATGCCGTCGCAACGGTGGAGCCTGAGGACACATGTCCACCACAAGGATGCCGTTGCCGCTAGACATCCCCGCATGAACAGACTGCTTCCCAAATCCATCACCGGCCATAGAGGCGATCTCCTCGCCGAAGAAGAATCTGGAGCTTCTTTATTCAGCATCGTTGTCGCCACCGCCGAAGCCAAGACGTTGGACGATCCAAAACTCTAAGCTTCGTAGACCCTAAAATCTAAAGCTAAAACGATTCACGCGCGCAGGATCCGGCGTACCCCCCACCACCACCGACAACCAAAATGTCGGCGGCGGAGGAGATCCGCTGGAAGGAGCGGCTCTCCAGGTGGTGGCGGGTAGGTTTCACTAGTAGGAGGGTTGTTAAGTTTTTCAGGCTTAGACTAAGCCTTGAAAACACCTTACATTGTTTTGAGACAAAGGGAGTACTCCCTCCGTCCGAAAATACTTGTCGGAGTAATGGATGTATCTAGACGCAAATTAGTTTTAGATACATTCATTTTCATCCATTTCTCCGATAAGTATTTCCGGACGGAGGGAGTAGAACATAAGGAATCCACATATATATCTCAACCGTACAAACCGAATTTGTCCTAAAAAACAGAATTCCTATTAAATTTATTTGAACATTAAGGGCTCTCAAGCTCGTGCACCTTGCAGGCATTGCACGCACACGTCTCACTTAACCTCGTGCGTGCACGCAGCTGTCCGCGCTCACCGTGAACGCCGAGCGGTTGAGCTCACACAGGAGCCCGCTACAGAGGTATACACACACATACACGCGGATACACCGTCCAATCCATTATAGCCCGACATGTAGCTAGTCCGCATGCAGACGATGCACATGCATGCAAACCAGCAGTACGACAGCACCACACTCCCAATCAGTACTACAACCCCGAAGGCCCGAGCTCGCCGTACAGGCCTCGCGCTGGCTGCCGCGACTTGAGGTGCAAAGCCGCGCAGAAAGGCGCAGCCAGGCGCATGGACCGGTCGATCTTGTGCAGTGCACGAGCCGGCCAACGTACCAACCGGCATGGCATGCCGTGCACAGTAGTGAGAAACCACGCCCCGGGCGGCACAGCCAGCCCCCCTCGGGTCGATCGATCACCGCGTGTGCCAAAGTAGGCTAGTAACATGGGCAGTGCTCCAGCTAGGGAAGAAGAAAATCTTTTTATGCCCTCGGAGGGACGCGTCTTCGCGCGCAGCTTCCCTTCCCTTCCGTGGGCCGCGCAGCGCACGGTGGGGGCACACGCGACGGCGACGGCGACGGCGTCGGCGACTTAAATCGTCGGGCGCACGGCCAAGCAGCCAGCCAGCCAGACGATCCGGTGGTACTACGTACGGTCTTGTGGATTCGGTCATCAGTAGGTACGTACGTCTCTGCCGTGGGATCGGGATGAGGCTTGCTAGCTGGAGCTGCACTGGCCTCCGCCCGCATGCAAAAACGCGTCGAGGGAGGGAGGCAGCTGATGCGGTGATGATGCCGATAGCTCGCTTGGGGCAGGTTGGTTCCGGGATAGAGACAGCGATGGGTGTCGCTGAGACGCTGACGTAGCTTCGCGTCGGACAAGTACGATCGAGGATATTTTGATCTCGCTGCTGTTTAGGATTAAGTATCGTGTGTGTGTGCGTGCATGGCCTTGTCACTTGTCAGAGCTAGCTGGCTGGCTGGAGCTTGTGTCCTGAGAGAGACCAGACCACCTTACGTGTACGTGTAGACACATCTTCAGATTCTCCGTGTGTACAGTACATGCGGATGCGGTGTCCCCTCCACCAGCCGGCCCGGGCACAAACCGCTGGTATTGAGCCTAGTACACGCGCGTGTCGTACAAACACGAGATCCGCGGATGTTAATCATGGCACCATGGAGAAGGCTCGATCGTGCATGCATGCTAGGTGCGAGCACGGACGTCGGACAGGTGTATCGTACCGAGCTACCCAGCGTACATCTCAAGGCAGGTAGTAGACCGCAAAGTTCGACCCGCTTGTACCCCTCCGTCTAAAAAAACTTGTCCCAACCTTGTCTCTTAAATGGATGTATCAAGTACTAATTTAGGATTAGATACATTCATTTAAGGAACAAACTTTTTTAGATGAAGAGAGTATAATATGATTGCGAACCTTGGATTAACAACGCATGCATGGAGGACTAGGCTGGCTGTAGCCTAGTGGCAAGGGTGGGTAGTGGCTCGTCCTGCGACCAGGGTTCAAAATTTCCGGTGCCTCACCCTCGGGTGGGCTTCGTCTATAAAACAATATCCTGGGTGCTAGTACTTAAGGATTACATTTTTTTTTAACAACGCATGCATGCATGTACTGTACATGGCACAGGTCACTGTGCATGCCATGAGGAAAGCTCGATCTTGCATGCCAGATGCATGTACAGACGACCAACAAGTGTATCGTATGAGGCAGGTAGGAGTAGATCACAAAGCTCGACCCGGTTGTATACATGATATGATTGCCAAGCTCGGATTAACAACACATGCATGTACGCTTCCTTGCACTGTCAGCGAGATCGATCCGGTGAAAAGACGTGACCTTTGCTTCTCGGAAAAAAGCAGGAAATCCACTAGTATCTTTCCAAAGATTCATATGGCGTTCGTACGCGCATCATCAACCTTCTACTCCTTCTGTTCACTTTTATAAGACTTTAAAGACATTCAAGACAATGTACAAAACAGCTTATTTTAAATTGTTTAAAATGACTTACAAAAATGAACAGAGGTAGTACTAAAAATCAAACAAAATAAATCTATACGTAACTCGCACGGCGGTACAAATAGCGTGGAGGGAGACGATGCTAGGCTGTCAGTGTAATTCCGGCACGAGGGGAACGAGGTTCTTGAATTCTCGGTCGACCGGGCCAATTATAACGGCGCACGACGGCACGGCAGGAGGTGTTTTTTTCCGAGGAAAATCGGATATATTCCAGAGGAGATGGAAAAGTAGAGGAGAGGCCGATCGGTCTTGACTTTGTGTGTCCTCCTCTTCCTCGGTCGGGGTGGAGTGGAGTGGCGTGGTGCTGGACCCGAGCAGCCCGGTCGGTCGTGTTCGTGGGTACAGGCTGCTGCTGCTGCATGCTGCACCGCGCACCGTACGTGACGCAGAATCTCGTGTCGGGAATATGTATGGGACGGGTGGCTACGCTAGTCTCCGTGTGCGTGCATGCGAGTGTCATGTGATTGGTCCAAGGAGGAGACCGGCCGGAGAAATACGAACGGTTTCTCCCATGATGAGTCCAGTGACGACTATGGTTGGACAAATGCTCGAGACACCCTAGCTATAGCTTGGGACCAGAAGAGAAGATTCCTTGCGGTTCGATCGGGTGCATAGTGCTTGTGTCGTGTGATCGGTTAGTATAGTAGCTAGAAGTAATTCTGGCTGTGATTGCTGCGTGGGATTAAGTAACTATGGGGCCAGGGCTGGGTTCTGTTGGTCAAGGACGGCGCCGGCCACTACTTATTACGTGCAGGAAGCCAGGATCTAGCTATAGCTATTGCTAGCCGGTCAAAGTGTACAGATCAGTCCGGTGTGCCATCCATCCTCCATTTTTATATTAGTAGCTATATAGAATGACAAAAGAAGAAAAAAACTGTATCCATTCGGTTGTCTAGAAAATGGTGTTTACAAAACAGTGCATGCACCATTTGCAGCTAGACTGCACTCCTGGTGCAAAATCAAAGCCCACCTGCCGACGAGCAGCCCTCCCTCGACTCGACATATCATATCAAAACACCATTCCTTTTCAAGGATAATCAAGAAACCCACCCCGGTCCAAGATCCCGGTACAAAAGGAAGAAAAGGTAAATAAAACCCCGGTCGACCATGCTCACGGTCTCACGCCACAGCCGGGTCACGACCGATGCCTAGATTAATGCCGGTAAATGCACGTCCCGATCACCAGCAAGACAGCCGAGGAAAGGGGACAGGCAGTCTCCCCTCTCCAGTAAATCTTCCCCGAAATCCAGGACGGTCAAAAGAGACCAAGGGTGAAGACAGGCGACCAGAAGAACAGCACAGCTAGCCAGCCCCCATTTTTCAAACAGAGATCAATTACTAATCGGATATACGTACGTACTGCATCAAACCCTGTTCCTCCTCCTCCTCCTCCAAGAAAGAAAGTTAAGGTTTGTGTCTCTCGCCGGCGCCAGCGCAGGTCCGCCTCGTCTCCGGTGGCCCTAGGGTCATGGGAGGCGGTGGATCTGGCAAGAGGCGACAGGAGAACTCCGTTTTAATCGCTTTTTAATCTTGTTAGGGTTTGTGTCCTACTCGGGAAGGCGAGACGGCGGCTCCCGAAGATGGAATAAAGGTCTCCTCGCCTAGTCCCCGTTTCGGCGATGCGTCTAGCATCGTTGGTGGGCGTGTGGAGGTGTGTCTCCGACAGATCTATCTTTGGTGGATTTGCTCGGATCTCATTGTTGTTCGTCCACGTTCGTGTGTCTTTGGTTTGGATCCTTCCGATCTACGTTATTTTTCATCGGTGACGGTTGCTGTTCCCAGGTCTTTGGTCCTATGAGGCCTTAAAGACGACTTCCGACCTGCTCCACTACAACAAGTTGTGCCCGGCTTCGGCGATGGAGGGGCGATGACGGCGGCGCGCCTTCGGCTCGCTTCGGTGCTTGTAGTCGTCGCTAGGTGATCTACGAATCTGGATGTAATTTTTATTTCTGATATTCGTTGTACTGCCATGATCGAAAATGAATAGATTGAAAGTTTTTTCTAAAAAAAAAAAAACCCTGCTGTCGACGACGGACACACACACTCGACTTGATCACCCCACGGCGTCCGCTACTATACACCACCACGTTGCTTTCAGATCTTATCTTGGATGCAGAACGCGGCACCCGTCCACCTCACGCAGTTGTCCCTCCGGAGAAGAGGAGGAGGAAGAAGAAGAGCCGGTCTCTCGGATGTCAGCAAACCAAACCAAAGCAGACGCCTCATCTTAATAAATAACAACGCAACAAACAAAAGCTTAGCTGCCCGCCGCTGCGTACGTGGCGCGCCCACGCACGGCGACGCGGTTTCGCAGCCAGCCTAGCTCGCACAAGAAGGAAGAAAATGAAATCTCTATATAGCATGAACGCATGATGCCATCGCTTTTACTAGGGAAGGATCGTCAAAGGGAGCAGCAGGGGAAATGGACAGCGGCAATTGATTTGGTTTGGTTTAATCTTGGGGCGACGACAGGACAGCCTGCCTCGAGGCGAGCAGCTGGAGTGCATTAGGAGCGGGGGACACTGAGCATGGGCCGGAAGCTTCCTTCCCGATGCATGATCAGAATTACTTATTGTTACTACATTATTCGTGTGTGTGATGCTTTTGGGTGATGGATCTTGTTTTCTACCCGTGCATGTGTGGACTGGGGACATGTTAACCTGCCTGGATTATCCTGCCTGCCGGGAGACCACCTCAATGGGAGTGGTTAGGCTTCAGTGATATTACCATGTGAAATGCCTGTTTTTTTAGTAGTACATGTCATGGTAATTA
The DNA here is from genome assembly GCA_021605145.1 of Aegilops bicornis. Taxonomy (NCBI): domain Eukaryota; kingdom Viridiplantae; phylum Streptophyta; class Magnoliopsida; order Poales; family Poaceae; genus Aegilops; species Aegilops bicornis. The sequence goes on along the minus strand of CM038674.1, from coordinate 616,312,594 downwards.
GCAACGATCTTCGAAAGAGGTTTGTTTCTTCAGGGCACCCGCCTTGATCCAGAATCTGGGGAATGTTAGACTAGGATAAACCATCGGCCGACAACAGTGTTCAACCCAAAGCAAGAAACTTTGAGGATTATGCATATGCTTTATGAATAGAGATGTTGCTGCAAAGGTATGAGATACGAACAGCTCTGTTATGGATAGCTCCAAGAAAATGAAATAAAGCAGCTGACCATTTTGATACGACGAAAATATCTTAGCCTATCCAAATAGCAATTCAGATAAAGATATATTCAGCTTTACAGCTATCACAAAAAAGAGGAGGACAACTGCTGCATCCATAGAATTACCACACTCAAGATTTAACTCATGTCTAATCCCTCTTGACTATCCTCACTGGTTGGTGGCTATCTTCTCACGAATTCATTTCCGAGTTGAAAAAATTAGCACAAATCAAGCACTTTAGGAGACCTCAGTGTAGCACCAAAAGATTCCAGTAAAAAGGGGCCTCTTCACAAGTAAAAATATTTGGTGCATTACCTGCATCTTCGTTCGAGCACTAGAGCCACTATATATATCTCGCACTTCCTCGCGGGAAGTTGTTACTAGTGCTTAACAGCCGATGGACAGGCGCAGGCATATATTCTGTAACCTCAAAGCAAGATAGTGAAAGTAAGATCTGCATCTGTTGCTCTAACTGAATCGCCAAAATACATAATTATATTTCTAGCACTAGTGCACCATATACACAATGTAATCTGTGAAAAGATGATGCAGATTACGAAACCACCATGGTTTACAGGTGAGCACAAGTGCAAAAGAATACGTGGACCTCATATGCGTTTATTTCTTGGAACACATTCGCTGCTCCCAAATACCGAATGTAATCGAATGCTAGTGATTACTGCAAGTCAATATTCACATGGTGACGGATCGCTAGTATTAGTCGAGGATTCATGAACGGCGAAGATCACTTCACTCCATACATCTTCTGAATTTCTCATAACAATAAAATCGGTGTTGGTTTTCATCTGCAAGTTGGTGTCGAGAATCGGCCGATTTTCTTCATAAGACAAAGAAGCCCCACAATGCCATCATGTGCGTGCCATATAGCCAGCGACCGCAGACGGTAGATTGTAGGTGCACAATAACGTTGGCCTTTCAGTAGCTTTCGTCGCCGATCCCTTTCCTTTATATCACAATCAAAGCGTGTACACTTGTCAGATCGGTTATTGCCTCCCAAGCAGTGTATGCCATCACACCTCTCATCGTGCCACCACGCTTTCTTCACAACATCAACAAATTGGAGAGGGCTTTCCTTTGATCTGAATCGGATAAGACGACCGGTGCCAAATGTAAAGTGAATTGGAAGGTAGTTTGCCGCCCCAAGGAGTATGGAGGCCTTGGGGTTCTAGACATTGACAAGTTTGCTCGGGCCTTACGTCTCAGGTGGCCATGATATGAATGGAAGGAGCCAAACAAGCTTTGGGTGGGGCTTGGGAACCCTTGCACGGAGGAGGACATGGACTTCTTCTATGCCTCAACGACCATCATTTTGGGCAACGGTGCCAAAACACCTTTTTGGGATTCCCCATGGCTTCTTGGGCGGAAACCGAAGGACATTGCCCCTTTGATTTATGAGGCCTCCACGCGCAAGAACTGGAAGGTGCGTAAGGCCCTCCATGAAGATGCTTGGATTCTTAAGATCGGTCGCAACACCATCGTCTCCGGTGCCCATATCCTCCAATTCTTCACGTTATGGATGCTTGTGCATGACCTATACTTGAATCAACAAACTGACGATGACATTATTTGGAAACACGCCAACGACGGGTCCTATTCCGCGGCCACCGCCTACAAGGCTCAGTTTCTTGGACTGACACTTTCGCCCATGGACTTTATGATCTGGAAGGCTTGGGCCCCTCCTAAGATCAAGTTTTTGCTTGGTTGGCTATCCAAGACCGGATTTGGACAGCCGACAGATTGGAGCGGCGCGGTTGGCAAATCAGGACTTTGCCCGCTCTGCAAACGTGTTGATTTAGACGGGTGCACACCTCTTCTACAAATGCCGCTACACCATAAGGCTATGGAACTCGATCATCCTTGAATTTGGTCTAGCGCACATGGACACCTCCTCTTGGCATTTGGATGGATCCGTTTTGGAATGGTGGGAAAAGCGAACCTGCTTGCAAAACCCAAACCGACGAGCCTTGGCCTCACTTACAATGCTAGTCTCTTGGACGATCCGAACGAGCGTAATGCTCGGGTCTTCCGACACAAGAGCGCACCGCCTCCGATCCTTCTCCGTGCTATCATCAACGACGTCAAGCTTTGGGTTCTCGCGGGAGCTAAAAAACTGAGGTGTATTCTTGTGCGCGAGTAGTTGCCATGCCGGGCATATGGCTCATTTGTAACACTCTAAAACACTTCCCTCTTATTTAATGAATGAGGCTTTGCCTCCGTTTCCAAAAAAACAATCAAAGCGTGGTGCTGAGGAGTGCATTTCTCAGTCAACATCAGTCGTTCTCACCACCAGTGTTTCAGAATCGGTAGACATCGCATGACAGACTGTTATGCATGACGCGTGGATGCTCCGTTAGCATCACAGGAGGATTAGAGAAAACATTACAGGAAAAATAAAGAGGACGCGTCGATATCACGGTACGTACCGTCTCGTCACAGTAATCTCTCTGTTTTCGCAGAAAAACGCGTCTTCGCACAATATATTCTCTTTTCCACATCAAGATTTTAATGTTCCAGACATGGAGCACGCATACTGAATATGGACGACCTGGTCTGCCTCCCTCTAGAGTCTCTGTTAGCAGACGCCTTCCTCTTCATTTTAAGGACCATTGATTTTTCTTCTGGCAACCATTTGAAATATTTGGATCACTCTCTTGCCTATCCAGCACAGAGTTCTTCGTTAAGGGATATGTAGGAGAGCACACCAGATTTATGCAGCGAAAAAATGTGTACTTTTCAGCTGTACATTACAACACACTCACGATGCAAGATGTTTACACATGATGCGCTAGCAAAAGGCTACACTTTGTGACCTCGTTAGCAGTAGAACTCCCAGACTGCATGAGATATGCTGCAGATAAGTAAAGTATCTGCATATGCCTCACATACAGATGTGTTCGGCGAAACCTCACATATTTGATGGCTGATATGCTACCAACAGTTTCCAAATTTAGCACCTTCAGACTGCAAAATATGGCTGGCAGCCTGTTCCTGTGGCTACTACAGAGCGAATATGGTGTTGCTAGGCTATCCTGACGCTCTGTTCAGTACATTGTAAAGGCAAAAGCAAAATAAGATTGTATTCGGCGTAACAACTGTACTATTTGCATCCGTAACTCGGTAATCCCGTGAGCAAACATATCTGAGACAGGACATGTCCTTAGCACATTGGCAGAATAACGAGACCCCGTGTCGTTTTTGCCTGATTTTCATCATGATTATTGTCCTAGTACCAATCAAAAACATCCAGATCCAGGCCATCATCAGCATTCACAGCAACACGCTCCCCCTCTCTGACCTCAGATTGGCGCGTGCCCAGCTCTTTATCTGACCAATTTGAACCATTCTCTTCATCCATTAAGTCCTGCAACACATGCTTAAAACAGAAAAATAGAGAAAGAATGTCAATGAAATAAATTCCGTATTGAACACTGTGTGTGGTAGTTTCAGAAAGGAAAGAACCTCATTTCCAGTGTCTCCTTCAATTGATGCAACCACTTGTTTATGTGTACTGTTGATGTCCCTCTGCAGATCTTCAATGTTGAGCTGTTTGATTACTTGTTTTAAATACAAATGATCTGTGTACAGTTGTAAACCAGAAGCATTAAGTTAAAGAAAAAGAAATCACAGTTCAGAAATTTTGGCCGTACCACTTATAAAGCAATTGCTAACCTCTTGAGCGATGAAGTATAGCATCGTGGACTTGCATTGGATGCTTTTTCTCCTCGGTTTTAATCTTCTGCCGCACCTGATCACGGGACTTATCAGGGAATAGCTGTTGTATCATTGCAAAATCACTACCAAATTGTTGAAGACCCTGAACCAGAACAGATAAAAAGGTTGAAGTTTCCAATAGGCAAGCCAAAAAGTCAACAAGAAAAAGATATATTCAACATGAAAATAGTTGCCTGAGTAGTTGATATCTAAATACCTGGTAAAATAAGTCAGTGTCAGATTTCGACCATTTGGCCCGTGTTTGCTTGTTCATGTAGGAATGGTAATTCAGTTTGGTTGCATTTTCTAGCACGTGGTTCTCTCTTCTGTCATTGTCATAGTTCTCTTCAAAAGGATCAAAACTGTTGGTATCTCCAAACTGGGAGGTGCTGTGAAAAGGCATCGACAAAGAACATGACATAGGAAATGTAAGTACAAACTGTGATTGAAGGAGTATATCAGCCCATCAAATATAAGAAGACAAATTTAGATGCTAGAATAAACAGCTGCCGCAGCAATGCCTAGTTCAAATAATCTATTTGAAACAGGGAAGTATCTCCATGATGAAATAAAAGGCTTGCAAATCAGCCTGTAGCATTATTGTCAATGACTGGTTATTTTTACAACGCTTTAGGTAAAAATATCTGGATAGCAAATAAGAAATGGCCATTAAACACAAGATAGAGCAAATATCCATGCATGAATATTTGAAGTGAAAAAAGAGAGCACACCTTTGATTAGAGGATGATGGTCCTGACGGAATTGTTTTACTCTAGGAAAAGCCAAAACAAAATCATGAAACAACAGCACAATAATGTTTCATAATAAGAACCACCAGCTGTGTCTCAACCCAGCTCACCTGAATACGCTCCCTGGCCTCATGTAACAACCTGAGATGCATCACACTTAGCTTCATGCGATCTATCTCATGATCAGGTTTTTCCAGTAAAGTTTTGACTTCTGAAACTACGAAGGCCAGAAAAAGAGATAAGAGCTCATATCATGTAAAATTGATGCTTTGTTATCTGGGTGTTGTTGCTATTTATCTAGATACCTTTTGCTCTTTTTTGACGAATTCTGTGAGTAAGCTTCTTCTCAGGCTGTTCTGTCAATGTATCTTTCATGGCTCTCTTACGACCACGTGAAGATACTTCACTTTTGATTTTTCTGCTGGTTCTTCTCAGGCAGTTCTGTTCTGTTGGAAATCCTTTGAAACACGGGAGGTTGAATTAGAGAAATTTGCTAAATTAACCCATAACAAAAAGGCCACACTAGAAGAGAAGCAAGCAATAGTGGAGCAGTGGCCGCTCGTGGGGCACGACATGGGGAACTCCTGGTTTTCACTGGGGCAAATATTGAGCTATCTACTTTAGACATAATTAGTTTTCCAACCATGTGGACAATAATATAAATTATCTGGCAATTATTTTTCTTTTCTTTTCAGAAACAGTAGACTGCTAAATTACAAAACAACCATAGATTTACCACAACAATATTTGGGTCCAATGCTTGTAATACTGAGGTCAAATTCTAAAATTATATTTATTACAAACTGCTTAATAACCACAAAAGGTAAATCCTATCTTCTATGAGATCCTTCATGAGGGAGCAGCCCAATCTCCTCCACACTGTCGCTCCAACTACTCAGTGGAAATAATACCAAATTATTATCCTTACAACAATAAGCACCATCAGCTGGTTGCTAAGTATGAGCCTCATATTCTATACAAACAACATAATAGAAAAATTGGGAACTAAAAACCACCTTTAAGCCCTCAGTTCCTATTTGAACTCCATATAACAACTAAAGCATTCTATAGTTCTCGGGTTCTACCGACGGTAATTCGGAGCTACTACATGCCAGCTGATCCGTCTTAAGTCCTCAGCTCTGATTGGAATCTGTATACCAAGTTACCAACTAACGAGTTCAAGAGTTCTTGCGTTCTACTATAAAAGAACAGGACGGTAATTTTGATTATCACCCTAAAGAAGAGCATGTATGCCACCCAAGAAATGCAGGCAGCGTGCTCTTCACTGCACTGCACCCATCCTGACGCCATCCTATCAACCTAAATTTGCATGCATACAGAGAGGAAGTAAAGCTAACCAGGGAACATAATCCATCCACCACATCGACTAAATTAGCGTGCTGCCAAAGCCCAGCATCGGAGCCACCTCCACACTATTCCTAGTTCCATTTCATCCATGTTTGTACAAAGTCAAGGAAACGCGAGCAGAAACTTACCAGATCAAATATCAGAAAGCATAGGTAGATTGCAACCAAATCTGCACCCGTGACGCAGGGACGGCGGCGGCCAGCGAGTTGCGCTAAGGCATGACGGGGAAGCAGCAGATGGGAGAGGGAAGCAGTTGAGGGAGCGACGTGGGGGTGGGGCCGCTGGACCGAGCCGCCGAGCACCCACCTGAGGACAGATGAACGCGACGCGAGAGGGGAGGTGGGGCAGCGGCCGTCGTACCGTCGGCGTGCGGAGGGGAGCGGGGGCGTCCGTCCACGGCGGCGGCGAGCGAGCGGAGGGGAAGTAGTGGTGGGCACGCTCGCCGTCGTCTGGTGGATCAGCGACGTCTTCTGGCCCGTCACAACAATAAGCCCATAAATATGGCGCTCGCCAAGGCTTCTGGCCCATCTCGTTCGGCCCGTGGGCTATATACTGGTCACTTGCGGCCGCGGCCCGTGCCGCCGTGCGCCTCATCCGCGCCCCCTCCTTCTCGTCGTCAGTCAGCGACGGACCGAGCCGCCGAGCACCCACCTCACCGGCTCACCGGCCAACGATTGACCGGCATGGCGGCGGCGCTATCCGCGTTGCTCCCGCGCGCCGCGGCCGTCCGCATCGTGGCGCCGCGCGCCCGCTCTGCCGCCGCCTCGTACCGCCTCCTCTGCGCCGCGGCGGCGGGGGAGGCGTCGAGCTCGCCCCTGGCGCCGCGGAGGCTGGTGCTCTACACCAAGCCCGGGTGCTGCCTCTGCGACGGCCTCAAGGAGAAGCTCCACGCCGCCGTCCTGCTCGCCGGCACCCCCTACTCCCTCGCCTCCCTCGAGCTCCAGGCAAGTGACCCCGGCCGCTCTCCTTCGTAATCTCTTTCTCGTGCTGAGATGAGATGGATGCTTACTTCGGGGTGCTGGGCTAATTCGATCAGGAGAGGGACATCACGACCAACCCGGAGTGGGAGCGGCTGTACCAGTACGAGATCCCGGTGCTGGCCAAGGTGCTCCCCGACGGCACCGAGGTACCCATTGATCCGCTCGCGATTCACCCTTTTTGCCATGTTTTCAGCTACGCAATGTTAGTAAGCTTGCACAGAGCCAAATTATGATACCAGTATACAACATGTGGCTATGTCAATGCCTCAATTCGATAAACGAAAGCAGACAGTGGTTATGCTTCGCTGGTTCACTGTAGTTGGTATAATCGCCACAAATAATAAAATCATGGTTTCGTTGTCCGATGAAGAATTATTAACATATCACGATATGTTTGGCTAGCCCAAACTTGATAGAGGTTTACCAAACTTGATAGCCTTGACCTGCACGTGCTTATAATAAGATCACTCCGGACAAATCAGCAAATTTTTAAAAGATAATCCGATGGTGAAGACAAGGAATTCTCTCTTACTTTCCAGCTCGCCTAAAGACCATTCCTTATTGGTATCTGATAGATATTTCGATCATTGTGATGATGCATTATTTGTGAGAGTTACCCCCTTGGTGGTTTATTATTCTAGGCTTCATTGTTTGGAATAACATGAACTGATGTAAATGTGACTACTCATATTACAGGAAATACTTCCGAGGCTGTCTCCCCGGCTAACTGTGGAGCTCATACAAAAGAAAGTATCCAGCGTGTTTGATCAGTAAGGATGTAATTGTACTTCAAAAGTTCAATCGTCAGCTTTGCATTTAGAGCTGCAGCTGTAAGAGTGGCAATAGGTGATATGATGATTGGTGTTATTTTCCTTGGTTGTAAGTTGCAAACCATGATTTTCAATTGCTTAACTTATATTTTGTACATTTAGTTTGGTTTACGCGTGTCTTCTTAATATCGAATTCATATAGAGAAACATCCAAAACAGGAGAAAGATATAAAATGTTTTCTTTTCTGTCTGTGTGTCTTGGGGGGGGGGGGGGGGGGTTATAAAATTTGTTTACCGGATAGTCAGAGTCAGCCACGCCACAAGAAAATACAGTTGCAAAATTTACAATACTGGGTTTTCTCTTGTTAACAAGTGAAAAACTTTATGCAAGGAGCATTTACAGAACATCTGACTCATAAGCAAGATCCAGGCCAGTACATCAATATCCAAGGGGCTCTTGGAAATAAGAGCAATGTCTGGCGTATGCAAATGCAGGAGCTGCCTGGGGGGAAAATGGTTATCTGAACAGATAAACAACTAAAAACACGTCTTTAGGAACATATGGTGGCCAGCCACTTTTGTAGCTGTAACCTGCTAATTCTACTATACATGGACCTTGGGGTTTATCCGGCTTTCATGTGAGTATAAGTTTGTAATTAAACTTGGCCTAGATTTCTTACAGCATAGGACGTTAGTTTAAGCATAGAGTTGCTGCATCCCAAATTCCCAACCTATATAAGCTGCAAAATAGTCTTAACATGCAAATTCTGATCTGCCCGAGGCTGAGAGGCCTGCTTTTATCGAATTCCAACTGGAACTTGAATCTTGCTCGACTATACAAGTACCTGGAGAAATTCAACATAGCAAAAAAATCAGACCAGTATACCTTCATGAATGTATCCAAATTCCTTTATTCATATCATGCAGCTTTAAAAATGTTTTAAAAGGTTAGGTAAATGCATTCTTTATTTTATAACTAATAATGTTAAAGTAAGAGATGAACGCATTGGCGTATTCCAATTATATTATTATTACCAAGATACATATTATTGTTCTAAATATATCAAACGATTTAATAACTGCATCGATGAACCCAAAAGCATTTTATTTTTACCTTATTACTATGGTTGGGATGATGGCGCAATGGAGGTTGGTGCTGTCATTGCATTGCCACTTTGCTTGTGCCCAGGTCCATTCCCGCTATGACGCAGTGTTGGTAACTGAAGAGAGATTGTCATTGGAGGAAGTCGATTTAACATGCGATGTGGATTAGTTGCATTTAGTTTCATCCAAGCAGGGCATGAACAATGTGCACAAAGATTGGTTCTACTTGGCTGTGAATATGGAGGCATGGAACGGGATGACATTGGCTGTGAATATGGAGGCATGGAAGGGGATGCCATTTGCGTTGGAGATGAGCTAGGAGCAAATGATGGAACGAGGGCTTGCAGACGCGGAGCCAGCTTGAGATCCTTGATTCTACCAAAAACCGATGGGTCTAGGCCAAGGTTCATTGAACTTGATTCTGTGATGATTTCAGCTAGCTGTTTCAGCCTCCCCATTTCTTCGTAAACGCCGCGGTCATCTGGGGAGAGGGAAACTTGGACTATAACTGGTGGGGCAATCGTTGAGCCATTCTTATTTGTCAGATCTATGTATATGTCCTGCATGTAGATAGCATGTTGTCACTTTATGTCAAGATCTTCTAGGAAAGATGTTAATCAGAAGAAGAAAAAAAACATATTAGATGTAGAAAGGGGGAGCTCATATGGTACCTCATCCAGTAAATGCCCAAGATCCTCCTTCATTTCCTCAATCAGTCCCCTCAATTGGCGAATGCTCATGTCAAGCGTTACATTGAAAATAGGCTGTGCAACTTGTAGAATGGAATTATCCTGTAGGGGTTCAACTTCTATTGTGATCCCTCCTGGGAACCCCAGCATCTGTACGCACAATGGATATCCGAAGACCGATGGTGTCAGCGATAAATTCAGCTGCTGAAGTGTTAGCTGGATCAAGTTTTTCCTCAATGCGTGCATGGATCGTGCACTTATGGAGGTGTTTATTGGGTCAGGAAGAACATCAAATTCTACAACAGTGAAACTCGGGAATAATGCCTGCATAGAGACGGAAACCTGCAGAATTGTCTCGGTCAGTATTCAGTAAATCTTCTCGAGTGGCTTGGATTGGGGTTGGTAGTGGTAGCATACCGTAGTGTTGGGGACTCCAATTTGACGGTTTATCTCTTGTTGTAGCTCGGCGACATGTGGAGTGAGTTCCGCAAGTGGCTTCAACAGGATGAAACCAGCCTGAATTTCATCTGGAGAAGTGAATGCTTTGTTGTCAAAACATGGGAACTGCTGACTGCTGTAGCTGATTGTTGACTATGGTTTATTACTGAGGAGGTTTTCGTATTTTACTATCTAGATTCATGGCATAGTTCCTATCGAACTTGTGGACATGGAGCTTTGGAAGGTACACAAGCTGATCATGGCTGAAACCTGGTGCTGAAGAAGCCGTCCTTACCGATGAGTGTGCCGGGGGCATCAGGCACGCTGTTCCCCGGTGATCGGAATTGAAGGACCATGAAGAAGGCCGAGAGGAAGACGACGACACCAAGGATCAACGCGGCGACGCACTTGGCGCTGAGCGCTGCGCTCACTTGAGCGGTCCATTGGTGAAGCGCAGAGCCGTTGCTGGTTGGCGTCTCAGGGAGGCGTCCAGGCTGCTCAGCGTCACCGGCTTTCTTGCCCATGGCGAGCGCATCTGCCACAGGTCTCTCTGGCTCTGAGGTTACCACTCAGTGTAGGTAGAGTTCATCAGTACTGGAGGGGGACTGCTGAGGCTGCGTTGCGTCCGGGATCAACCGGAAGGCTGGCGGTGGTGCTCGCCGTGGCCGCACCGGTGACGTGAACAGGGCAGTACTAGTACAATCAAAACTGGAGGGCAGTAGTAAAACCATCAGGCCTTGTGAACACCGTTGGGTTGGTATTAGGAAGGGTGACAGCATAGGCCGGCTGTTTTGACTTTTGCTCGTCTCACAACTTCTTCTATCATTTAGTTTGCTTTCATGCCAGAGCTGTTCTTACTGGCATCTAAAAATCATCATCTTTTGTCTTTTGCCGTATACTCCCTCCGTCCTAAATACAAGTCCTTTTAGAGACTCTATAATATGGGCTACGTACGGAGCAAAATGAGTGAATCTACCTAAAATACGTTTATATAGATCTGTATGTAGTTCATATTGGAGTCTCCACATACGGAGTATTTAGGAACCGAGGGAGTAGTTAATGCAGAAAGAGATGGAAAAAGTTCTTGCAAACCAACTTTCACCTTTTGAATTTTATAGTTAAGCTTATGTTCAGCACATTTGGATGCTCTGTTTTGTTGTTTGCTCCGTTATCCCTTGATAGTGGAACCCATTTTTGGATCTTACAGAAAAAAAATGGAAACTCTTTCGATCTCGAGGGGATTTTAACATCCCTCTCATGCTTTCACTTTGCTCGCATTCTTATCTTCGCCTGTGGAGTCGGAAAGCAAGTTTAGTTAAACGTACAAGGTGACATCATGTGAATAATAAGATAATAGCAGTATTAAAATGCATACTCGTATTTGGCCGGTGCTTACAAAGCCAGCTATCTGATTTATTTACACGAGTGCTCACAGCATCACCGATTAATACAATTTGTTAAGGAGGTACCAGCACGCTACTAATTCCTCGGCTTACATTACAATCCATCGCTGACTGGTCATCAAGGAGAAGGAGGCATCGATGATACAAAAGATGGACAAGACCAAAGTGAAGATAGAAAGAAGCTAGAAAGAACACTCCAACCTATCATTAATACAACACGGCTAAAATGGATCATTGTTACATTGAGTACAGTACAGGCTGTGAGTTCTCCACTAGCGTGAAATGTTCGAACCAAACATGAAGAAACAACTCTACCTTTCCCCCCACAAAGTGAACAACAATCTGGGCTAATGCGCAACATCGAACGGGTTTAGTCTAGATGAGCTTCTTTTTCCTGAAGTACCCTTGAAGGTGCCACAACTGCAAAACTGACACCACGACGCAGACGCCAAGCGACATGATGCTGAACCAAGCAACCCTGCCGTTTGTTTTCTCGCTCACCTCCCTCATCTCCGCTTCCCTGCATGGACAGATCAAGTCAGTCACTGGCTGTACCGCCAACTTATTGAAGTCTTGCACGACAAGTGTTGGACATGTTTCCATGTCACAAGTGCTTTCAGGACAAGTGTTAACCATTTTCTAGCGGACGCCAGTCATAAACCAAAAGCTTTAGAAAGTTAAAAGCCCCAGTTCAAGCAACAAACGATTTTGCCTGAAACTTGTGTCAAATGTGGAAGACTTGCCTTGCTTTGAGGTATACCATGTTCTGATGGATCGACTGTACAGCCACTTCAAGCTTCCTAAGCTCTAGTTCTACGCCCTGCACGGAAAATATTCATATTGCACACAATTAGAGACATGAGCAATACATGAGACTGGAGCCCAGCAAGACCTGACTGATCGGTGGTTTGGCAATTCATAGTCCCACCTCTATTTTTTCCTTCTTAGCAATAGCATCCCAATCCTTTGTTGCGATTCCAGTTTTCCAATCAAGATTTACAGATACGCCTGATCCTTTCTCTGCACTATCTATCCAGAAGCAGGCAAGGAAGTTTCCAGCTTCCGAGGTTGTGAATGCAAATTGACCAACTGTAACATTTCCATTTTCATGTAAGGTGTACCCATATGGTGAAGTAACCTGCAGAAAGCACAAGCATTTACAGAACTGTAACAAAGGAGAGTGCAAATCAAGCAAATTCTTAAGCTCACGCGGTTGGACTATAGGACTAATTCCTCCACTATTGTACTGCAAATTGTCTTGATGAGTAAAAAAAAAAGCTGGTCAAGTTCTTAATGATAAGCAGCTAGCATTCATTCATCAGCTGCAGGACTAAGTACTGTTCAACATGTAGCACAAATCAAAGTAAATTTTCCAATCACAACAATAAATATGGGTAAAATATCAGATCATGCTTTTAGATAGTTTTCAGTTATAGTGACAAACAATGGACCATGGATGCAATATATCTGATCACGAAATAAACATTCTCTTCACATAACTAGAGTTATAAGATTCGACATATATGTCCACATAAAGTAGCATCAAATTAATGTCTACTTGTTTGCAAGCTTGCACATTAAGTCTGCTCTTTATTTAATGTGCTCTGTCATTCCTTTTGCATCGACGCATTCTTATTAGTCACCTTTTACGCCTCACACCCATGGGATCTTATAAATAAAGAAGTCGGTAGAAAAGCGAATTCGGAATCCTGTGAGCCAAATCAGCCGGTTTATATATATATATATATATATATATATATATATATATATATATATATATATATATATATATATATATGCTGCGGCAAGTGATGTCCTGGAAGGAAACCACCATGGCTTTAGGCAGAAGGAATCACCGAATCAGCACGGTTCAATTAACCAGATAAATCTAGTGATCTCATCAGACCGAGCACCACCGCATCATCGACTTAAAGAGCCGAGCAAATCTTGTTAAAATAATAGCCAGATATTCTGGAACCATCATTCATTCTACTGTCGTCATATCGCACAATGAAAAACATATCAGAATAGACTGAACCATATGAGCACTGCAACATCATTCACACTAGCTCCAGTTCCAGTTAACCATAAATCTGGGTGCTGCGGCAGCCGCAGGCCCCAGCAAAACCAGAACCTCTAGACCGCCACTCCTCCGACGCACAAATCTACTTTGGCCTATAAATCTAGTGATCTAGTGATCACCAGAGCACCACTGCATCATCGATGTGAGTCAGGCAAATCTAATCTAGTTAAAAGCAACAACCAGATAGTCTAGAACCATCGCTCTACTACCGTCATATCGCACACGGCAACAGTATCACACACTTCTCAATTGACCATAAATCTGCAAAACCAGAACATCCATACCGCTGCTCCCTCCGACGCACAAAGCTACCGCATAACCAACTTGATTCGTCAAAGTCACCGATCGATATAGTAGGATCTATCTATATGGAGCACGAGACGGGCAGGCAGGGATGGGTTACCTTGACGGCGAGGGTCGGGTGGGAGGAGGGGTGGGACTCGTACATGAGGGCGTAGTCGGCGAGCACCACCACGTTGGCCTGGATCTCCTCCGACACGCACTTGGTCCCGGTCTGCGGCATGTCGAGCCACACGGCCTCCGCGCAGATGGACGCGGCGGCGAGCAGCAGGGCCGCCGCGAGGGCTAGCGCCGCCGGCGCGGGCATCGCCGCCGATCTGGGAATCTCCGCCTCGCGGTGTCGGGCTCGGGGCTTTGGGGAGGGAGCTGCAGTCGTGTGGGGTGGGCGATGACGTGGGTGGGAGGCTCCTGCCGCTGGCGGCCGTGCTACGGCCTACGGGGGATAAGCTAGGGGCATCTCTGGAATCTTTTACTTCTGCTGAGGGGTGCAAGTGAAGTAGTCTGGTTGTCTGATGGGCTGATGGGCAAGCGGGCCTGGGGACAGGGAGTTTTAGCTCGCACCTGAGTAAACAATAAATTAAAAAAAAACCTGAGTAAACAATAAATTTTTAAAAATACTAGAAATGCTGAAAACTCAGTTATTTTTGCATTCTTATAATTTTGGGTGAAGTTGGTGCTATGTAAGAAAATAAAATATGTGCTCCGAAAAGGTTATTTGTTAAGTTTTTGGAACACCATTTGTTTCTCAGTGTCATGAATGCCATTTCAGCACATTTTTTTGCACGTAGGTATACCACTTGAACATGTTTGTTATAAAAAAAATTCAGTTCTTTTTTGTTGCTATTTCTTTTAAAATTGTTGTTCATCCATCGCGTATGACTCAAGCTGGTGATGTCAGTGCTGCAGTCATGAAAAAACATTTTTTTTTTGCTACCGTGGTAGCCAAATTGGCCATTCTTTTTTTTTTTCTCTAGGACGACAACCCCGAAGTTTGTTGAAAACAAACATACTGTCTGACCATGAAGATATTATTCACATACGTAATTCATACTAGATTTGTCTTTCTTTAAATCTTTATACATGTGTATTTAAATACATATTTAAAATTTTATAGACTATAGACGCATGTCTTGGTAGCATGGAAGCATTTAAGAGAGAAGAGCACCTGCTATTTTCTCTATTTTTGTATCTTTTTTTTTGCGGGGCGTATTTTTGTATCTCTATTCCGGAATGGAATGGTGATTAGGCAACAAAGATATATTCTTTATCCCCACAACCCCATTCATCTTTTCTTTTTAATGAATCAAATAGGCCGTAAGCTAGGAAAACTAAGCCTGTGTACAACGCCGTTTCTAACACATGTGCTTCAAGAAAATGAAAATCTGTTTCTTTATGACATTGGTTTGCACAGGTGCTTCGGAAGGGGCATCAGAAGCAAACTTTGGTTTCCGATGCTTAGGAAAGATACTCCCTCTCTTTCGGTTTACAAGGCGTGCGCGTACCCCCAGATCGTTAATTTGATCAACCTAATACAAGTAATATATTATAAAAAATACACCAAAATAAACTTCAGATGTTTTATTTTCAAAAGATATAATTTTTGTGTTATATAGTTTATATTAGGGTGATCAAATTGGCAACCTAGGGAGTAACTATTATCCTGATTTCACGGGTGCTACAATCAATCGCTATTAAGCACTGCTTTTATAGGAAAAGGGCTCCTGTCCCGGAGCCGGTTCCATTTCATCAAAACGAAACCATACAAATATGTGAAGCACTTTGCATTGCAGACAAAAACTATTTTGAGATGTAATACTGATATTTTCTCTTCAAGCGCCGTTGTATAAGCATCCAACACTGTACAAGGCCTAAACGTGCTGCTCACTTTGGCTAACATTTGTCATCACCCACACCCATTGGTGACACATTTTGTCGAAAAACGTCTTTATATTTCAACACGGAGGGAGTACTTTCGACACTGACGGCTTACGTTGGTTGACACGGGAGCATTTGCCGAAAACTCTCTGCAGTCTGAAGCAGAGGCAAGTTTCACGCGTAATGTCGACGCGAACAGAAGTTTCAGCTCGATCGATCTGTTGGGCAGTCCAGGATACATGCCAGAATCAGTTGGGCCCTCCGATCCATCTCCCGCTCGATCTCTCCATGAAAGCCTTGGCGAAACAAAGGAAGAACAGATCGAGAAATAAGATGCAGGGAACACCATGTCGATGGATCGACCAAGGAGGTCCTGAATACCTTCACACTCACACGCACGAACGAGGAAGACAGGGAGGGTACTGTGCTACTGCTACCGCGAGTGTGACACAAAGGTTTGCTTGCCGGCTGCTCCGACGATCCGGGCATATATGGTGGTTACTTTTTGATTGATTTCGTTTTCTCTCTCTTTTGGCGGGAGTGATCGATTGATGTACCAGACGAGACGTCTGGGATTCGCTTCTATTCGATCGCTTTCCCTTCGTTGAGCCAGGCATGTGCGTGTACGCGCAACACTAGACTTAATTATGTTGTCATGGATGCGCCACTCTCCAAGTTGCCAGAACTCAGAAGCTAGCTGGGTCCAGTTGACATAAGTTGACTTGTCTTTCTCGGGAGCAGCGCACGCCAACAGGGTCTAATTAAGAGGAATACAGATTTGCCTCTTATTTAACAGCAGTCACATTTCGTTGCCACACGTACGCTCTGTTTCTTCTAAGACAGCGAGGGAAGAGAAGAGGAGAAGATAGACATACGACCATTACGTGCCATCGAATCGATGATCCACTAGACAGACAGACAGACAGGCTTGGACGGCATATCAGAAATGCCAAGTTCCAGATCATGGCAGGCCTGGATGCATCTCCATTCTTTCATTCCTCATGTCGACACAAGCATCGATCAATGAAGAAAGTCCTCTAGGCAGGCCTCGAGCATTTGGTTGGTTACTGGATCTATCAGATAGAAGACGGTAGCACGAGTTATCTTCAATCGGTTTAGATGGCGGACATGTAATAGGATAGATATTTAGTTTTCTATATGTTTTATTGCCTGACGGTTGTGGCTGTCCTGTTATTGCGTTCGTGCTCTTTGTTGAGCACATGTTCCTTTGTTTGAGACTTTGAAACATTTGTTGGACCTTTTGATTGTCAATAATATGCCCGTATGCATCTTTCTGATGTAGAGGCCGGGGCAAATCCCCCTTTTCGAAAAAAAGATTAATCAATGAAGAAAGTTACTTAATCAGTAGAAGCACCAACGATCGATGTAGGCATCTCCATCGAGCAGGCCGGGGAGATTCACTCACTAGTTGGGCAAAAGCAGATCTAATTAAACTAAGCAAGCGATCCGGCCGGACACCTACGTCACGGCCCCATCCGGCCGTTACGCTTTGCTAAGCAGCAGTATGTTCCGCCACTCGCATGAACACAAGCGCCAGCTCCATATGTCGGGCACTCACATGGATATATGCTTGAATCTGTTCGTTGTTCCGATCCATCTCCTGCCGGATGTTTCCCAGGAGAACATATACAAAGAATCATTGGCGAATAAGATGTGGGGAAAGCCATGTCGATAGGTCGACCAAAGAGAGAAGATGAACAAACTTGCTTACAGGCCGCTAAAACGATCCGGGCATATATATATGGTGGTTACTTTTGAGTGATTGATGTTGGCAGATGGGATTCTCGCTTCAATTCCTTCGCTTTCGGTTCCAGTCATGCATGCGCGTGTGCGCGCAACACAGCACTTCCTTGTCACGGATTGATGCACGCACCACTCTAGCTCCAAGTTGCCGATTTATGAGGTAGGATCGAGTTGACAGAAGTTTCTTTTTTTGCGAGTGAGTTGACAGAAGTTGACCTATTCGTTAATTTGAGTTAAAATTTGATCATATATCTGACTAGCAAAATGTCAATGCATGTTACAAAAAATTATATTGTTGGATTCGTATTTGAATAAAGTTTCTATTGATATTATTTTTGCTGTGTAGTATAACCTATATTTTATTAGTTAAAATTATTATAAAAATATGACCCAAAATATGAGGGGAACTAGTAAACCAGGATGGAGGTAGTACTCCCTCCGTTTCTTTTTAGTCCGCATATAAGATTTGATCAAAGTCAAACTACACAAAGTTTGATCAAATTTATTAAAAAAATATGAACATCTACAATATTAAAACTATATAGTATGAAGAGTTAAATACGTTGGAAGTGCCTCAACTTGTCTTGCGCGGTCAGTTTAGTGCCTAAAGTTGCAAAATACATGAAACTAGTGCTTGAACTTGTCTGGCTGTGCAAATACGGTGCCTCCATTCGTATCCAGACATACGTCCAGCCCGCATGGCATGCCAACGTGCCGGTGGCCTACCCGGACGTGGGGATTTTTGTGGAAAACCCCTCGTATTTTTATTTTAATCAAATATGATAGCCCCACAAATTTACAGATTGTGTTGCACGCACAGGCTGTCCACCAGGCCGGCCTTACTGTGGTTAGTAGATATAGACTAGGTCAAACTTTATATTGCGTTGCTATGCAAAATGGGATTTTGAAGCACCGGCACATTGTGCCCTTTTTTTGAAAGTCAAATAAATGGATTTTTACAGCTAAAAAACTTCTCACATTTTTTGTACATGCACACATAGAAGTGCAATATATCAGTGTGATTTTTTTTATCCAAATCTGTATTTGTTTGTGAGAGATACAAAAAAAAGAGAGTAAAATACATGCAAAAATCAGCTTATTAGTTTGGCCTGATTATTTTCCTTTTTGCAGGGTATAATATAACAAAATTTCAAACAAAACTTGAAAGTCACTTAGAGCACATGCATATGTTTTTGTTCGAAATTTTTAAAATTTGTATGAAACATTTAAGTGCCAGTTTTTAAAATTTCAAGAAAAAACATGCTCCATCATGCTCGAAAATTCCACTTTGGTAGCTATGTACCTCTCAAAGGTGCTCAGTTGCTATATATATGGTGCTCCTATGGGTCTGCACAATTACTTTTCAAGTTCTTTATTTTTATTTTTCATATTATTTTTACCATTTCAAAAAAGAAATGTATGAACAAAATAGAACTGCCATAAACTTTAAGAAAGTGTTAGTGCATTTGAAAAATGTTCAACATGTTTTTGGAAAATGTTTCACATGTTTTAAAATTTATAACGCGTTTTTGAAAAAAGTTTGTCATGCGTTAAAAAAGTTTACAACATGTAGTTTTAAAAGAGTTCAACGTGTGTGAAAAGTTATTGTGTAAATTATCCTTACACTTATACAAACATGGTTGACATTTTTTATTCTTAAATTTAGACAATAATTTCTAATATAGGTTGAAATATTTAAATCCACATAATTAAATTTCATGTCTACCTCTTCGAAGTACAGAAGAATGAAAATGGAAAAAATATGTAAAATATAAAATAATAACATATTGATAATTGTATTTTTCATATGGAAAAATTTATGTGTTATGAAACTAAACAGGAACTTGAAAAAAAATAAAAAAAATAAAATTGCATAGCTTTCTAGGTAGGAGTTCAATTCGAAGCATGGTCCGGCCGGTTGGCCAGATCGTGCCATTGTTAAACATGATGTGCTAGGTTCGATACCCTTCCATGGAGTTTTGTTTCATGTTATTTCTTGCTATCACACAGTGTATTTGATGGCTTTTCTATTGATTAAATAAAATATGAGTTTTTCTTTGTAAAAACATCCTCACGCGTGCGCCACCTCTTAGCCACTGTCAGGTGGGCCACGTCACATTTGTACGCCACATGGGCTGGATGTACATCCGGATACGAATGGAGGCACCGTATTTACACGGCCGAACAAGTTTGAGCACCAGTTTTACGTATTTTGTAACTTTAGGCACTAAACTAACCACAAAAGACAAGTTGAGGCACCTTTAGTGTATTTAACTCTAGTATGAAAATACATTTCGTGGTGCATCTGATAATATTGATTTCATATTGTTAATGTTTATATTTAATATAAAGTTAGTCAAACTTTACAAAGTTTGACCTCGACCAAACCTTATATGCAGACTAAAAAGAAACAGAGGGAGTAGTTAAGAAGAGAGAGAGAGATAGATAGAGAGAGAGAGAGAGAGAGTGAGTGAGTGAGAGCAGTGTCATCCACTAAACGAACCCAGCTAACTAAAGACATAAAAAGAAACTAGCTAGCAGATTCACCAAACTACGCTAACTAAGGGCACCTCTAACTGAAAGCTCTAAACTTAAATTTTCAAACTCCTCCCCAAACCTTAACTCCTCAAATCCAAGGAGTTGAAAAAAAACTGGTGCTAACTGAACCCCATAAAACTTAACTTTCCTGGTTTTTTTTGTTGTCAGTTCTTCATTTTTTTAGTTTACACTCTTCATTTGAACTAGATATTTACACACATACTAATTCAAAACTTGGTAAATTCATGAGCATACTTCAATAACATTTCGAATTCAGTGCTTTTAAATTTAATTATTCTAAGTCAAACACATGAAGGGGTCCAAACGAAGTAATAATCCAAATAAACGAAGACAAAGGCAAAAGAATCAACTGCTATGAAGTGGCCACAGGTGCTCAACAAGATCATCTTGGAGCTGGTGATGAACTTCTTGATTCTCGATCCTTCAATGCGTTGTGAGGAATCTCTGAATCTTGTTTGCATTGTGTTTCAGGGGGATGTAATAAAATTTCTTTGACATTCCTCTCTCATCCATGATGATCATGTTGTGCACGATAATGCAAGTTGTCATGATTTGCCAGAGGACTTGTGGCTTCCAATACTCGACATGGCCATGAACAATTGATAGCCCTTTTGAAGCACATAAAAATCTCTCAACGTCCTTTCTTGCCGCCTCTTGATGTGTTGAAAGTGAGATCTCTTGTTGCCAACCGGAGGTTGAATTCTTCACAAATGTGGCCGGTGGGGAATAGTTGTCGTCGGCAAGGAAGTAGTCCATCGTGTAGCCATGGCCATCAAAAACATAGTTGCAAGGTGAGGGAGTCCGGGATTAAGGGGTCCTCGGATAGCCGGACTATATACTTTGGCCGGGCTGTTGGACTATGAAGATACAAGAGTGAAGACTTCGTCTCATGTCCGGATGGGACTCTCCTTTGCGTGGAAGGCAAGCTTGGCAATTTGAATATGTAGATCTCCTTCTCTGTAACCGACTCTGTGTAACCCTAGCCCCCTCCGGTGTCTATATAAATGCTACGTCTTGAGCTTGCGTTGGTTTTCCCCGAAGAGGAGAGGATGATGCAGCAGACTAGCGTAAGTATTTCCCTCAGTTTTTGAGAACCAAGGTATCAATCCAGTAGGAGGCTACGCGCGAGTCCCTCGTACCTGCACAAAGAAAATAACTCCTCGCATAGCGAACGCGATAAGGGGTTGTCAATCCCTTCACGGTCACTTACGAGAGTGAGATCTGATAGAGATGATAGATAATATTTTTGGTATTTTTGGTATAAAGATGCAAAGTAAAATAAAAGGCAAAGTAAAAAAGCAAAGCAATAATAAAGCGTGGGAAGATTGATATGATGAGAATAGACCCGGGGGCCATAGATTTCACTAGTGGCTTCTCTCAAGAGCATAAGTATTTTACGGTGGGTGAATGAATTACTGTTGAGCAATTGACAGAATTGAGCATAGTTATGAGAGTATCTAGGTATGATCATGTATATAGGCATCACGTCCGAGACAAGTAGACCGACTCCTTCCTGCATCTACTACTATTACTCCACTCATCAACCGCTATCCAGCATGCATCTAGAGTATTAAGTTAATGAAAACAGAGTAACGCCTTAAGCAAGATGACATGATGTAGAGGGATAAATTCATGCAATATGATAAAAACCCCATCTTGTTATCCTCGATGGCAACAATACAATACGCGCCTTGCTGCCCCTACTGTCACTGGGAAAGGACACCGCAAGATTGAACCCAAAGCTAAGCACTTCTCCCATTGCAAGAACAACCAATCTAGTTGGCCAAACCAAACGGATAATTCGAAGGGACTTGCAAAGATAACCAATCATACATAAAAGAATTCAGAGAAGATTCAAATATTGCTCATAGATAATCTTGATCATAAACCCACAATTCATCGGTCTCAACAAACACACTGCAAAAGAAGATTACATCAAATAGATCTCCACGAGAGGGGAGAACATTGTATTGAGATCCAAAAGAGAGAAGAAGCCATCTAGCTACTAACTATGGACCCGAAGGTCTGAAATAAACTACTCACACTTCATCGGAGAGGCTATGATGATGATGTAGAAGCCCTCCGTGGTGGATTCCCCTTCCGGTGGAGCTCCGGAACAGGCCCCAAGATGGGATCTCGTGATACAGAAAGTTGTGGCGGTGGAATTAGGTTTTTGGCTCCCTATCTGATCTGATGGGGGTACGTAGGTATATATAGGAGGAAGGAGTACGTCGGTGGAGCTTCGGGGGGCCCACGAGGCAGGGGGCGCGCCCTAGGTGGGGAGCCCTCCACCCTCGTGGCCGCCTCCCTCCTTTCTTGACCGAGGGTCCAAGTCTCCTGGATCTTATCTGATGAGAAAATCACGTTCCCGAAGATTTCATTCCGTTTGGACTCCGTTTCTTCGAAACACTGAAATAGGCAAAAACAACAAATCTGGGCTGGGCCTCTGGTTAATAGGTTAGTCCCAAAAGTAATATAAAAGTGGAAAATAAAGCCCAATATGGTCCAAAACAGTAGATAATATAGCATGGAGCAATCAAAATTATAGATACGTTGGAGACGTATCGAGGCATCCCCTAAGCTTAATTCCTGCTCGTCCTCGAGTAGGTAAATGATAAAAAGAGAATTTTTGATGCGGAGTGCTACTTGGCATAATTTCAATGTAACTCTTCTTAATTGTGGTATGAATATTCAGATCCGAAAGATTCAAGACAAAAGTTCATATTGACATATAAATAATAATACTTCAAGCATACTAACTAAGCAATTATGTCTTCTCAAAATAACATGGCAAAAGAAAGTTCATCCCTACAAAATCATATAGTTTAGTCATGCTCCATTTTAGTCACACAAGAATGCTCTCATCATGCACAACCCCGATGACAAGCCAAGCAATTGTTTCATACTTTAGTAATCTCAAACCTATAAACTTTCACGCAATATATGAGCGCGAGCCATGGACATAGCACTATGGGTGGAATAGAATATGATGATGGGGGTTATGTGGAGAAGACAAAAAGGAGAAGGTCTTACATCAACGAGGCTAATCAACGGGCTATGGAGATGCCCATCAATTGATGTTAATGCAAGGAGTAGGGATTGCCATGCAACGGATGCACTAGAGCTATAAATGTATGAAAGCTCAACAAAAGAAACTAAGTGGGTGTGCATCCAACTTGCTTGCTCACGAAGACCTAGGGCATTTGAGGAAGCCCATCGTTGGAATATACAAGCCAAGTTCTATAATGAAAAATTCCCACTAGTATACGAAGGTGACAGCATATGAAACTCTCTATATGAAAAACATGGTGCTACTTTGAAGCACAATATATGAGACTCGCTATATGAAGAACAGGGTGCTACTTTGAAGCACAAGTGTGGAAAAAGAGATAGTAACATTGCCCATTTTTATTTCTCTTTTTTTGGCCTTCTTTTTTTTCTTTTGGCCTTTCTCCCTTTTTTGGGACAATGCTCTATTAAATGATGATCATCACACTTCTATTTATTTACAACTCAATGATTACAACTCGATACTAGAACAAAGTATGACTCTATATGAATGCCTCCAGCGGTGTACCGGGATATGCAATGAATCAAGAATGACATGTATGAAAGAATTATGAATGGTGGCTTTGCCACAAATACTATGCCAACTACATGATCATGCTAAGCAATATGACAATGATGAATGTGTCATGAAGAACTGTATTGTGGAAAGTTGCATGGCAATATATCTCGGAATGGCTATGGAAATGCCATAATAGGTAGGTATGGTGGCTGTTTTGAGGAAGATATAAGGAGGTTTATGTGTGAAAGAGCGTATCATATCACGGGGTTTGGATGCCTTTGGCGAAGTTTGCACCAACTCTCAATCTGAGAAAGGTCAATGCACGGTACCGAAGAGGCTAGCAATGATGGAAGGGTGAGAGTGCGTATAATCCATGGACTCAATATTAGTCATAAAGAACTCACATACTTATTGCAAAAATCTACAAGCCATCAAAAACCAAAGCACTACACGCATGCTCCTAGGGGGGTAGATTGGTAGGAGAAGACCATCGCTCGTCCCCGACCGCCACTCATAAGGAGGACGATCAAATAACACCTCATGTTTCAAATTTGTTACATAACGTTTACCATACGTGCATGCTACGGGACTTGCAAACTTCAACACAAGCATTTCTCAAATTCACAACTACTCAACTAGCACGACTTTGATATTATCACCTCCATATCTCAAAACAATTATCAAGCATCAAACTTTTCTTAGTATTCAACACACTCATAAGAAAGTTTTTACTATTTTTGTATACCTAGCATATTATTATTAAGCAAATTACCATGCTATTTAAGACTCTCAAAATAATCTAAGTGAAGCATGAGAGATCAATAATTTCTTTAAAACAAATCCACCACCGTGCTCTAAAAGATATAAGTGAAGCACTAGAGCAAAACTATATAACTCAAAAGATATAAGTGAAGCACATAGAGTATTCTAACAAATTCCAATTCATGTATGGCTCTCTCAAAAGGTGTGTACAGAAAGGATGATTGTGGTAAACTAAAAAGCAAAGACGTAAATAATACAAGACTCTCCAAGCAAAACACATATCATGTAGTGAATAAAAATATAGCTCCAAGTAAAGTTACCGATGGAAGTGGATGAAAGAGGGGATGCCTTCCGGGGCATCCCCAAGCTTTGACTTTTGGTGTCCTTGGATTATCTTGGGGATGCCATGGGCATCCCCAAGCTTAAACTCTTGCCACTCCTTGTTCCATAATCCATCAAAAGATTTCACCCAAAACTTGAAAACTACACAACACAAAAATCAACAGAAATCTCGTGAGCTCAGTTAGCGAAGAAAACAAAATACCACTTCAAGGTACTGTAATGAACTCATTATTTATTTATATTGGTGTTAAACCTACTGTATTCCAACTTCTCTATGGATTATAAACTATTTTACTAGCCATAGATTCATCAAAATAAGCAAACAACACACGAAAAACAGAACAGTCTGTAGTAATCTGTAACTAACGCAAACTTCTGGAACTCAAAAAATTCAGCCAAAATAGGACGACCTAGGCAATTTGCTTATTGATCAGCAGTAATTGGAATCACTATTTTATCACGTTCTGGTGATTTTTAACAATTGTTTTCGTGAACCGAAAGTTTCTGGAAATTACAGCAAGATCAAATTACTATTATCCAAGAAGATCCTATAGGTTTAACTTGGCACAAACACTAATTAAAACATAAAACCACATCTAAACAGAAGGTAGATGGATTATTTATTCCTAAACAGAAACAAAAACAAAAAAACAAAAAATAAAATTGGGTTGCCTCCCAACAAGCGCTATTGTTTAACGCCCCTAGCTAGGCATAAAAGCAAGGATAGAGCTAGGTTGTGCCGTAGTAATAAGATAGATCAGTGAAACTCATTTCATACTCCCTACGTTCGGCAGCAAGTTTTCTTTGAGGCAAGCAAAAGTAATCAAAAGGGCTAAATTTAATAGGGCAAAAATCCCCAAGATCAATTTTAGAAGGTATAGGTTCCTCTTTCGGCCGTTCGTATTGCACAACCAATTCATCATTATAAGCATTCTTTTGACAGAACCTTGTGAGCCTATACTCAAGAGAGTATCCTAGCTCATTATTTTGAATAGCCAAATCACTGTTAAGTTCAGAGATTCTATCAATTAAAATATTGGTAGGCACCTTTTTTTAAGATTTTTATTGAAAGCAACATAGTCAATAGATTGAAAACGCATTATTTCTTCTTGATCAAAGAGGATAGATTCTATGGGAGGACGGCCAGCGTCCACCCTATAATGCTTAAAAGATTTCTTTGGCCTCTTTTATTATAAATCTGAATTCATGAGCCAAAAGATTGTAGCGGCACGCTTAATGAGGAATGCTCGATATTAGAAAATTCTAGGAAAATCCTTTGTATGGAAGGATGCATACGCATAAATTGCCTTTCAAGTTCAACGATAAGCATGGCAATAGCTTCCGCAAGACTACTAGTTCTATGGAGAATAGAACTGCCCATAGAAGGCAAAGCACCGGCACAAGTAAAGAAATCTTGAATAACTCCTTTTCCAATAATACTACCACTACCAATTCAAATCTTTTTGTATGCAAGGTAGGGGTTCTTCAAAGAGCATCAGAATTTTCCATGTTATTATTATTGTCCATATCGGCAATAATTTCCCCAATTTCAGACATAACAACAAGCAAGCGAGAAAAAGGCAAACGGAAAAGAGAGGACGAATAAAACGGCAAGGGTGAAGTGGGGGAGAGGAAAACGAGAGGCAAATGGCAAATAATGTAATGCGGGAGATAAGGGATTGTGATGGGTACTTGGTATGTTGACTTTTGCGTATACTCCCCGGAAACGGCGCCAGAAATCCTTCTTGCTACGTCTTGAGCTTGCGTTGGTTTTCCCCGAAGAGGAGAGGATGATGTAGCAGAGTAGCATAAGTATTTCCCTCAGTTTTTGAGAACCAAGGTATCAATCTAGTAGGAGGCTACGCGCGAGTCCCTCGTACCTGCACAAAGAAAATAACTCCTCGCAACCAACGGGATAAGGGGTTGTCAATCCCTTCACGGTCACTTACGAGAGTGAGATCTGATAGAGATGATAGATAATATTTTTGGTATTTTTGGTATAAAGATGCAAAGTAAAATAAAAGGCAAAGTAAAAAAGCAAAGCAATAATAAAGCGTGGGAAGATTGATATGATGAGAATAGACCCGGGGCCATAGATTTCACTAGTGGCTTCTCTCAAGAGCATAATTATTTTACGGTGGGTGAACGAATTCATTGAGCAATTGACAGAATTGAGCATAGTTATGAGAGTATCTAGGTATGATCATGTATATAGGCATCACGTCCGAGACAAGTAGATCGACTCACCTGCATCTACTACTATTACTCCACTCATCGACTGCTATCCAGCATGCATCTAGAGTATTAAGTTAATCAAAACAGAGTAACGCCTTAAGCAAGATGACATGATGTAGAGGGATAAATTCATGCAATATGATAAAAACCCCATCTTGTTATCCTCGATGGCAACAATACAATACGTGCCTTGCTGCCCCTACTGTCACTGGGAAAGGATACCGCAAGATTGAACCCAAAGCTAAGCACTTCTCCCATTGCAAGAACAACCAATCTAGTTGGCCAAACCAAACGGATAATTTGAAGAGACTTGCAAAGATAACCAATCATACATAAAAGAATTCAGAGAAGATTCAAATATTGCTCATAGATAATCTTGATCATAAACCCACAATTCATCGGTCTCAACAAACACACCGCAAAAAGAAGATTACATCAAATAGATCTCCACGAGAGAGGGGGAGAACATTGTATTCAGATCCAAAAAGAGAGAAGAAGCCATCTAGCTACTAACTATGGACCCGAAGGTCTGAAATAAACTACTCACACTTCATCGGAGAGGCTATGATGATGATGTAGAAGCCCTCCGTGGTGGATTCCCCTTCCGGCGGAGCTCCGGAACAGGCCCCAAGATGGGATCTCGTGGATACAGGAAGTTGCGGCGGTGGAATTAGGTTTTGGCTCCGTGATCTCGATCCGATGGGTGCGTAGGTATATATAGGAGGAAGGAGTACGTCGGTGGAGCTTCGGGGGGCCCACGAGGCAGGGGGCGCGCCCTAGGGGGGGCGCCCTCCACCCTCGTGGGCGCCTCCCTCCTTTCTTGACCGAGGGTCCAAGTCTCCTGGATCTTATCTGATGAGAAAATCATGTTGCCGAAGATTTCATTCCGTTTGGACTCCGTTTCTTCGAAACACTGAAATAGGCAAAAAACAGCAATTCTGGGCTGGGCCTCTGGTTAATAGGTTAGTCCCAAAAGTAATATAAAAGTGGAAAATAAAGCCCAATATGGTCCAAAATAGTAGATAATATAGCATGGAGCAATCAAAAATTATAGATACGTTGGAGACGTATCAATAAACCGGAGGGTTTAGTCCGTAGGACAACAACAAACATAATCATAGGCTAGCTTCTAGGGTTTAGCCTCTACGATCTCGTGGTAGATCAACTCTTGTAATACTCATATCATCAAGATCAATCAAGCATGAAGTAGGGTATTACCTCCATCGTGAGGGCCCGAACCTGGGTAAACATCGTGTCCCCCGCCTCCTGTTACCATTAGCCTTAGACACACAGTTCGGGACCCCCTACCTGAGATCCGCCGGTTTTGACACCAACATTGGTGCTTTCATTGAGAGTTCCACTGTGCCGTCGCGATAGGGCTTGATGGCTCCTTCAATCATCTTCAACGACGTGGTCCAGGGGGAGGTTTTCCTCCCCGGACAGATCTTCGTATTCGGCGGCTTCGTACTGCGGGCCAACTCACTTGGCCATCTGGAGCAGATCGATAGCTACGCCCCTGGCCATCAGGTCAGGTTTGGAAGCTTGAACTATACTGCCGATATCCGCGGAGACTTGGTCTTCGACGGATTCGAGCCCACGTCAGGTGCGCCGAACGGTCACGACGAGCATGACTTAGATCTGCCATCAGACAGTGTTCGGGAGATCGCGCCTGCGGCGGCCCCGGGAATCAATCCGCAACAGATCGTGTCATCCGAGGACGGGTGGATGGACCCCGCCACGGAGGCCGCACACTCATCGGCCTTGGAGTCGAACACTGACCCCACCTCCTATGAGGTCGGTATTGTCGGACCTCTGGACTCGTCTCCGGCTACAGGATCCGAACCGCGTACGTCCGTGCCTATCGAATCTGATTGGGCACCGGTCATGGAGTTCACCTCCACAGATATCTTTCAGCACTCGCCCTTCGGTGATGTGCTAAATTCATTAAGGTCTCTCTCCTTGTCAGGAGACTCCTGGCCGAACTATGTTCGGCTCGAGTGGGAAGCGGACGACGAAGAAATTCGTTCCCCACCCACCACCCAGTTAATAGCCACTGTCGATGACTTAACCGACGTTCTTGACTTCAACTCCAAAGACATCGACGGTATGGAAGACGATGCAGGAGAAGAACAGGAACCACCGCCTATAGGGCGCTGGAAAGCCACCTCATCATATGATATATACATGGTGGACACCCCCAAAGAAAGCAATGGCGATGAGACAACGGAAGATAATCCCCTGGAGAAGCAATCTAGGCACCGGCGTCATAGGCGCCACTCCAAGCCCCGCCATAGCAAAAATAGTGATACCGGCACAAGAGATGATAACAACCCGGATGGTGCCGAAGACGAAAACAATCTGGCCTAGCCAGGCTTCAAGCAGGCCGAGCAAGAAGATGGGCAAGCTAGTCCCAAGGAACAGGTAACAGATGGAGAATCAGAGGATGATAATTACATGCCTCTCTCCGAAGACGAAGTGATCCTTGGCGACGAAGAATTCATCATGCCTGAGGATCCCGTTGAGCAGGAGCGCTTCAAGCGCCGGCTTATAGCCACTGCAAAAAGCCTGAAGAAAAAGCAGCAACAACTTCAAGCTGATCAAGATCTGCTAACCGATAGATGGACCGAGGTCCTGGCTGCCGAGGAATACGGACTCAAGCGCCTACCAAAAGTTACCCAAAGCGCAGGTTGCTACCTCAACTCGAGGAGGATACGTTAAATCCCACACTACCAGCGCATGATGCGGCTGACCGGCCACCCCGTGGCCGAGACAAAGCGGCGTACCAGCCCGAAGTCCAGACCGCACCCCGTCGCCAATCAAAAAATAATACTAAGGCCCGGGGCTACACGAAGGACCTGCGAGACGTATTGGAAAACAAAGCAGGACAGTCAAGATCGACCTACGGATCACGGGGGCGTGCCACAATGCATGACGAGGACCGTCACGCCGGACACAATAAACAAAAGTCCGGCGGGCCAACTACAACAGACCAGACTCATTCAAACTACGTCGGGATGTAGCCCGGCATAGAGGCGCCGCACACCCCCTATGCTTCACTAATGAAGTAATGGATCATGAATTCCCAGAAGGGTTTAAACCCGTGAACATTGAATCATATGATGGCACAACAGACCACGCGGTATGGATCGAAGATTTTCTCCTACACATTCACATGGCACGCGGCGATGACTTACATGCCATCAAGTACCTACCACTTAAGCTTAAAGGACCGGCTCGGCATTGGCTAAATAGCCTGCCGGCAGGCTCCATTGGCAGTTGGGAGGACCTGGAAGACGCATTACTTGACAACTTCCAGGGCACTTATGTGCGACCACCGGATGCTGATGACTTAAGTCACATAACCCAACAGCCGGAGAGTCAGCCAGGAAATTCTGGACTCGGTTCCTAACTAAAAAGAACCAAATTGTCGACTGTCCGGATGCCGAAGCCTTAGCAGCCTTCAAGCATAACATCCGTGACGAATGGCTCGCCCGACACCTCGGCCAAGAGAAGCCAAAGTCCATGGCAGCCCTCACGACACTCATGACCCGCTTTTGCGCGGGCGAGGACAACTGGCTAGCTCGTAGCAACATCACACCAAAAAACTCCAGCGATTCAGACGCCAGAGATAGCAACGGCAAGCCACGACGCAATAGACACAAGCATC
Source organism: Aegilops bicornis (assembly GCA_021605145.1). NCBI lineage: Eukaryota > Viridiplantae > Streptophyta > Magnoliopsida > Poales > Poaceae > Aegilops > Aegilops bicornis. Next base: position 616,281,987 of record CM038674.1, on the reverse strand, counting down.
GCAACAATGGCGACAACGCCGAGGACACGGCAGTCAATGCCGGATTCAGAGGCTCTAAATCCGGACAGCGGAAAAAGCCATTCAAAAGAAACAATCCGGACTCGTCTAGTCTGGACCGCATACTCGATCACTCATGCCAAATTCATGGCACCCCCCATAAACCAGCCAACCACACCAATAGAGAATGTTGGGTGTTCAAACATGCTGGCAAGTTGAATGCCGAAAACAGGGAAAAGGGGCTGCATACCGATGACGACGAGGAGCCCCGGCCACCGAACACAGGAGGACAGAAGAAATTCCCACCCCAGGTGAAAACGGTGAATATGATATACGCAACCCATATTCCCAAGCGGGAACGGAAGCGTGCACTAAGGGACGTCTATGCGATGGAGCCAGTCGCCCCAAAGTTCAACCCATGGTCCTCTTGTCCGATCACTTTCGATCGCAGGGACCATCCTACCAGTATCCGTCATGGCGGTTCGGCCACATTGGTCCTTGACCCCATCATCGCCGGATTCCACCTCACACGAGTCCTCATGGACGGTGGCAGCAGCCTGAACCTGCTCTATCAGGATACAATGCGCAAAATGGGCATCGAACCCTCAAGGATCAAGCCCACAAAAACCACCTTCAAGGGTGTCATACCAGGTGTGGATGCCTGTTGCACGGGCTCAATCACACTGGAAGTGGTCTTCGGATCTCCGGACAATTTCCGAAGCGAGGAGTTAATCTTCGACATTGTCCCCTTCTGCAGTGGCTATCATGCACTGCTCGGATGAACCGCATTTGCCAGATTCAATGCGGTACCACATTATGCATACCTCAAGCTCAAAATGCCAGGACCTCGCGGGGTTATAACAGTTAATGGAAACACAGAGCGCTCGCTCCGAACGGAGGAGCACACGGGGGCCCTCGCGGCAGAAGTACAAAACAACCTTCTTAGGCAAACAACCCATTCGGTGATAAAGAACCCGGACACCGTCAAGCGAGTCTGGAGTACCCCGCAACAGGATCATCCGGCACGTCCAGAGCTCGACTAGCAATTCGGCCTCCGTCCTAGTCCCAGACAAGTGGCGAAATTTGTGCCGCGCGTACATAATTACGCACTTAAAATACCATGGGCATAGGCGGAGGCACGACTATGACATGTCCCACAACGTGGTTCGACCGCCCCAGGACCCACGCATCTTTACACCCTTTTTCTTTCAGGTCCCTATCTTCGGGAGGCTCTTCCAATAGACCGACTATAGGACACATAGCGGGACGGACGCACCAAGAAGACAAGAAGCTCGGGCGTACAAGGGAATCCTCATGTGGTCTCTGATAACGATCGTTATACCTGTTTTACATACCCGCACATAGCTCGCTCCTGGTCAAGATGTGTCAAAAAGTCCTATTTTGCTTATCGCACTACTTGTATATGTACGCTTTGACGTATTATTCGAATAACAAGGGAAAACAGTGTACAACGTCAGCTTACTATTACATTTATTTACCCCTTTCCTTTACTGCTTATTTATTACACCCGTACATCTTGGTACGTCCAGTTTGCCAGGGGCTTCAGTGTACCCCATAACATGGCAAGAAAAGTCCGAACACTTTCTACAATGCGGCACCCCGAACTTATAACATTAGATGCATCAGCTCCGAATCATGTCTTGGGTCAATAGTTGGGTTTGCCCGGCTCCTATGTTTTGGTACCTTATGCTCCGCTATATCGGCTAAGGTAGCACAGGGAGAACTACTGCGATTGTGTCCCGGTTCTTCTGGACGAGCACCTCAGTAGAGAAAGCCGAAAACTGACTATCATGATGAGGCGAGAGCTGGTCGCTGTTCGAGAGGTCTCAAATCCTTAAAGATTTTTTCCACTTCGGGCGAGGAATCAGCCTTGTCCGATTTAGGCGTGTATAGCACCCCAAGTTCGGCCTTCCGAACACTAGGGGCTTCGCCAAAATTTAAAATTGTAGACTTCTATGGCCAAGTGAGAGTGATAAAGCTGTATAGTCCGATTACCTTGTTCGCTGTGTTAAACACCTCCTTAAAAGGACCAAAAATTTGGATAAAGAGTGTTTATATTTATCCCGAACACCCCAGTACTAGTTACATGGGGCGTGCGACGATCGCCAACTCTCAAGATTTTATAAATGGCCGCACAGAAGGTAATATTTTAAATTAACAAGCGCCATATAGCGCACATGAACTCGTTTTCATATTACAGGATGACTTGAGTACATTCATTCAAATATTACATCCTTAGCACATTCATCCGCCACAAGGCGGGCACCCTTAATGACATTGTCATAGTACTGTTCGGGGTGGCGATGCTCCTTGCCCTTCGGCGGCCCCTCTGTCACCAGCTTCTCGGCATCCATCTTCGCCCAGTGCACTTTCGCACGGGCCAAGGCCCTGCGTGCACCTTTTGTACAGACGGACCGCTTAATGACTTCAAGCCGCAGACAGGCATTTACCATCCGCTTGACAAGGCCGAAGTAGCTGCCGGGCAGGGGCTCGCCAGGCCACAGTCCGACTATGAGGTCCTTCATGGCCAGTTCGGCCGCCTTGTGAAGTTCGACCAGTTGCTTCAGCTGGTCGCTCAAGGGCATCAGATGTTCGGCCCCAATATACTGGGACCAAAATAGCTTATCCGTTGAGCTCCCTTCCTCAGCTCGGTATAACTCTGCGGCATCAGAGATGCTATGCGGCAGATCTGCGAATGCTCCTGGAGAGCTCTGAATTCGGGTAAGTAAAAGGAAAGTCTCCTTCACATGCTTGCTTTGCATAATGAAAACCTTACCCACCGCTATCTTATTGGCCGCCTCAATCTCCTGGAGGGCCTTCTAGGCTTCGACCTTGGCGTCTCGCGCGCTCTGACGGGCCTTCGCAAGCTCCAACTCTTGCGTCTTGGAGTCACACTCCAAGGACTCAAATTTTTTGACGAAATCCCGGAGCTCTTGCTGGACCTCATTAACCCAAGCCTCTTGTTTTTCGCGCTCGGTGCGCTCCTTGGCCGCTTTGTCTTCGGCCTCGGACAACGCCTTCTTAAGGGCCGCCACCTCGGTCGTGGCCCCTATTATATACATGATGCTTCTATTAGCATCAACAATTTATCCTTTATATAACATTCAGACGGGGTATCACTTACCTTTGTTCTCCTCGAGCTGCCTCTTCACGAGGCCGAGCTCTTCTTCGGCCCGCCCCAGGTTCTGCTTCAGTCCGAAGACCTCCGCAGTGAGGGCGGCGGCGGCCAGCAACGACGCTTGCTTATTCACATAGACATAATATGATTAGACTCCTGGGAATAATACGTGATCCTCTGTTCGGCCTTTCTTTCCGAACACCAAACAGAGCATCAGGGGCTACCGTCTATACTGTGATATTTCCTCATAATCGAATTACTTACCTCAAAGCCTGTCAGGAGGCTGGCGCAGGCCTCGGTCAATCCGCTTTTTGCGGACTGAACCTTCGCAATCACCGTACTCATAAGAGTACGGTGTTCTTCATCAAGGGAAGCGCCTTGAAGCGCTTCCACCAAGCTGTCCGATGCCTCTGGATGGACAGAGGTCATCGGCACAGGCGGCTCGCCCCCCTTAGTGAGGGGCCGCCTGCCTGAATCCGGAACCACTGGAGGTTCCGATGCTGTATCCGGCTGGGGGCCAAGCTTGCTGCGGCCCCCCTCATCAGAATCCATGGGGATCTTCCCCCCATGAGCCCGGCATCGGGGGTTTCGCCTTGAGGCGCCTCCAGAACTACCTCCCCCTGACCCGGTATCCTCTGAGACAACACTTCGGTGTCGTCCGCAGGCCAGGGAGTGGAGGCCATCGGGAGCGAATCACTGTTCATCGCCGACGAGCTCAAAGACCCATCCGAGGAGGATAGGTCGATGCGGGCTTTGGACGGACTACACGAACATATCTTAACATGATAAGAAGCCATAAAGCTAAACATGCCAGAAGTATTATGGTATCCGGATACTTACGACTTCGCCAGGGGCTTTTCCCTGGGTAGCTGATACGTCTCCAACGTATCTATAATTTTTGATTGCTCCATGCTAATTTATCTATTGTTTTGGACTATAATGGGCTTTATTTTCCACTTTTATATTACTTTTGGGGCTAACCTATTAACCGGAGGCCCAGCCTGCATTGCTGTTTTTGCCAATTTCGGTGTTTGAAGAAGCGGAATATCAAACGGAGTCCAAGCGGAATGAAACCTTGAACGTGATCTTCTCACCGAGCGTGATCCAGAGACTTGGACCCTACTCCAAGAAGTGCGAGGCGGTCACGAGGGTGGAGGCGCGCCCCTTGGCGCGCCCCCTACCTCGTGGGCCCCCACGCTCCATCGGCGTACTCCTTCCTCCTATATATACCTCATTACCCCCAACAGATCGAGCAGGAGCCAAAACCTAATTCCACCGCCGTACCTTCACAGTATCCACGAGATCCCATCTTGGGGCCTGTTAGGAGCTCCGCGGAGGGGGCATTCACCATGGAGGGCTTCTACATCAACACCATAGCCCCTCCGATGAAGTGTGAGTAGTTTACTTCAGACCTTCGGGTCCATAGCTAGTAGCTAGATGGCTTCTTCTCTCTTTTTGGATCTCAATACAATGTTTGCCCCCTCTCTCGCGGAGATCTATTCGATGTAATCTTATTTTTGCGGTGTGTTTGTTGAGACTGATGAATTGTGGGTTTATGATCAAGCTTATCTATGAATAATATTTGAATCTTCTCTGAATTCTTTTATGTATGATTGAGTTATCTTTGCAAGTCTCTTCGAATTATCTGTTTGGTTTGGCCAACTAGATTGGTAGTTCTTGCAACGAGAGAAGTGCTTAGCTTTGGGTTCAATCTTGCGGTGTCCTTACCCGATGTGAGAAAGGGTTGCAAGGCACGTATTGTATTGTTGCCATCGAGGATAACAAGATGGGGTATTTATCATATTGCATGAATTTATTCCTCTACATCATGTCATCTTGCTTAAGGCGTTACTCTGTTTTTAACTTAATACTCTAGATGCATCTTTGGATAGCGGTCGATGAGTGGAGTAATAGTAGTAGATGCAGAATCATTTCGGTCTACTTGTCTCGGACGTGATGCCTATATACATGATCATACCTAGATAACCTCATAACTATGCTCAATTTTGTCAATTGCTCAACAGTAATTTGTTCACCCACCGTAGAATATCTATGCTCTTGAGAGAAGCCACTAGTGAAACCTATGGCCCCCGGGTCTATTCTCATCATATCAATCTCCATCACTTTATTTACTTGCTTTGTTTTTTACTTTGCTTTTACTTTTCACTTTGCATCTTTATACCAAAAATACCAAAAGTATTATCTCTATCTGATCTCACTCTCGTAAGTAACCGTGAAGGGATTGACAACCCCTAATCGCGTTGGTTGCGAGTAGCTATCGTTTTGTGCAGGTATGAGGGACTTGCGCGTGGCCTCCTACTGGATTGATACCTTGGTTCTCAAAAACTGAGGGAAATACTTACGCTACTGTGCTGCATCATCCTCTCCTCTTCAGGGAAAACCAACGCAAGCTCAAGACGTAGCAGTAGCCACTCCTCGTCGCTGTAGGCGGCTGTCGTGGAGTGGTCCGGAGGGAGGGTCCTCCCCTTCTTGGACCCTTCGGCCTCCCCGGATGGGGCGGCCTTCCTTTTATTCTCCCCCTCGGTTTGGGGGAGGGGGTTTTCCTCTTCCTCCTCTTGTTTTTGTTGGAGGAGTGCGCCTCGGTGTCTTCGGATGACAAGTCTGACACCACCTTGCGTCGGAGACCTTTCTTGGTCCCCGTGGCCTTCTTCTTGGCCTTCTTCTCCGGCACCTCATAGGGCGCCGGAAATAGCATCTCCGTTAGGAGAGCCGTCGCTGTGTCTTCGGGTAGTGGAGTTGGGCAGTCGATCCGCTTCGCTGTCGCCACCCAGTCCTGTTAAGATTGGTGGGAAGGCTTAAATTCCTTTCACGAATATATTTGGGGGAAGGAGCATCTTGTAAAACATAGCAGACTTACCGGATTGGCGGGGCGCTTTGCACTGAGCCCGTGATCTTCAGTAAGGGAGGAGGTACCTCGGCGGCCTTGAACAACACCTTCCAGACGTCCTTGTGCGTCGTGTCGAAGAGCTCTCGCAGCGTCTGGTGTTCGATCGGGTCGAACTCCCACATATTAAATGCCCGTCTTTGGCACGGGAGGATCCGACTGAAGAGCATGACTTGGACCACGTTGACGAGCTTGATTTTCTTGCTTATCATATTCTTGACACATTCTGGAGTCCGGTCAGCTCCGCTGGCTCACCCCAGGCTAAACCCTTCCTTTTCCAGGAGGTAAGCCGCATGGGGATACCAGATCAAAATTCGGGGACCGCCGCCCAGTTGGAGTCACGCGGCTCGGTGATGTAGAACCACCCCGATTGCCACCCCTTCACGGTCTCCACATAGGAGCCTTCGAGCTAGGTGATGTTGGGCATCTTGCCCACCATGGCGCCTCGGCACTCCGCTTGCTGGCTTACCACTATCTTCGGCTTCACGTTGAAGATCTTCAGCCACAGGCCGAAGTGGGGCTTGATGCGGAGGAAAGCCTCGCACACGATGATAAACACCGAGATGTTGAGGATGAAGTTGGGGGCTAGATCATGGAAATCCAGCACATAATAGAACATGATCCCACGGACAAATGGGTGGAGGGGAAATCCCAGTCCGAGGACGAAGTGGGCGAGAAACACAACCCTCTCATGGGGTTTCGGAGTAGGGATGATCTGCCCCTTCGTCCAGGGAGCGGTCTGCGATGTCTGTGGCTAAGTATCCGGCCTCCCGGAGCTTCGTGATGTCCTCCTCCGTAACGGAGGAGGCCATCCACTTGCCTCCTGCTCCAGACATGTCTGGAATGGCTTTATGGAGAAAGGTGAGAACTTGGGCGCTGGAGCTCGAGAGTGCGAGAATGGATGAACAAAGGAGGAAGAAGGCGTGGGTGAAAAAAGGGGAATCCCTATCTCTTTATAAAGGCGGTAGAAACTGTGCGCCTCCCCACTTGCCCGATAAAATCGCTTTTTCCCCAAGCGCCATGATTGATGACGTGGTTGGGTTACCCACGCCCGTATTGATGAGAATCCCGTGATAAGGGGACACGATCTCTGCTTCGACAAGACGTGTCAAGGAAACCGCCTCGCAATATGTGCAGTCGCTGGTTGTGAAAAACGGTTCGAATAATGACCGAGCCGTGGCGTGATGTCATGCTATGAAAAGCTATCAGCAGATTAGATTTGTGGAATATTGTGCTCTCTACGGTGGAATGTGGAACTTGTTTTGCAGAGCCGGACACGATCCTTGTGTTCAAAATCTTCTATGGAGTATTCGGAGAAGGAACCCGCCTTGCAATGCCGAAGACAATCCGCGCTCTGCACTCATCGTCATTGAAGCCTGGTTCAGGGGCTACTGAGGGAGTCCGGGATTAAGGGGTCTTCGGATAGCCGGACTATATACTTTGGCCGGACTGTTGGACTATGAAGATACAAGATTGAAGACTTTGTCTCGTGTCCGGATGGGACTCTCCTTTGCGTGTAACCCTAGCCCCCTCCGGTGTCTATATAAACCGGAGGGTTTAGTCCGTAGGACAACAACAAACATAATCATAGGCTAGCTTCTAGGGTTTAGCCTCTACGATCTTGTGGTAGATCAACTCTTGTAATACTCATATCATCAAGATCAATCAAGCAGGAAGTAGGGTATTACCTCCATCGTGAGGGCCCGAACCTGGGTAAACATCGTGTCCCCTGCCTCCTGTTACCATTAGCCATAGACACACAGTTCGGGACCCCCTACCCGAGATCCGCCGGTTTTGACACCGACACAAGGTGGAGCATCTCGGGCAACAAGCCTTCCAAGCAGTGGTGATGTCCAAGGTAGTCAGAATCCCGACTCAACTCCTAGAATCCTATGACTTCACGACCCTACGGAAGCATTTCGATCCAAGTCCCACTATGAATCCAGATCTAGTAGAATCCATGTTGAGTCGCGATCCAAATCATAGAATCCTATACAAAACTGTAGAATCCAGACTATGCAATGGACTTACGATTCTACTAATTTATCTAAGCCATTTGTTTAGTTGTAGCAGATAGTATGCCATCATCCAAACCACTTTCCACATGCATCACGGCATTCGTTCCCCTCCCAAGCCCAAATGCATAGTAAATCGACACCTTTGGTCTAGCTCTTAGAAACCCTAGATAAAAATTGAGGATCAGGCTTGTTAATGAATGGAATTGGTGGGAGAAGGATGATGCTTCAAGACTGATCGGAGAAGGTGAGCATGACCCTTCAAGGTTCAGCACTGCAGGTCAGCTACACAAGTGATATGTTGTTAACATACTCTAAAAAAACCTACTAAGTAAATTTTGTGTGTTGAAGATTTAAATGTTCTATATATTTCCCTCTCATATATGTTCCATACATGCAAGCTAGATAGTAGGTTAGTCATGAAAAGATGTGAAATATAACTAGTAGATAAGACATATCTTATTTGAGTAAATCTAGTAGAATCCTCGATTCCACGACTAGATACTACGACTCGATTCTGCATAAGGGAAATCGATCCGACTCCGAATCCCGACTCTGACTACCTTGGTGATGTCAAAAGGACATTAATTAAGGTCACTATAAGAGTAATGCAATCCAAAGTACTAATGCCAAATACATAGATTCATGATACGTCTCCAACGTATCTATAATTTTTGATTGCTCCATGCTACTTTATCTACTGTTTTGGACTATATTGGGCTTTATTTCCACTTCTATATTATTTTTGGGACTAACCTATTAACCGGAGGCCCAGCCCAGAATTGCTGTTTTTTTGCCTATTTCAGTGTTTCGAAGAAACAGAATATCAAACGGAGTCCAAGCGGAATGAAACCTTCGGAAACGTGATTTTCTCACCGAGCGTGATCCAGGGGACTTGGACCCTACTCCAAGGAAGGAAAGAGGCGGTCACGAGGGTGGGGGGCGCCCCCCTAGGGCGCGCCCCCCTGCCTCATGGGCCCCCTGTTGCTCCACCGACGTACTCCTTCCTCCTATATATACCTACGTACCCCCAAATGATCGTAGCAGAGCCAAAACCTAATTCCACCGCCGCAACTTCCTGTATCCACGAGATCCCATCTTGGGGCCTGTTAGGAGCTCACGCCGGAGGGCATCCACCACGGAGGGCTTCTACATCAACACCATAGCCCCTCCGATGAAGTGTGAGTAGTTTACTTGAGACCTTCGTCTATAGCTAGTAGCTAGATGGCTTCTTCTCTCTTTTGGATCTCAATACAATGTTTTCCCCCTCTCTCGCGGAGATCTATTCGTGTAATCTTATTTTTTGCGGTGTGTTTGTTGAGGCCCGATGAATTGTGGGTTTATGATCCAGCTTATCTATGAATAATATTTGAATCTTCTCTGAATTCTTTTATGTATGATTGGTTATCTTTGCAAGTCTCTTGAATTATCCGTTTGGTTTGGCCAACTAGATTGGTAGTTCTTGCAATGGGAGAAGTGTTTAGCTTTGGGTTCAATCTTGCGATGTCCTTTCCCGATGTGATGGGGGCAGCAAGGCACGTATTGTATTGTTGCCATCGAGGATAACAAGATGGGGTTTTTATCATATTGCATGAATTTATTCCTCTACATCATGTCATCTTGCTTAAGGTGTTACTCTATTTTTAACTTAATACTCTGGAGTCATGCTGGATAGCGGTCGATGAGTGGAGTAATAGTAGTAGATGCAGAATCGTTTCGGTCTACTTGTCTCGGACGTGATGCCTTTATACATGATCATACCTAGATATACTCATAACTATGCTCAATTCATCAATTGCTCAACAGTAATTTGTTCACCCACCGTAGAATACTTATGCTCTTGAGAGAAGCCACTAGTGAAACCTATGGCCCCCGGGTCTATTCTCATCATATCAATCTCCATCACTTTAATACTTGCTATGTTTTTACTTTTCTTTTTTAATTTTTGCTTTGCATTTATATATCAAAAATACCAAAAATATTATTTATCATCTCTATCAGATCTCATTTTCGTAAGTGACCGTGAAGGGATTGACAACCCCTAATCGCGTTGGTTGCGAGGAGCTATCGTTTTGTGCAGGTACGAGGGACTTGTGCGTGGCCTCCCTCTTTGGATTGATACCTTGGTTCTCAAAAACTGAGGGAAATACTTACGCTACTTTGCTGCATCATCCTCTCCTCTTCGGGAAATCCAATGCAAGGCTCAAGAGGTAGCAAGAAGAATTTAAGGCGCCATTCTTTGAGGGAGGCTCACGCAAGAGCAAGTCAACCATACCAAGTACCCATCACAATCCCTATCTCTCGCATTACATTATTTGCCATTTGCCTCTCGTTTTCCTCCCCCACTTCACCCTTGCTGTTTTATTCGCCCTCTCTTTCCCAATCTCCTCCTCTTTTTCCCGTTGCCTTTTCCTCGTCCGCTTGTTTGCTCGTGTGTTGGATTGCTTGTTTGTCGCGATGGCTCTACCTAAATTTGGTGATCTTCACCTTAAAAGGATAGAGGAGATCGAAACCAATGTCAGGAAGTTTATGGTTTTGCAATTTGAACACAATAATTTCTTTAGAAATGAGCTTAAGGAACAAAAAGGTTTTATGAGTTATATGAATAAAGAGCTCGATGATATGTCTAAAGAATTTGATGGTATAAGATCCCAAATTGCTCGTCTTGAAAAGTTGACCGCTGAAATTTCGGATATGCAAGCTACCTTAGTCAATAAGATGGCCGCTAAACCGAATTCCTATGAAAATCAAGATGAAGATCTAAAAGTTATTGACGTGTCCCCCATTGAATCTTTGTTTTGCAATATGAATCTTGATGAAACTGAATATGATCTTCCTTTACCTAGAAGGTGTTCTAAGAATTCAGAGTTTTTAGATCTTGATGATGAAATTGATAAAAGTGGGATGGAAAGAAATAAAAACCTAGATGTTGCTAAACCCACTATATAGGATCTCAAGGAATTTAATTATGAAAATTTCTCTTTAATTGATTGTATTTCATTGTTGCAATCCATGCTAAATTCTCCTCATGCTTATAGTCAAAATAAGGCCTTTACCGAACACATTGTTGATGCTTTGATGCAATCTTATGAAGAAAAACTTGAGTTGAAAGTTTCTATCCCTAGAAAGCTCTATGATAAGTGGGAACCTACTATTAAAATTAAAATAAAAAATTATGAGTTTCATGCCTTGTGTGATTGGGTGCTAGTGTCTCCACTATTCCCAAAACTTTGTGTGATTTGCTATATTTCCCTGACTTTGATGATTGCTCTCTAAACTTGCATCTTGCGGATTCCACTATTAAAAAGCCTATGGGAAGAATTAATGATGTTCTTATTGTTGCAAATAGGAATTATGTGCCCTTAGATTTTATCGTTATTTATATAGATTGTAATCCTTCATGTCCTATTATTCTTGGTAGACCTTTCCTTAGAACGATTGGTGCAATTATTGATATGAAGGAAGGGAATATTAGATTCCAATTTCCATTAAAGAAAGGAATGGAACACTTTACTAGAAATAAAATAAAATTACCATATGAATCTATCATGAGAGCCACTTATGGATTGCCTACCAAAGATGGCAATACCTAGATCTATCCTTGCTTTTATGCCTAGCTAGGGGCGTTAAACGATAGCGCTTGTTGGGAGGCAACCCGATTTTATTTTTAGTTTTTTGTTTTTGCTTCTATTTAGGAATAAATAATCCATATAGCCTCTGTTTATATGTGTTTTTATGTTTTAATTAGTGTTTGTGTCAAGCTAGACCTATTGGATCTTCTTGGATAATAGTTATTTGATCTTGCTGTAATTTCCAGAAACTTTGTGTTCAGTGCCCGAATTATTAAAAATCACCAGAACGTGATAAAATACTGATTCCAATTGCTGCTGATCAATAACCAAATTGTCTATGTCTTCTAATTTTGGTAGATTTTTTGGAGTACCAGAAGTTCTCGTTAGTTACAGATTACTACATACTATTCTGTTTTTCGTGTGTTGTTTGCTTATTTTGATGAATCTATGGCTAGTAAAATAGTTTATGATCCATATAGAAGTTGGAATACAGTAGGTTTAACACCAATATAAATAAATAATGAGTTCATTACAGTACCTTAAAGTAGTCTTTTGTTTTCTTTCTCTAACGGCTCTCACGAGATTTCTATTGAGTTTTGTGTTGTGAAGTTTTCAAGTTTTGGGTAAATTCTTTTGATGGATTATGGAACAAGGAGTGGCAAGAGCCTAAGCTTGGGGATGCCCATGGAACCCCCAAGATAATCCAAGGACACCAAAAAGTCAAAGCTTGGGGATGCCCCGGAAGGCATCCCCTCTTTCATCTACTTCCATCGGTAATTTACTTGGAGCTATATTTTTATTCACCACATGATACGTGTTTTGCTTGGAGCGTCTTGTATCATTTGTGTCTTTGCTTGTTAGTCTACCACAATCTTCCTTGGTGTCCACACCTTTTGAGAGAGCCATACATGAATTGGAATTTTATAGAATACTCTATGTGCTTCACTTATATCTTTTGAGCCTTATAGTTTTTCTCATAGTGCTTCACTTATATCTTTTGAGCGTGATAATTTTTGCTCTAGTGCTTCACTTAGTTATTTTAGAGCACGGTGGTGGAATTGTTTTAAAGAAACTTTTGATCTCTCATGCTTCACTTAGATTATTTTGAGAGTCTTTAATAGCATGGTAATTTGCTTAATATTAATATACTTGGTATTCAAGATATGTGAAACTTTCTTTTGAGTGCGTTGAGTACTAAGATACGTTTGATGCTTGATAATTGTTTTGAGATATGGAGGTGATAATATCAAAGTCGTGCTAGTTGAGTAGTTGTGAATTTGAGAAATGCTTGTGTTGAAGTTTGCAAGTCCCGTAGCATGCACGTATGGTTAAAGTTGTGTAATAAATTTGAAACATGAAGTGTACCTGGCTTGTGCATCCTTATGAGTGGCGGTCGGGGAACGGCGATGGTCTTTTCCTACCAATCTATCCCCTAGGAGCATGCACGTAGTACTTGATTTTGATGACTTCTAAATTTTTGCAATAAGTATATGAGTTCTTTTGACTAATGTTGAGTCCATGGATTATACGCACTTTTACCTTTCCGCCTTTGCTAGCCTCTTGATGCAGTGCATTGCCCTTTCTCACCTTGAGAGTTGGTGCAAACTTAGCGGTGCATCCAAACCCCGTGATATGATACGCTCTATCACACATAAACCTCCTTATATCTTCCTCAAAACAGCCACCATACCTACCTATTATGGCATTTCCATTGCCATTCCGAGATATATTGCCATCCAACTTTCCACCGTTTCATTCATCATCATCATGACATACTTTACTTTTGTCATATTGCCATTGCATGATCATGTAGTTCACATCGTATTTGTGGCAAAGCCACCATGCATTATTTTTCATACATGTCACTCTTGATTCATTGCACCATCCCGGTACACCGCCGGAGGCATTCATATAGAGTCGTATCTTGTTCTAAGTTTCGAGTTGTAATCCTTATGTTGTAATCAATAGAAGTGTGATGATCATCATTATTAGAGCATTGCGCCAAAAAAAGAGAAAGGCCAAAAAGAAAAAAAAAAGAAAGGCCAAAAAAAGAAAAAAAGGGCAATGTTACTATCTCTTTTTCCACACTTGTGCTTCAAAGTAGCACCTAGTTCTTCATGTAGTGAGTCTCATATATTGTGCTTCAAAGTAGCACCATGTTCTTTCATATAGTGAGTCTCATAAGTTGTCTTTTTCATACTAGTGGGAATTTTTCATTATAGAACTTGGCTTTTATATTCCTACGATGGGCTTCCTCAAATGCCCTAGGTCTTCATGAGCAAGCAAGTTGGATGCACACCCACTAGTTTTCTTTTGTTGAGCATTCATAGCTCTAGTGCATCCGTTGCATGGCAATCCCTACTCCTCATGTTGACATCAATTGATGGGCATCTCCATAGCCCGTTGATTATCCTCGTCAATGTGAGACTTTATCTTTTTTGTCTTCTCCACACAATCCACATCATCATATTCTATTCCACCCATAGTGCTATATCCATGGCTCACGCTCATGTATTGCGTGAAGGTTGAATTTTTTTGAGATTATTTAAGTATGAAACAATTGCTTGGCTTGTCATCGGGGTATAGAAGTTGGGAACATCTTTGTGTGACGAAAATGAAGCATAGCCTAACTATATGATTTTGTAGGGATGAACTTTCTTTTGCCATGCTATTTTGAGAAGACATGATCACTTTGATTAGTATGCTTGAAGTATTATTATTTTTATGTTAATATGAACTTTTGTCTTGAATCTTTCGGATCTGAATATTCATACCACAATTAAGAAGATTTACATTGAAATTATGCCAAAGTATCACTCCGCATCAAAATTCTCTTTTATCATTTACCTACTCGAGGACGAATGCAGGAATTAAGCTTGGGATGCCCGATACGTCTCCAACGTATTTATAATTTTTGATTGCTCCATGCTACTTTATCTACTGTTTTGGACTATATTGGGCTTTATTTTCCACTTTTATATTATTTTTCGGACTAACCTATTGACCGGAGGCCCAGCCCAGAATTGTTGTTTTTTGCCTATTTCAATGTTTCGAAGAAACATAATATCAAACGGAGTCCAAACGGAATGAAACCTTCGGAAACGTGATTTTCTCACCGAACGTGATCTAGGGGACTTGGACCCTACTCCAAGGAACGAAAGAGGCGGTCACGAGGACTTGGACCCTACCCCCAAATGATCAGAACAGGAGCCAAAAAGCTAATTCCACCGCCGAAACTTCCTGTATCCACGAGATCCCATCTTGGGGCCTGTTTCGGAGCTCCGCCGGAGGGGGCATCCACCACGGAGGGCTTCTACATCAACACCATAGCCCCTCCGATGAAGTGTGAGTAGTTTACTTCAGACCTTCGGGTCCATAGCTAGTAGCTAGATGGCTTCTTCTCTCTTTTTTTGGATCTCAATACAATGTTCTCCCCCTCTCACATGGAGATCTATTCGATGTAATCTTCTTTTTGCGGTGTGTTTGTTGAGACCGATGAATTGTGGGTTTATGATCCAGCTTATCTATGAATAATATTTGAATCTTCTCTGAATTCTTTTATGTATGATTGGTTATCTTTGCAAGTCTCTTGAATTATCCGTTTGGTTTGGCCAACTAGATTGGTAGTTCTTGCAATGGGAGAAGTGTTTAGCTTTGGGTTCAATCTTGCGGTGTCCTTACCCAAAGGATGTAAAGGGTTGCAAGGCACGTATTGTATTGTTGCCATCGAGGATAACAAGATGGGGTATTTATCATATTGCATGAATTTATTCCTCTACATCATGTCATCTTGCTTAAGGCATTACTCTGCTTTTTAACTTAATACTCTAGATGCATCTTTGGATAGCGGTCGATGAGTGGAGTAATAGTAGTAGATGCTTGAGAATCGTTTCGGTCTACTTGTTTGGACGTGATGCCTATATACATGATCATACCTAGATATACTCATAACTATGCTCAATTCTGTCAATTGCTCAACAGTAATTTGTTCACCTACCGTAGAATACTTATGCTCTTGAGAGAAGCCACTAGTGAAACCTATGCCCCCCTAGGTCTATTCTCATCATATCAATCTCCATCACTTTAATACTTGCTTTGTTTTTACTTTGCTTTTTACATTTTGCTTTGCATCTATATATCAAAAATACCAAAAATATTATTTATCATCTCTATCAGATCTCACTCTCGTAAGTGATCGTGAAGGGATTGACAACCGCTAATCGCGTTGGTTGCGAGGAGCTATCGTTTTGTGCAGGTACGAGGGACTTGTGTGTGGCCTCCTCTTTGGATTGATACCTTGGTTCTCAAAACTGAGGGAAATACTTACGCTACTTTGCTGCATCATCCTCTCCTCTTCGGGGAAATCCAACGCAGTGCTCAAGAGGTAGCAATCCATTGATGTAACTACCCCGAGGATGATGCCCTTTCTACTGACCATTTCATCCCACGGGACAATTCTTTGTTCCAATGCATGCAGTCAGCCGATCTAAGCATCACTGACCATCCTTGCTCTTCACTCAGACTAGGCCCGAGCACAGCCCCCCCAGCTTTTTGGGGCCCCAATTTTTGCATGCATTAGTACATATATGCTTCACAATAGATGGGCCTCTTCCGGTCTTCCACTTAGGCTCTGTTGCCTAGCACCTAGCATGCGTGAAGCAGCCTGATCAGGACGCATACCTCTTCCAGCGATCATTCAAAGCCACCGAAGTGACACATCTCTTCCTCAGTTGTCAGTCTCTGGTGGCCATCGACACAACATGTTAGGGCACCACCATGATCCTTGTTCAGCAGTCAGTACTCAAGAATAATCTTGATGGCTTGCATCAGGTCTCAATGAGGAACGACAACCCGTGTCGACAGGGATGATCTGAAGGCAAGGAAAGTTCAAGCTATCTCTCGATCTCTAATTTCTTAAGTTTCACCACGTCGATAACCGACGATCCCGTGAGGACTTGACTATGAGTTCCAATTTTCGCATACCATTTACTTTTGCTAAAGTCTTGTACCTAAGTTTATTTTTTTCATCTATTAAGCATCTAGTATTGCTCTTAAAAAGATTGAAAAAAAATCTGACACTAGTTCCAATGAACTATATGTGAAGTTTGTTGGAAATATTAGCACTTCTCCGACTAATCTAATCCACGAGTAAACAGTAAGCATGGCAAATACGGTATGCATCTCATACCGATACCTAAGCATGTGAGCACGTACAGTACATAGAACCGAAACATCTATGAACAACATATATACGACTAGCACATGAACGAGCAAATATGGGATGAACGAGTCATATCCTCCGGTTGGCCAGGCCAACGCGGCGTGATAGCAGCCTCGGCATCGACCAAGGCCTTCTTCTTGGCGACTTAATGCCGCCAGCCATGGAGTCGATGTAGAGTAAGTAGTGGAAGTAGAGGCGGATGAAGACGGCGACGGATCGGGAGTAGTCGCGTCGAGACGCTCCCCAAAACCTTATTGCCGTTCTCCCGGGCAGGATCTCGAACGACAGGGTTAGGAGGCACTGCTCTCCCGACCAACCGTGCACGCGGTCGTCGGGATGGGATCGCCGGAAGCAAGACGAGAGGAATAGAGATGACGGCTAGGGTTGTATGCGAGAGGGAGTGAGTGAACTGAGTTAGGGTTCACTCCATCGGCTGCCTTCTTATATAGGCCGTCGGTAGATGGGCTGGGCAGCTCACGGCCGAAGTCCGTGAATAGCCCACGGTCCAACGTCTCGGACAGTGGCGCTTCTGTAAGCGACTCGTTAATTAATTAACAATTAATTAACCATTCCTGAGTGGCAAAAATAAGCTTCGGCTCGGCTCATTCCCGCAACCCGCGGCGCGCGCGCGCGTGTTGTGTCGAGGCGAGGCGAGGCGGGCGGCGGAGGAGGAGGAGCGCGCGTGTACAACTCCTATTCCCAAGCTCCCAATAGCAAGTGGTAGAGCGGCCCTTAGAAAGTGGTTTCACTCTTCTTCAGAAAGCGATATGGGACTAACCTGCCCACACTTCCCACCCCTTGCCGTACCCATGCATGGGCCTTAGAGATTAACTAGGGATTATTGTCTTATATGGGCCTAAGCCCATCCATAGTCCATCAATTCCCCACCAGATCTCGAGGCACATAAGTTTGTCAACTGTTCCAAACAATGTTTGATATACCAGAATTTTCAGTGGAGACTGTTAAGTTGAACTTCCACCTAGAGCAATAGGATTAGACTTCTTCACAACTGAACAATGAACTATGCCTTGAATTGTCGGGTTTGGCGTGTAGAAGTTTAAGCCTATTGTCACGACACGTGGCTGTCAAGGCTAAACCCAACGGGTGGAGCTTATTAGTCATACTCCGTACCTTCTCATGAGCTTCCTAGAGATCACCCAATCTCATAGGCGTGACCAGCGATCGGGCTCACATTGGTGTGTTCCTCCAAAGAATGCTCTATAGGTTAGCATCTTGCTTACATAAGCTTTGAAACACATTAAGACGAAAGTCAGCCCGCCTTACAGAATTGAGAGTATTATTCCATCTCCAACGGAGTGGGATAATTAAGGATACTGTCGGTGTCAAAACCGGCGGATCTCGGGTAGGGGGTCCGAACTGTGCGTCTAGGCGGATGGTAACAGGAGACAAGGGACACGATGTTTTTACCCAGGTTCGGGCCCTCTAGATGGAGGTATTACCCTACTTCTGCTTGATTAATATTGATGATATGGGTAGTACAAGAGTAGATCTACCACGAGATCGTAGAGGCTAAACCCTAGAAGCTAGCCTATGGTATGATTGTTGTTCGTCCTATGGACTAAAACCCTCCGGTTTATATAGACACCGGATAGGTTAGGGTTACACAGAGTTGGTTACAATGGTAGGAGATCTACATATCCGTATCGCCAAGCTTGCCTTCCACGCCAAGGAAAAGTCCCATTCGGACACGGGACGAAGTCTTCAATCTTGTATCTTCATAGTCTTGGAGTCCGGCCGTGATGATAGTTCGGCTATTCGGACACCCCTTAGTCCAGGACTCCCTCAGTAGCCCCTGAACCAGGCTTCAATGACGATTTAGTCCGGCGTGTTGATTGTCTTCGGCATTGCGAGGCGGGTTCCTCCTCCGAATACTTCATAGAAGGTTTTGAACACCAGGATAGTGTCCGGCTCTGCAAAACAAGTTCCACATACCACCGTAGAGAGAATAACTTTTGCACAGATCTGGCGACCTATTCATGGCGTGACATCACACCACGGCCAAGCCTTTATATGAATCTTTTTTACCGTTCCACCTTAGCGCGTTTAGCGAGGCGGTTCCCCTGGCACGTCTTATCAAAGCATAGATCGTGCCCCCTTATTTCGGGATTCTCATCAATACGGACGTGGGTAACCCATCCGCGCCATTGATTACGGCGCTTGGGAGATAAGCGAGTTTTAACAGGCTGGTGGGGGACACATAGCCTCGCCCGTCCATATAAGGGGATAAGGATCCACCTTTTCACCTACGCCTTCTTCCTTCTTTGCTCATCCATTCTCGCGCACTCGAGCTCCAGCGCCCAAGTCCGCACATCCCGCCTCAACCAGCTCCAACCATGTCAGGAGCAGGAGGCAGGTGGATGGCCTCCTCCGTCACGGAGGGGCACATCACAAGACTGCGGGAGGTCGGATATTTGTCCGGCGACATCGCGCACAGGCTTCCCGACGAGGGGCAGCTCATTCCAACCCCTAGGCCCCATGAGAGGGCGGTGTTTCTCCCCCACTTCCTCCGCGGACTAGGTTTTCCACTTCACCCATTTGTCCGGGGGCTCATGTTCTACTACGGCCTGGACTTCCACGACCTGGCCCCGAATTTCATCCTCAATATCTCAGCATTCATCGTCGTGTGTGAGGCCTTCCTCTGCATCCAGCCCCACTTTGGCTTATGGCTGAAGATCTTCAACGTCCGGCCGAAGGTAGTGGGCGGCCGTCATTGCCGGAGTCTTGAGGCGCCATGGTTGGCAAGATGGCCAAAGTCCTATGGCTCGAGGGCTCCTTTGTGGAGACAATAAAGGGGTGGCAATTGGGGTGGTTCTACATCACCGAGCCACGCGACCCCGAATGGGTGGCGGCCCCCGAATTCAGATCTGCACACGGCTCTCGTCATGGAAAGAGACGTACCTGACGTGAGGGAATTCGGACGAGCTATCTGGACTCCAAACATGCGTCCGAAACCTGGTGGACAAGAATCTTAGGCTTGTCGACGTAATCCAGGTGATGCTCATCCGCCGGATTCTCCCATGCCAACAACGGGCCTTTACTTTGTGGGAGTTCGATTCGGCACAACACCGAACCTTGAACCGGCTCTTCGACACTACGTACGAAGACGCCTGGAAGGGGCTGTTCAAGGGCGCTGAAGCCCCAGCATCCGGTAACAAAGATCGTGGATACAGCTCGCGGCGTCAAGCCGGCGAGGTAAGTTAATTTACCCTTTACGGGAATCTTTTTTCATAGACTGATTCTATGTGGGATCTAAAACTCCCTAATCTTTGACAGGACTGGCTGAAGACGTCCAGACAGATTAACTGTCCGGCTCCTTTCTTTGGAAGACCAGCGGACGCTTGGATTAGCGGGGTTGCTGGCTCCGGCACCCCATGTGGTGCCGGAGAAGAAGGCCAAGAAGGAGGCCACGGGAACTTCGAAGGAGCTCCCGGCGCCAGTCTTGTCGGTCTGAAGCGTAATCTTCTCCCGAGGACGAGGAGGAGGAAAGAAGCTTCTCCCCAGTGAAGAGGAGAGAAAGGAAGACCGCCCCAACTGGGGAGGCCGGAGGGTCCAAGAAAGGAAGAACCCTTCCTCCGGACTTCTCCACCAACGTCGACAACGACGAGGAGGATTGGCCAACAAGGGACAAGCCCCTGGCGAGATCGTAAGTGTCCGGATACCCATGGCGTTTTCATTATTGCATAGTGTTCTCTAATGTCGAACAATCATGCAGCCCGCCCAAGAGCGATCTAGCCGCTTCGACGAGCGGGTCCCTGGGTTCGTCGGAAATGGAGAGTACTTCACTTTCGACCGCCTCCTCGCCTCACGCTGCGGACGACGCCGAGGTGGCGCCCCAAGGGGGGCCTGGTCAAGAGGAGGTGGCGCAGGAGGCGCCACAAGGCGACCTCCCAGACTCCAGGCGCGTGGGGGGCAAGACCCCCAGGGGCTCTAAGCCCGACCCTTGTCCGGACTCCATGCCGGAACCTTCAAGGTTCCGGAGTCCCAAGCGGTCCTTCGTAAGAAGGGTAAGACGCCGTGTCCTCCGTCCAACCGGAGGCACCGGATAGCATCGAGGCGCTTAACAGCCTCCATCGAGGAGGAGCACCGCCTTTGTTATGAGTGCGGTGATCCAGACGATTCGATCCGCCAAGAGCGGGCTGACGAAGCTTCACCAGCCTTCTAACGGGCTTTGAGGTAAGTTTAGAATATGTAAAAATATTACCGCATAGACAGTAGCCCCTGATGCTTAGTTCAAGTGTTCGGAAAGAAAAGCGGACTAAGGATCAAAAAGATATCTGTGAGAGTCTAACATAAGGATGTCAATATGGGAATGCAGATGCGCCGACCTCTGCCCGCCTTGACTGCGGAGGTCAATGCATTGAAGCAGAGCCTCGAGCGGTTCGAGAACGAGCTCGGCCAAGCCAAGAAGCAGCTCGAGGACAAGGAAGGTAAGTAGTACCTTATTAAAGAAATACCTTATAGAAAGGTTTCGTTGCAAAAAATAATAGGAATAACATGGGTACTGCGGGGCCCACGAGCGAGGTGGCGACCACAAGGAAGCGGTGTCCGTGGGCTCAGCGGCTGCGGGCACGCACCGAGCAAGAGAAAGGGAGGCGCAGCTGGCGGAGAAGTCAAGAGCTCCAGATTCTCGTGGAAAAACACGAGGGTTTGGAGCGTGACTCAAGACCCGAGAGTCCGAGCTTGCCTCGGCTCTTGAGAGTGCCAAAGCTGCTAAGGCCGAGGCCCAAAAAGCCCTCAAGAAATTGAATCATTAAAGAAGATAGCGGCGGGTAAGGCATTCTTTATGCAAAGCAAGCATGTGAAAGTGAATTACCTATTACTTACCCGGATTCGAGCTCTCCAGGAGCATTCGCAGATTTGCCTGCAGTATGTCCGATCTTGCCGCATTCTACCGTGCCAAGGAGGGAGCTCAACGGAGAAGGTGTTCTGGTCTCAATATGCTGAGGCCGGACATCCGGTGCCCCTAAGCGACCAGCTAAAGCAGCTGGTCGAGCTCCACAAGGTCGCCGAACAGGCCATGAAGGGCCTCATAGTTCGGCTGTGGCCATTGGAGGCCATGCCTGGGAGCTACTTCGGCTTGGTGCGGCGGCTGGTGGACGCCTATCCACGGATTGAAGTCATCAAGCGCTCCGTCTGTATTGAAGGTGTCCGTCGGGTCCTTGCCCGTGCTAAAGTGCACTGCGGAAAGCTGGATGCGGAGAAGCTTGTGACGGACGGGCCACCGAAGGGCAAGGAGCATCGGACGCCCGAAATGTACTATGAGGGCCTCCTGAAGGGTGCCCGTCGAATAGCGGATGAGTGCTCCAAAGATGTAATTTTTGAATAGACTCGCATTTGTTATCACATCTGACTGAAAACTTGTTCATATCGCTAAGCAACGCTTGTTAATTTAAAATATTACCTTCAGGCGGCCGTTTATCAAATTTGAGAGATGGCAAGTCGTTGGCTTCAACCCCATGTCACTAGTCTTTGGGGTGTTCGGGATAAACTTGAGCACTCTTGTTCCTATTCTTGGGTCCATCTAGGGAGGCGCTCAGCATAGCGAACAAGGCAACCGGACTTATAATGCTTGAACACTCTCACTTAGCCATAGAATTCTATAATTTTAAATTTCGTCGAAGCCCCTAGTATTCGAAGACCGAGTTCGGGCGCTATCCACGCCTTTGGCGGACAACTCCGGTTCCTCGCTCTAAGCGGCATAAGTCTTTAGGGACCCGAAAAACCTCCGAACAGCGACCAGCTCTCGCCCTATCATGACGGTCAGTTTTAGCTTTCTCCTTGAGGTGCTCGACCCAGCTCAAGCTGGGGCACAATCGCGATGGTTCTCCCGTGCTACCTTAGCCGATATAACGGAACGTAAGGTACCAAAACACGGGGCAGGCAAACCCAACTATTGACCCAAGACATGATTCGAGCCGATTCATATAATGCTATAAGTTCGGGTGCCGCACTTGTGAAAGTGTTCAGACTTATCACACCATAATTTTGGGGTACTTAAGCCCCTGGTGTATTGGCCGTACCAAAGTGTATGCAGGTGCAACATGTCATGAAATGAACATATATATATAGATAAAGAAAGGAGTGCAATAATAGGCAAAAGCTATGTATTGTTTATTCGTAAAGGTACCGCAATGAAAGCGTAGCGATACAAATAGTGCGATAAGCAAGGGATGGGACTATCTAACATGTCCCCTCCGAGGTAAGCTGCGGGATGGTATGTAAAACAGGTATAATGCTCGTAATAGGGACCACCTGAACACTCGGCGTAGCTTTACGCTTCCCTGGCTGTTGCATCGTGAGTTCGGCGATTCTAGTGCGGACGGGACTTCCGGAAAACGGAGTCCTGAAAAAGGAAAGAAAGAAGAAAAGAATGACACAATCGGAGTCCACAGTGCGGTCGAGCCGCATTCTTGGCGTCTTGTGGTCGTGCCCTCCCCTTATGCCCATGGTATCTCCGGGCGTAGTTATGTACGCGTAATCGTCTTCGCAACTTCGCGAGGGCTGGGGTTGGGGCTGGATTGCTACGCGTGCTTGAATCATGCCAGGCGGTCTTGTTGTAGGTTACTCCGGGCGCGCTTGGCAGTGTCCGGAAGTTTAGTGGCCGGAATCGAGAATTGCCGTGAGAGGCCGCTTTGCACCTCCGCCTCGAGGGCTGCCGTGTGCTCCTCCGTTCGGAGAGAGCGTTCGGTGTTTCCATTGACCGTGATTACTCCTCGAGGGCCTGGCATCTTGAGCTTGAGGTATGCGTAGTGCGACACCGCATTGAACTTTGCAAATGCGGTTCGTCCAAGCAGTGCGTGATAGCCGCTGCGGAACGGGACTATGTCGAAGATTAACTCTTCGCTTCGGAAGTTATCCAGGGATCCGAAGACCACTTCGAGTGTAACTGAGCCTGTACAATTGGCCTCTACACCCGGTATGACACCTTTAAAGGTCGTCTTTTTAGGTTTAATCCTTGAGGGGGTCTATGCCCATTTTGCGCACTGTATCCTTATAAAGCAGGTTCAGGCTGCTGCCGCCGTCCATCAGGACTCTGGTGAGGTGAAATCCATCGATAATTGGGTCAAGAACCAATGCGGCGAAACCGCCGTGACGGATGCTAGTAGGGTGGTCCCTTCGATCGAAGGTGATCAGGCAGGAAGACCATGGGTTGAACTTGGGCGGCTGGCTCCATCGCATATACGTCCCTTAGTGGACGCTTCCGCTCCTTTTGGGTATATGGGTTGCGTATATCATGTTCACCGTCTGCACTTGTGTGGGAAAACCCTTCATCCTCTATTGTTCGTGGCCGGGCTCTTCCTCGTCATCGCTATGCAGCCCCTTGTCATTGAGTTCGGCACTTAACTTGCACCTTGCTTGAACACCCAACAATCCCTGTTGGTGTGATTGGCTGGTTTTTCGGGGGTGCCATGTATCTGGCACAAGCGGTCGAGTATTCGGTCCAAGTTGGACGGGCCCTGGGTTTTTCTTTTGAATGGATTCTTCCGCTGACCGGGTTTAGAGCCTCTGAATCCGGCATTGACGATCGTATCTTCAGCATTATCGCCGTTAATGCGGCGCTTGTTCTTGTTGCGACGCGACCTGCCATTGCCGTCCTTGGTATCCGAACTATCAGGGTGTTTGGCCAAGTTGTTGCTTCGAGCTAGCTTGACTGTCCTCTCCCGCACAAAAGCGAGTCATGAGGGTTGTGAGGGCTGCCATAGATTTCGCTTTTCCTGTCCTAGGTGCCGGGCAAGCCACTCGTCGCGGATGTTATGTTTGAAGGCTGCAAGGGCCTCTCGCATCCGGACAGATCTCTGATTTGATTTTTTCTTTGTTAGGAACCATGTCCGTAATTGCACGGCCGATTCTTACAGGCTGCTGAATTATGTGGCTAAGGTCATCGGCGTCTGGTGGTCGCACATATGTGCCCCGGAAGTTATCAAGAAATGCGGCTTCGTGTCCTCCCAACAACCAATTGATTCTGGCCGCAAGCTGTTAAGCCAATGCCGAGCTGGTCCTTTAAGCTTGAGGGGGAGGTATTTGATGGCATGTAGATCATCACCGCGGGCCATGTGGATATGGAGGAGATAATCCTCGATCCAAACCGCAGGATCTGTGGTACCATCGTATGATTCTATGTTTATGGGTTTAAAGCCCTCAGGGATTTGATGATCCATTACTTCATCTGTGAAGCATAGTGGGTGTCTTGGCGCCTGTATTGGGCTATATCACGACGCAACTCAAATGAGCTTTGTCTATTTGTTCGGCCCTGCCGGAGTTTCTGTATCCGGCGTGACGGTAATCATCCCGCATCGTTGGGCGCCCACGCGATCCGTAGATCGATCTTGTATGTTTTGCCTTATCCTCCAATATATCTCTCAAGTCCGGCGTGTTTTCCCGTGCCCTGGTACTTTTTGAACGGCGTCGGGGTACGGCTTGAACGGAGGGTCTTGAGGCCTCTCTATCGCGGCCACGAGGTGGCCGATCTGCCATGTCGTACGCTGGTGACTTGGGTGCTTCCTCTGATCGAGGCAACGGCCTGCGTTTGGGGTAGCTTTTGGAGGGGCGTTCGAGTTCATACTCTTGGCTGCAAGGACTTGATCCATCTGCCGACTAGCAGGTCTTGGTCAGCTCTAAGCTGTTATGCTTTTTCTTGAGGCTGCTTGTCGTGGCCATAAGCCTGCGTTTGAAACGCTCTGTTCGGCGGGATCCTCTTGTACGACATATTAAATGCCGTAAATCGAGGCTTGCCTCATCTTGATTAGGGGCGCATAATTATCGTCCTCGACCTCTCTTTTTTCTGCCGCCGTCAGGCGGACTTGCTTCTCCCTCCTCCTGCCGAGTCCTGCTGGAGGTGGTTGTCTTCGGCTTTGTCCGGTGTTATTATCTCCGTGCGGAATCACCGTTTTCTTTGTGGCGGCATTTAGAGCGGCGCCCGACGCCGTCGGCGCTCGGTTGCTTTTTGGAGGGTCATCCTCCGTTGTTCCATCGCCATTCCCATCTTTTGGGATATCCATCATGTATATGTCGTATGACGAGGTGGCCTTCCGATTGCCACTGTAGGTATTTGGGTCTTGGTCGTCTCCGGCATCGTCGTCCATACCGTCGATGTCTTGGTCGAAGTCGAGCATGTCGGTTAAATCATCGGCGGTGGCTACAAAGTGGGTGGTGGGTGGGCGTTGAATTTCTTCGTCGTCCGTATCCCAACCTTCCTGTCCGTAGTCCGGGCAGGGCTCTCCGGATAAAGAGAGAGACTTTAGCGAATTCAGGATGTCGCCAAAGGGCGAGTGCTGAAAGATGTCCGCGGCAGTGAACTCCATGACCGGCGCCCAATCGGTTTCGATTGGCAGGGGCGCGAAGGGTCCGGAGTACGGAAAGGAGTCCGGCACCCTGGAGTCAAGGTCTTCGCAAATGACAGGGATGGAGTTCGGCTCAATCGCCGTAGAGATCATAGCCCCCGTGGCGGTGTCCAACCACTCGTCCTCGATCGGGGAATCCGGCTCCGGATTAGAGGTCGGAGCGGATGCTGGTGCGGCCTCCAGGGCACTGTTCGGCTGCAGAGTTAGATCATGCCCATCGAGACAAGTCGGCATCGCTTGGCTGCGGCTCGAATCCGTCGAAGATCAAGTCTCCGCGGATATCGGCCGTATAGTTCAAACTTCCAAATCTGACACGATGGCGGGCGTAGCTTTCGATCTGCTCCGGATGGCCAAGCGAATTGGCCCGCAGCAAAGCCGCCCGAATACGAAGATCCTGCGGGAGAAAGGTCTCACCACGGACTGCGTCGTTGTTAATGATCGAAGGAGCCATCGGGCCTATCGGTGATGACAGATGAACTCTCAATGAAAGCACCAATGTCGGTGTCAAAACCGGCGGATCTCGGGTAGGGGTCCCGAACTGTGCGTCTAGGCGGATGGTAACAGGAGACAAGGGACACGATGTTTTTACCTGTGTTCGGGCCCTCTCGATGGAGGTAATACCCTACTCCTACTTGATTAATATTGATGATATGGGTAGTACAAGAGTAGATCTACCACGAGATCGTAGAGGCTAAACCCTAGAAGCTAGCCTATGGTATGATTGTTGTTCGTCCGACTAAAACCCTCCGGTTTATATAGACACCGGATAGGTTAGGATTACACAGAGTCGGTTACAATGTAGGAGATCTACATATCCGTATCGCCAAGCTTGCCTTCCACGCCAAGGAAAAGTCCCATCCGGACACGAGACGAAGTCTTCAATCTTGTATCTTCATAGTCTTGGAGTCTGGCCGTGATGATAGTTCGGCTATCCGGACACCCCTTAGTCCAGGACTCCCTCAGATACTCTCCTCAGTTGACCGCTGGATTGTTTTCCCAGGTCCTAATTCACGGGATCTCCGATCACATAGGTTGGGTTACCCCCATGGCAACTTATGTGGGTCTCATACCCATCTCCCTCGATGCATTTTCTATCACAATCTGTGATAGCCCTTTCGTAAAAGGGTTTGCCAAATTCTTAGCCGTCTGGATATAATCCAACGCTATTACTCCGGAGTTTCTTGATTTTCTGACAGATTTCAATCTTCTTCTTATGTGCTTTGTGGATTTCATGTTGTCCTTTGAACTCTTAGCCTTGGCAATCACCGTTTGATTGTCACAGTTCATAAGGACAGTCGCACTGGTTTATCAACCACCGACAAATCCATCAAAAGCTCTCGAAGCCATTCTGCTTCGACGCATGATGTGTCTAATGCTGTGAGTTCTGCTTCCATAGTCGATCTGGTTAAGATCGTCTGCTTGAAAGACTTCTAGGAAACAGCACCACCACCAAGTGCGAAGACATGCCCACTTGTGGCTTTCATCTCGTCAGCATCAGATATCCAATTTGAATCACTATACCCCTCAAGTACCGTCGGGTACCCAGAATAGTGAATCCCATAGTTCGTAGTACCTTGCAAGTAACGCATCACTCGCTCAACAACATGCCAATGCACATCTCCCGGATTGGAAACAAACCGGCTCAGTTTGCACATAGCAAATGAGATGTCAGGACGAGTAGCACATGCTAGGTACATCAGTGAACCAACCACTTGAGAATATCTCAATTGATCTATAGCCGTGCCTTGAACTTTCGAATCCATGCGCTAGGATCATATGGTGTTGCGAAGGTTTGTAGTCCGAATATCCAAAATGGCTCAAAATCTTCTCAACATAGTGGGATTGCAAAAGTGTAATTCCACCCTCGAGAATTTCTCGAGAGCTTGATGTTCAAGATAACATCAGCCACACCCAGGTCCTTCATCTCAAAGTAATGAGATAGAAAAGCCTTGACCTCCTCAATTACCTTGAGGTGGGTCCCAAATATCAGTATGTCATCGACATACAGACACAGTATAACTCCTTCGCCCCCACCATAGAGATAGTATACACATTTGTCAGCTTCGTTCACAACAAAGCCAACAGATGTCAGAGTAGTATTAAACTTCTCATGCCATTGCTTAGGCGCTTGTTTCAGGCCATACAAAGATTTCACTAACTTACACACCTTTCTCTCCTGACCATTTAGTACAAAGCCATCTGGCTGTGGCATGTAAATTTCCTTGTCTAGCTCTCCGTTAAGGAAAGCCGTCTTAACGTCCATCTGATGAACGAGAAGACCATGCGAGGCAGCCAAAGCGAGTAACACTCGAATGGTTGTCAGCCTAGCTACAGGTGAGTAAGTATCGAAGAAATCCTCTTCTTCCTTAAGGGTATAACCCTTGGCCACAAGCCTAGCCTTGTACTTCTCAACAGTACCATCGGGCCTAAGCTTCCTCTTGAACACCCACTTACACCCCAATGGTTGGCAACCATAAGGACGATCGGTGATCTCTCATGTCCCATTAGCCATGATGGAATCCATCTCGCTACGGACGCGTCCTTCCAAAGAGTCGACATCCCGAGATGCATAAGCTTCTAAAATGGGCTGGAGTGTCATCATCCACGAGGTACACGAGGAAATCATCACCAAAAGACTTTGCAGTCCTTTGTCTCTTGCTCCTAACAGAGCTTCCTCGTCATCCTCGATGAACTTTCATCACTTTTGTGTTCATAATATTCCATCGGAATGGCAGGTTCAGAAGTCTCATCAGATTCCAGTCTAGAACTGCTTTGCATATCTCTCATGGGGAAAATATCCTCAAAGAATGTAGCATCCTTAGACTCTATAATTGTACCGACCTTTTGGTCAGGTACCTCAGATTTCACCACTAGAAATCTATAGCCAACGCTATTCTTAGCGTAGCCCAAATTAACGTAGTCCACGGTCTTTGGTCCAAGCTTACGCTTTTTGGGGATCGGCACATCGACTTTCGCTAAACAGCCCTAAGTGCTCAAGTAAGAGAGTGTAGTTCTTTTATTTTCCCATTGCTCATAGGGAGTAGTCTCATTATCCTTCGCAGGAACTTCATTCAGGACATGACATAATGTCAATACATCCTCCCCCCACCAAGCCTTAGATAAACCCGATGTATCTAACATGGCGTTAGCCAAATCTGTTAGAGTACGGTTTTTCCGTTCGGCCACCCCATTTGACTGGGGTGAATAGGGAGGCGTCCTCTCATGGATAATACCATGTTCATTGCAGAATAAATCGAACTCACTAGAAAAGTACTCTCCACCACGATCAGACCGGACTCGTTTAATTTTCTTCTCAAGTTGGTTCTCAACTTCAGCCTTATAGATTTTAAAGTAGTGTAGAGCCTCATCCTTTGTATTTAACAAATACACATAACAGAACCTAGTGGAATCATCAATCAAAGTCATGAAGTATTTCTTTCCATCTTTAGTCAACACACCATTCATCTCACAGAGATCTGAATGTATGAGCTCTAGTGGTGCCAGGTGTCTCTCCTTCGCAGGCTTGTGAGGCTTACGAGGTTGCTTTGCTTGCACACACCATGGCACTTAGAGCCTTTGGCTAAAGTGAAACTCGAAATTAGATTCATCTTAGCCAGCCGCGTCATACAACTGAAATTTATGTGACAAAGACGTGAATGCCAAACCTCACATTTGTTCACATTAGAATGAATTTGGTTCACAATTTTATTACAGAAATCCTCCAGGGAAAGGCGGAACAAACCACCACAATCATATCCTTTTCCAACAAATAGTCCATACCGAGATACGACTACTTTGTTAGACTCAAATACTAACTTAAACCCTTCTTTACATAGAAGGGAGCCACTAACGAGATTCTTCTTTATGGCGGGGACATGCTGCACGTTCTTCAGTTGCACGATCTTTCCCGAAGTAAACTTCAGATCTACCGTGCTAACACCATGAACAGAAGCATGCGAGCCATTCTCCATCAGGACGGAACAATCTCGTGCGACCTGGTAGGAAAAAACAAAGACACATCAGCACACACATGAATATTGGCCCCAGTGTCAACCCACCAATCGGTGGGTCGACAAACTGAAAGTATGGTAAAGCAGATTACCATACCCAGATGCCGCATCATTGTTGCTTAGAGTGACATTCCACGAGCTTGGAGTCTGTCTTTGGCTTCTTGTACTTGTTTGGGCACTTGTTTGCCCAATGTTCATCCGAACCACAAGTAAAGCAGCCATCTCTCTTTTGTCTTTCTTCTTACCCTTCTCCTTAAAGGTAGTATTCTCTTTGGATGAGTTCTTTCACTAGAACTTGTGTAAGTACTTCAGCACCACATTGGCGCTAGAAGAACCCTCTGCCCCTTTCACGTGTGAGTCCTTTGCTCTCGAGTTCTACTCAACACTGAGATGACCGATGACATCCTCAACAGAGAATTCACGTCTCAAGTGCTTGAGAGAAGTAGCAAAGTTCCTCCAACTAGGAGGGAGTTTTGCAATAATGCAACCCGCGACAAACTTGTCCGGTAACTCACACTTCAGGAGCTCCAGCTCCTTAGCAATGCACTGTATCTCATGAGCCTGGTCCAATACAGAACGGTTATCAACCATCCTGTAATCATGGAACTGCTCCACGCCATACAGCTCACTGCCAACATCAGTTGCGCCGAATTTGACTTTGAGCGCATCCCACAAGTTTTTGGCAACCCCCATATGAATATAGGCGTCAACCAACTTGTCTCCAATCACACTCAGAACTGCTCTCTGGAAGATTGTGGTTGCCTCCCTAAACGCCTTCTCCTGTTCAGGAGCAATCGTTTCTGTGAGGGACACCCCACTAACCCAACACGTTCATCATTTGTGAGCCACAAGGTGGTCCTAGTCTGCCAACGCTTAAAATGCGTCCCAGTAAACTTTTCTGGTTTCAGAGTGGCGGCAAAGCCATGAGTCGAAAAGTGCCTAAAATAAGGTTTTTGGATTGTTGGAAATATTAGCACTTTTCCGACTAATCTAATCCACGAGTAAACAGTAAGCATGGCAAATACGGTATGCATCTCATACCAATACCTAAGCATGTGAGCACGTACAGTACATACACTCGTAGAAAAAGGGACTATTGTCCCGGTTGGTAAGGGCCTTTAGTCCCGGTTCCTGAACCAGGACTAAAGGGTCGGTACTAATGCCCTCGCCCTTTAGTCCCGGTTCAGTCTGAGCTGGATGAGATCAGATGGGCCTCCACGTGGCCTGTGCACCTAGCCCAGGCAGGAGGGCCTTTGGTCCCGGGTGGTGGCACCAACCGGGACCAATAAACCCACGTCGGCATTACGTGGCTTGGGTTTTTGTTTTTTTTGAAAAGGGGGGGGGGGTTGTGGGTTTTGGGGGGTTAATTTAGGTGTTTCATATATTGTGTTAGCTAACTAATTAATAGAGAGAAGTGTCCTCTCTTTTGTCCGTGTTTGGTCGACGCTACATACTATACATACGTATAGAGAGGACTAGCTAGACACGCTAGCTAGCTAGTAAGCAAACGAAGGAAACAGAAGATCGTCATGAACATATATGCATACAGAGAGAAGTGATATCGACCACCTCCCTTCTCCGAGAGATTGGTCGAACAACAAGTTCTCGTATATCTATCCGACACTACCAGCTACATATATACAATAATTATCTTTTACAAATATAATCTCCTAACATACGGACGCGTGGTCCACATAGTATTCTCCGTCTTCAGCAATCACGTGGTCAAGAAAGAATGCCGCCAATTCCTCTTGAATTTCTCGCATGCGATCTGGTGCTAGGAGTCCATCCCGCATCCAAACATCTAATTTTAGAAGGGGGTCAATACATATATATATGAATGAATGAAACTCAACACAAATGATGGTAATAAAATAAAATTGTGAATATTGTTATTTACGCACTTCATATTGTTGGTCAGAGTAGCCCCGCTCACAGGTCGTGTGGCGGATGGACTCGCAAATGTAGTACCCACAGAAATCATTCCCTGGTGCCTGCCACAACCACTTTACAAGAAACAGACTTCAATCAAACTGATAAGCAAGAATGCCAAATGGTATTGATGAAACTAGCGCTTGAATCACTAGGAGATGCGTGGAACATGCTACTATAGTACTTACTTTCGGGTGTCTAAATTCCAGCTTCTTCGGCAGTCCCGGAGCTTTTTTGGTGAATTTTCTCCAAACCCTGCCATACAAAGAAAACAATTGCTTGATATCAGAAATGAAGAAAGTTGCTGATATGGTGGATAATGATCGATTTAACTTACTTCTCGAGCATTTGAGTCATGTCCGCATACTCCTTGGGATCTTTTCGTCTCGAGTCTAAGACAGTTACTACTCCCTGCTCAAGCTTAATCTCTAGGAGAATATAGTGGAACCTGCGCACGCATGCATAACTCATCAATTACATTACTATAAACCGAATATGCCACAAGACAGTAACACTCACTTGAAGTTGTAAGGAAAGAGTATTATATCTTTGTGTTCATTTTTTACCAACGATCGTAGCAAGTTGGCCTCGGTATCTTGACATGATATTTAACCTCGGTTGCATCTATGAGATATGTGTTAATGAACCCAATATCACCCACTTGTCTTTTCTTCAATTCGGCGATCTTCAATCTGCATAATATAGTGAGGATAATTATAAATACATGCAATGAAAGAGCTGAGTTATATAGAGAGACTTAATGATGAAGTAGTACTACTTACAGACGATGGCAGGTGACCGTTGCTTTATCGAGGGCCAATTGATTGAAAAACTAAAGAACTCCTCAAATGGAACAGCAACAGTTCAATTCCAACGAGGTCATGCTCCTTTTTAACTCTCACATACAAAGTACTCCTCCCCTCAGACTCTCTGCAGGTTTTCATGTACCAATCATGCAATCTTCGCATCATCGTTGATAGAGATCTTTCATCTTTGACGAGAGGCTTCCCGTACTTGTATCTTTGTATCTGCACCTCCAAGAAATCATAATGTACATCGTCGGACAGGTAATCTCCAAGATTGCTATAACCGGGCACCATCCTCGGATCGACGATGTCGCTTAGCGAGCACCTTGAGCGGGGCGGTGCCCGGCTTGTTCGCCGAGCTGGGCAATTTGTTTCCCAGCTCGTCGTTCTTTCATCCTTTGATCAGCAGCGGTACTTCCCGACCTCTCCGCTTCGGCAAATGCCTTTCCAACAATGCGCTCATAGTTGCCTTTCGGCAGAGACTTGGGTGGTTTTGTCAGGGCAGCCAGAGTGCGTTCGCTTTCACCGGATCTACCTTCTCCTCCGGAGGTGGATGTCTCTGTGCTTTCAACCCTTGAAACCAGTCCTTCACTTCGGTTCGCGCGTTCTTCGTGTTCTCCTCCGGGGTCATCTCGTATGGTAACTTCTCTGGAGTCTTCAAAGAAGGACCGACTCTGTATGTCCTCCCGCCTTTGGCTGTACTGCTAGACGCCGGCAGAGCAGATGGAGCGGATGTCTTCTTTCCTTGCTTACTAGGCGGAGGAGAAGGACTACGACGCGCCAGAGCAGCCGGAGCAGCGGCGGGTCTCTTCCGCCCTTGCTGACGAGGTGGATAAGGAGGAGGCTGGCTGCTCGGGCGCGCCGGTGTAGGCGGAGAAGGAGGCGGAGTGCCGCCACGCGTCGGAGAAGGAGCTGGCCGAGTGCCCTGATCGTCACTCGCCGGAGGAGGAGGCGGTGGAGGAGGTGGAGTGCCCTAACTCGCCGGAGGAGGAGGAGGAGGCGGAGGCGTCCAGTTCGGAAGGTTGATGAGATCCTTCCGCCATAGGCATGGAGTCTTCAGAGCAGAACCCAGCCGAGTCTCCCCTTCACCGGTAGGGTGGTCAAGCCGGAGGTCCTCAAATCCCTCAGTTATTTCGTCCACCATCACCCTAGCATATCCTTCTGGAATCGGCCGGTAGTGAAAAGTTGCGCCGGGTTCAGTAGGATAAATAGAGCCAACAGCCGCCTTGACCTTCAAATTCATCCATTGCGCCATAAGGTGGAAATTTTGAGCCTCCGTGATAGCATCCACGGGATAGCTGGCAGGAGCCGTCAAGGCATGCTCCGGCTGAAGCAGCTCGGTGGAAGCCACGCTGCTTCTCCGCTGAGATGGCGGGGTAGATTCGGGGAAGCTTGACGGTGTCGTTTGCTGCGATTTGCTTCTCGTTCCTCTATCGCTTGTACCCTTGCATGCAGCTCCTGCGATTCGGTCTGCTGCACTTTCTTCCTCCTCTCCACGGCATTTGTAACCGCTATGCGTCCGAAAACCCAGCCTTCCACGAAAGCGAACTGGCGTGCCTCGTGTCCGTCCGGGGTGCTCAAGATTCCCGAGGGCCATTGTGAGCTCGTCGTTCTCTCTGCAGAACGAACGTCCCTTGCTGCTTGCCGATATATTGCTTTGAAGCCTCTTGACGGTATGTCCAATTGATCGTCCGTCCAAATGCACTTCCACGATACGAGGTCCAAGGTTCCGCCAGCCCGAAGAACCAAGTCCGAAGCAGTCTGGCGATTCATTGTCTCTGGTTCGATCCCTTTATCAAGCAGATCATTCTCAGCCTTGGCCCACTTAGTCCGGGCTATGAGGTGGCCACCTGACCCCGTGTGATGGTGAAGCTTCTTCTTCGCAGCATTTTGCTTGTTTGTCGCCGACATCTTTTTACTCTTTTCCGATGACTTGTGGGCCACAAATGCGGGCCAGTCATCTCTGATCTTCTCATATTTGCCCTTGAATTCTGGTGTCTCTTTTTTATCGACAAACCTATTCAGGTCTTTCTTCCAATTCCTGAATAGGTCTGCCATCTTCTTAAGAGCAAAAGACTTGATTAATTGCTCTTTAACTGGCTTCTCCGGATCATCCTCTGGCGGTAGGGTGAAATTTGACTTCAGCTCAGTCCAAAGATCATTTTTCTGCAGATCATTGACATAAGACACCTCAGGGTCTTCGTTCTTAGGCTTATACCATTGCTAGATGCTGATCGGGATCTTGTCCCTAACCGTAACCCCATGACCAGCAACAAATGCCTTCTTTGTCCGGATGGGTTCAATTGGTTGGCCGTCATGCGATTACTATGATCTCAAAACTTTCATCAGAGCTCAACTTTTTCATCGGTCCTCGTCTCAATACCGAAGTTGTGCACTAACCGGAGGGCTAGAAAAAGAACAAAGACGAGAGTTAATTAATATGTGTACATACCAAAACAATGAATGCATCAATTAGCTAGTCAGCCAGGCTTAACTAATATATATACTGGCGGACTCGGTTCGGTCACCGGAGCCGTCCTCACGGTCTACTTCTTGCACCGGCATTGGGTCGGTAGAGCCATCATAATCATAGCCAACCGCTTCTTCACCCTCTCCTTCCAGACCATCGGTGTCGTTGAGAAATATCAACGGCGACGGCATCACTTCCTTCTGCGATTATGTCCCTCAACAACGCTTCTTGTGCTTCGTCTCAGGGGGTGTCCATAGTTTCTACAAATATTTACAACATGGCAATTATTATTCAAACATGACAGATAGATATATTAGTGGCAAACGTAGAACTAGCTAGCTAATCACAATAAGGAATCATATTAATTAGTGGCCTCGATGTCGCTTCTCTAGGGTTTCGGGTGGCCTCGACAATGCTTCAAGGGTTAGGTGGCCTCGAGAATGCTTCAAGGAGGGTAATATCGACCCCCCCCCACGTGTTGAAGCTATCGGGAGGGGGTATATCGACAACGACGACATACGTACATGGGAAAATAATATGCTTGTTTTTTCCTTCTTAAAAATACATGAAGTAGTATTGCTTGTTTTTTTAAATAATGTTCAAATAGAAATTTTAGAAAAAAGAATGAGACGTCGGCGTCGGCGTTGAACACTACATCTATGTCCCACAAGTGACGTGGGCATCGGCGCCTGCGTCACTTGTGGGACGTGGATGTAGTGTCCCACACCGACGGCCACATGTATCTCACACCGACGATACTTGCTATTTAATTAGGGTTTCCTCTACCGCTCGGCGACCCTCGACGACCCTCGTTCCCGATAAAAAAAGAGGAAGAAGAAGAAAAAAAAGAGGAGAAGAAAGAATAGAGAAGAAAAAAAAGAGGAGAAGAAAGAATATAGGAGAAGAACTCCTCTATTCTTTCTTCTCCTCTTTTTTTTCTTCTTCCTCTTCTTTTTTTATCCTCTTCTTCCTCTCATGTTCGACGACCCTCGACCCCGATAACATTTTTTTCCCCGATAACATTTTTTCTCCGAGAGAGTTAGTGTTCCCGAGTTAACTGGAGGGGGACATTGGTCATATCGGATTCGTCATATTTTGTACGAATGTTCTATATACATACATCCATCGATATCATTCCATACATCTACATTATATATGAACAAAAAAAATATCAAAATTCATCATACATACATCTACAGTATATATGAACAAAAATTATAAACTTTCTCCCCAACTCATACATACATATATTTTGCAAAGGATCGAGCAGGGGAAGGAAGGAAGGGGGAGGATGGGGCGGTAGCTACCTCTCCCGAGCGGGATCGGGAAGGAGACGCGGCCGGCGTCGAGGCGGCAGCGATTAAGACGGGCTCGGGTCGGCGAGGGCGAGGCGACAATGAGGCGCTTCGGGGCGAGGGTGCTCGGGGCGGCGGACGGGCGGCCGGCGATGGCGAGGCAGGCGCGCTGGGCGGTGGACGGGCTCGGGGCGAGGTGCTCGGGTGGCGGACGGGCGGCCAGCGATACGCTGAGGCGCGCGCTTGGGCGGCGTGACGGTGTCGGCGTGGGCTCGGGCGGGGCAGAACGGCAGCGACGAGGCGCAGAGAGGGCAGCCTGGCGGCGTCGTCGGGCGGATCAAGAAACTGAACCAAAATTTTTCACAAGTGCCGTATATATAGCACGAGCATTGGTCCTGGTTCGTGGCAAAAACCGGGACTAATGCCCCCCTTTAGTCCCGGTTGGTGCCACCAACCGACCAAAGGCTCTTTTCAAGACCCAAAGGGCGGGAAGCGGCGACCTTTGGTCCCGGTTGGTGGCACCAACCGACTAAAAGGCATTGGTCCCGCTTGTGCCACCAACCGACCATCGTTTAGTCCCGATTGGTGGCACCAACCGGGACTAAAGGCCTTCTTATTGGCGGTGGTGGGATTTTAGTCCCACCTCGCTAGTCAAGAGCTCCTCCACTGTTTATAAGCCCTGCTCTATTTTCCTTTCGAACTCCTCCGAATCGCTGGCTTACGGGCCTAATCGGACAACCGCAATGCTGTGGGCCCTCTTGGGCTTTGCGGGCTGAATCTGGCCCATGGTTGGGTTTCTAGTCGTATTCAGCCGTACTTGGCCCAAAGAGGGTGGCATTTTTTTCTTTTTGCTATTTATTTTTACATTTCTACTTAGAACTAAATACTTATAGTTTTTTAATGATTTCTTTTTTCTTTTAGGTCACAAAAATTTTAAACTTTCTGTTAGTGCCATTAGTTTTCAAATTTGAAAACACTTTTTTAGTTTTCTTGTTTTCTTTGTTGCTTTATTTATTTTATTTTGTTTCTACTTACAACAAAATACTTATTGTTGCTATTTTTATTTTTTTTCCATTTTGTTTTGTTTTCTGTATTATTTATTTTCTTACATTTTTTGCTTTATTTTTTAATTCTTTTTTGCTTTTAGGTCAAAATTATAAACTTTTAATTGTTTTCCAGCTTTTAATTCTTTTGTTTTGTTTCTACTTACAACAAAATTATAAACTTTTCTGTTACTGCCATTAGTTTTCAAAAAATGAACATAGATGCACCTATAGAGAAAATTCGACCTAAATTCATAGTTTTAAAATGAACTCTAAAAGTTGGCATAGCATGTGCATGTACAAAAGCGGACAATGGTATCATACTAAATGCATTACAAAGTTGGCATGGTATCATCATAATAGTTGTGGGAGAAAGTCTTCACTTTTTCTTCGCTTGTGTCATTTGCTTATTGCGCCGTAACCATGGATAATCTTCATCGTTTATCAGGATGCTTGGGTCAGCCTTGACTTTGTAGAGAGGAATTTCATGAAACTTTTCATACTCTTGAGACATATACATCTTGCCTTCCACTCCCGTGGATGTCCCTTTTTCTTGAAAAGAAATATGTGGCGCTTTGGCTCATCGTATGATGTATTAAGCTTCCTTATCTTTTCTTTTCTCGGTCTGTAGACATGTCCTTCACATAGATAACCTGTGCCACATCATTGGCTAGGACGAACGGTTCGTCGATGTACCCAAGATTTTTCAGATCCTTGTTGTCATTCCGTCTTGTGGGTTTACACTGCATTCCGCCTCCTGACAGATTGACCCATTTGCACTTAAACAAAGGGACCTTAAAATCTACTCCGTAGTCAAGTTCCCATATGTCCACTATGTAACCATAATATGTGTTCTTTCCCCTCTCGGTTGCTGCATCAAAGTGGACATCGCTGTTTTGGTTGGTGCTCTTTTGATCTTGGTCAATCGTGTAAAATTTATTCCCATTTATCTCGTATCCTTTCCAAATCATTACAGTCGAAGATGGTCCCCTGGACAACAAGTACAGCTCATCACAAATAGTGCTGTCACCTCTGAGACGTGTTTCCAACCAAGCTTTGAAAGTCCTGATGTGTTCACATGTAATCCGATCGTCGCCTTTGCTCCGGGTGTTTGGAGCGCAGATCGTTCTTGTGTTCATCGACATACGGGTCACCAAGGTAGAGTTCTATAGAATGTGTAGTGTGCTTGAGACCAAGAATATCCGTCCTGCATATTATTGAGTCCCTTCCAAGCGTGCCTTTTCGGTCAGTCTCCCCTCATACCGCGATTTAGGGAGACCTATCTTCTTAAGGCCAGGAATGAAGTCAACACAAAACCCGATGACATCCTCTGTTTGATGGCCCATGGAGATGCTTCCTTCTGGCCTAGCGTGATTACAGACATGTTTCTTTAGGACTCCCATGAACCTCTCAAAGGGGAACATATTGTGTAGAAATACGAGCCCAGAATGACAATCTCGTCGACTAGATGAACTAGGACGTGTGTCATGATATTGAAGAAGGATGGTGGGAACACCAGCTCGGCCCGACAAGACATTGCGCCACATCACTCCTTAAGCGTTGATACGATTTCCGAATCGATCACCTTCCGAGATATTGCATTGAGGAATGCACATAGCTTCACAATGGCTAATCGGACGTTTTCGGTAGAAGCCCCTCAATGCAACCGGAAGCGATTGCGTCATAATCACGTGGCGATCATGAGACTTTAGGTTCGGAACTTTTTCTCCGCATATTTATTATTCCCTTTATATTCGACGAGAAGCGATCGGGACCTTCATCTTGAGCAGGCATTCAAAGAAGATTTCTTTCTCTTCTTCGTAGAGCGTGGTAGCGGGACCTTCATATCTTTGCCGGAGGCATGCCCTCTTTTCGTGCAAGCATTGCAGGTCCTCCCGTGCCTCAGGGGTATCTTTTTTCTTCCCATACACGCCCAAGAAGCCTAGCAGATTCACGCAAAGGTTCTTCGTCATGTGCATCACGTCGATCGAAGGGCGGACCTCTAGGTCTTTCCAGTAGGGTAGGTCCCAAAACATAGATTTCTTCTTCCACATGGGTGCGTGTTTCTCAGCATCATTTGGAACAGCTAGTCCGCCGGGACCCTTTCCAAAGATTACGTGTAAATCATTGACCATAGCAAGTATGTGATCACCGGTACGCATGGCGGGCTTCTTCCGGTGATCTGCCTCGCCTTTGAAATGCTTGCCTTTCTTTCGACATTGATGGTTGGTCGGAAGAAATCAACGATGGCCCAGGTACACATTCTTCCTGCAGCTTCCCAGGTATATACTAGGTGTCAAGTAAACAGTGCGTGCATGTGTGGTATCCCTTGTTTGTCTGTCCTGAAAGGTTACCGAGAGCGGGCCAATCGTTGATGGTCACGAACAGCAACGCCTTTAGGTCAAATTCCTCCTGTTTGTGCTCATCCCACGTACGTACACCGTTTCCATTCCATAGCTGTAAAAGTTCTTCAACTAATGGCCTTAGGTACACATCAATGTTGTTGCCGGGTTGCTTAGGGCCTTGGATGAGAACTGGCATCATAATGAACTTCCGCTTCATGCACATCCAAGGAGGAAGGCTATACATACATAGAGTCACGGGCGAGTGCTGTGATTGCTGCTCTGCTCCCGAAAGGATTAATGCCATCCGCTTAAAGCAAACCATACGTTCCTTGGGTCCTTTGCAAACTCATCCCGATACTTTCTCTCGATTTTTCTCCACTGCGACCCGTCGTGGTGCTCTCAACTTCCGTTCTTACGGTCCTCACTGCCATCGCATCAACTTGGCATGCTCTCCGTTTACGAGCAGACGTTTCAACTGTGGTATTATAGGAGCATACCACATCACCTTCGCAGAACCCTCTTCTGGGAGGCTCGCCGTCAACATCACGAGGTCATCTCGTTCGATCTTATACCGCAATGCACCGCATAACCGGGCATGCGTTGAGATCCTTGTATGCACCGCGATAGAGGATGCGATCATTAGGGCATGCATGTATCTTACGCACCTTCAATCCTAGAGGGCATACGACCTTCTTTGCTGCGTATGTATTGTCGGGCAATTCGTTATCCTTTGGAATCTTCTTCTTCAATATTTTTATTAGCTTCTCAAATCCTTTATCAGGCACATCATTCTCTGCCTTCCACTGCAGCAATTCCAGTACGGTAACGAGCTTTGTGTTGCCATCTTCGCAATTGGGGTACAACCCTTTTTTGTGATCCTCTAACATGCGATCGAACTTCAGCTGCTCCTTTTGACTTCCGCATTGCGTCCTTGCATCGACAATGACCCGACGGAGATCATCATCATCGGGCACATCGTCTGGTTCCTCTTGATCTTCAGCAGCTTCGCCCGTTGCAGCATCATCGTGCACATCGTCTGGTTCCTCTTGATGTTCAGTAGCATCACCGTATTCAGGGGGCACAAAGTTGTCATCGTACTCTTCTTCTTCGCCGTCTTCCATCATAACCCCTATTTCTCCGTGCCTCGTCCAAACATTATAGTGTGGCATGAAACCCTTGTAAAGTAGGTGGGTGTGAAGGATTTTCCGGTCGAGTAAGACTTCGTATTCCCACATATAGGGCATGGACAACACATAAAACCATTCTGCTTGTTTGCCTCAGCCACTTCGAGAAAATCATGCACGCCCTTAATGTACTCGGAGGTGTGTCTGTCACCGTACATCCATTGCCAGTTCATCTGCGTGCATTATATATAATTAAGTGTGCCCAAAATCATTACAGAACATCATGAATAGATAATTAAGTGACCAAATTAATAGAAGTTCATCATCACATCAAAACCAAAGTACATACATAGTTCTCATCTAACAACATAAAGCTCTGCAGAGCATCTAAATTAATTAAACCATACATTGAAACTATGTAAAACATTTCAATGCGAAAACAAATGCGATCAT
Source organism: Aegilops bicornis (assembly GCA_021605145.1). NCBI lineage: Eukaryota > Viridiplantae > Streptophyta > Magnoliopsida > Poales > Poaceae > Aegilops > Aegilops bicornis. Next base: position 616,240,298 of record CM038674.1, on the reverse strand, counting down.
AATCGCAACCAAGGTAACAACTGATCCAACGACATAATGATACCAAGCCTCGGTATGAATGGCATATTTTCTAATCTTTCTAATCTTCAAGCGCATTGCATCCATCTTGATCTTGTGATCATCGCATTTACATCCTCAACATGCAACTCCAATATCATCTTCTCCTCAATTTTTTTTTATTTTTTCCTTCAAGAAATTGTTTTCTTCTTCAACTAAATTTAACCTCTCGACAATAGGGTCGGTTGGAATTTCCGGTTCAACAACCTCCTAGATAAATCAAAATCTATGTCACGTTGGTCGGCATAATTTTCATAAACAATAAATGAACCAATAGTTATGAAAAGATAATATGTACCACATCCGAATCATAGATGTGACGAGGGCCGACGGGCGGATACCAAAACCATCACACTATATAAGATGCAATAATAAAAGTAAGAAAATAATACAAGTATCTATCTAAACATACAAGTAAGAATATTTTTCCTTTCAGAAAGTAGATAAGAACAAGAGGCTCACCACGGTGGTGTCGGCGATGAGATCGGCGCGGGTGATCGGCAGCGGTGAAGACGGGGCCAGGCGTGACGGACCGCTAAACCTAGACAAATATTGAGGAAAATGGAGCTTGGAGGTCGAGCTTGGAGAGGAGAAAGCTTAAGTAGTGTGGCTTGGGCATTCCATCGAACGCCTTGTGTGCATAGGAGGTGAGCTAGAGCACCACCAAGCCCTCTCCCCCTCGGCGGCCAGAAAAAACAGAGCAGTGTGCTCTGCTCTTACGCGAGGGGGTATATATAGGCATATCACTGGTCCCGGTTGGTGGCATGAACCGGGACTAAAGGATAGCCTTTGGTCCCTGTTCAAGCCACCAACCGGGACCAAAGGTGGTGGGCAGAGCTAGGCCCATTGCTCCCGGTTCGTCCCACCAACCGGGACCGATAGGGCAGACGAACCGGGACCAATGCCCACGAGGCCCGGCCGCCCCACAGGATCACTGAACCGACAAATACCTCCATTGGTCCCGGTGCTTGGCAGAACCGGGACTAATGGGCTGACCCGGCCTGGACCATTGCCCCCTTTTCTACTAGTGATAGAACCGAAACATCTATGAACGACATATATACGGCTAGCACATGAACGAGCAAATATGGGATGAACGAGTCATACCCTCCGGTTGGCCAGGCCAACGCGGCGGCGTGATAGCAGCCTCGGCATCGACCAAGGCCTTCTTCTTGGCGACTTAAATCGACCATGGAGTCGTCACGAGAGGAAGTAGTGGAAGTAGTGGAAGCAGAGGCGGACGGATCGGGAGCAGTCGCGTCGAGACGCTCTCCAAAAACCTTCCCGGATAGGATCTCGAACGACAAGGTTCCGGAGGCACCTGCTCTCCCGACCAACCGTGCACGCGCTCGTCGGGATGGGATCGCCGGAAGCAGCACAGCGAGAGGAACAGTAGATGACGATGGGCAAAAATAAGCTTCGGCTCGGCTCATTCCCGCAACCCACAACCTGCAGCGCACGCGGGATGGGATCGCCGGAAGCAGCACAGCGAGAGGAACAGTAGATGACGATGGGCAAAAATAAGCTTCGGCTCGGCTCATTCCCACAACCCACAACCTGCAGCGCGCGCGCGCGTTGTGACGAGGCGAGGCGGGCGGCGGAGGAGGAGGAGCGCGCGTGTACAACTCCTATTCCCAAGCTCCCAATAGCAAGTGGTAGAGCAGCCCTTAGAAAGAGGTCTCGCTCTTCTTACTGTAGCAGTATGGGACTAAACTTCCCACACTTCCCACCACTTGAGGTACACATGCATGGGCCTTAGAGATTAACTAGGGATTATTGTCTTATATGGGCCTAAGCCCATCCATAATTCATCAAAGTTATGTTTCATTAAAATTTCATTCCAAAAGAAAATGTTGGGCCCATTGAATTCTAAAGTTTTTGAATCGACATGATTGTTTTTCCAATGCAAGTATTGTTCACTGAGTTATATTGACCGCCTCCATTACCGTTGCATCAGCTGAATCTTTATTCTCTCGAATATGCACAAGTGTGCATATCATATATTAAAGAAGAAAGGCATAGAAAGCCTCCACCACAATTACACGGTTTTGTTACATATTACTCCTCCCTAGTCTCCCACCTCTCCACCCTAGTAAAGAAGGGAGTTACATTCCCTTTCATTAGCCCGGCCGATGCCCACAGTTGGCCCTCATGCCTCACTCGCCCTAGTAGATACTCCAAGCAAGGGCGCGCCCCTTCAAAAACAATAGCATTCCTATGCTTCCACAACTCCCACCAGACTAGAGCAATAATAGTTCTAAGGTCCTTGATGCTCATGTCTTCCAGACCATGCTTAGCCACAGCCAAATCCGCCAACATATCTCGCTGAGTGGGAGTCCAATCCGGCTTGCCCAAGGCCTCACAGATCCTTGCCCAAGCAGTCCTAGCGAAAACACAAGTGAGTAGAATGTGGTTAATGGTTTCATCCTCCTGGTCACAAAACGGGCATGCGTCCTGGTGTGGTAGCCCTCTTCTTGCTAGCCGGTCCGACGTCCAACACCGGTCCTTGAGGGCCAGCCACGTGAAGAACCTGCACCATGAGGGTGCACGTGATTTCCAAGTTAGATCCGCCGTCAGGCTTCCTTCACGACCCGAAAATCCAGCCACATAAGCAGATTTCACGGAGAACTGTCCAGTGGCCTCCCATGACCAGACCACCTTATCAGGAACATCCACCCTTGGCTCCCAAGATGAAACCCTATGCCATACCAAAAGGAACTCATGCAGCACAGCCGGTCCAATATTCGGGCCAACGTCCAATGCCCAACTCCCATTCTCCACCGCCGGACCAACTAACCTGGAATCTCTGACACGCTTAGGAAGCAAACTGTAGAGAAGCGGTGCAACCTCCTGAATCCTGTTACCATCCAGCCAACGGTCCTCCCAAAAGCGTGTCGTGAGCCCAGAGTTGGCCACACTCCTCATAGACGCCATGCAAATCCCCAAAGACTCCTTCGGGACCTTTATCTTGAACTCTCTCCATGGCCTCGTCTCGTCAGTCCTCGCGAGCCACGGCCATCTCGCTTGCATAGCTATGTTCATCCAACGCAAGTTTGGCAAGCCAAGGCCACCTGCCCACTTCGGAGCGCACACCACGTCCCAAGCCAGTGCACAATTTCCACCATTAGCCTCCGCACGTCTACACCACAAGAAACCTCTGCAAATCTTCTTCATTGCATTGAGTGTTTTCGACGGTAGATCCAATGCCATCATTGCATGGATCGGCATGGCACACAACACCGATTGGACCAAGGTTAGTCTGCCACTTTTTGGCATAAGAGATGCCTTCCATTTTGGAAGCTTATTAGCCATTTGATCCACCAAATACTTCAACTGACTTGCCGACGGGCTCCTTAATGAGAGTGGCAGCCCCAAATACTTGATCGGGAAGGCTCCCAAGGGGCATTGGAGCTCAGCACTTGCCATGGTAATTTGCTCCTCCGAGCATCTAATAGGAATAGCAACAGATTTTTGCATGTTGATCCTCAGTACCGAAGCTTCGCCGAAGAGTTCCAAAATACACTTGCATGCTGCAAGGTCCACCTTATTTGGCTTAACAAATAGGACAACATCATCCGCAAAGAATGATAGTTGCTTCTCCATTCCCACAGGCGCCAAAGGCTCCATCACCCCACGGGTCACCGCTAGTTGCATCATCCTTTGCATTGGCTCCATAATGAGAATAAAAAGCATTGGGGAGATAGGATCCCCTTGCTGTAGCCCCTTGCAGTTATAGATCGTGTCTCCCGGCGCGCCATTGACCATTACTTTTGTGGTCGAGGTTGAGAGTATTCCACAAATCCAAGACCTCCACCTTGGCCCAAAACCCATATGCTGCAACACCTCCACCAAGAAGGGCCATTGCACTGAGTCGAAAGCTTTTGAGATGTCTAGCTTAAGCAAAATCGCCGAGCTCTTCCGAGCATGAAGCCGTCTTGCCATACTTTGCACAAGCATGAAATTGTCATGCAAGGATCTGCCCTTGACGAAAGAACTTTGATGATTACCGACCAGCTTAGGCAGATCTTCCACGAGTCTACACGCAAGCACCTTCTCAAAGATCTTCACAGCCCCATGCACAAGGTTTATGGGTCTGAAGTCACACACCTCCAGGGCACCATCCTTCTTGGGCAAAAGAGAGACCAAGGACTTGTTGATGGCCACCAACCCCCTCATGTCACCATTGTAGAAGCAGCCCATTGCTCTCATGAAGTCCTCCTTGATTATACTCCGGCAAGTCGCATAGAATCTGCCCGTGAAACCATCCGGGCCCTGCGCTTTATCCCGAGGCATCGTCTTGATCACTCCTTCCACCTCCTCCTCCGTAAACGGCCGCTCAAGATTCTCCAGATTCAGGCGTGGAAGACCCAGCTCGTCCATGTTGAGCGCATATCTACGAGGGCATGCACCCCCAAAAGCCGCACCAAAGTATGCATCGACCGCCGAAGCCACCTCATCCTGGCCGGAGTACAAATGATCATTGTACTTGACCGTCCTCAGAACATTCTTTCTTTGTCTATGACCTGCTTGTTGATGGAACAACCTCGTGTTCCCGTCTCCCTCCCGCAGATGCAACATTCTAGATCTCTGCCTAGCAATTGTTCTCTCCAAAGAGCTCAACCCCAGAAGCTTCCTCTTTAAACACTTGCGCAATTCCCTCTCTGCATCTGAAAGCGTCCTTGCCTCCATAGCCAAATCGAGCTGCTTAATGACCTCAAAGCAATGGCAATTTGAAGTTTCACGTTGCCAATCCAACGATCACCCCACTTTTGTGGACACGTAGCCGTAGCCCTTAGCTTGTTTTGCAAAGTGAGGAATCATTAGAAGCCGCCGGAGTCATGGACCAAGCCATCTTGACCACATCGAAAAAACCCTCCGCACGGGTCCAAAATGCCTCGAACTTGAACCTCTTCTTAGTGCAGATGGAGACATTCATATCCAACATCAGCGGGCAACGGTCGGAGACCGCAGTACCTAAAGCCGAAAGGGAACACGTCGGGTACGCCTCATCCCACTCGTTTGACACGAACACATGGTCAATCTTCTCCAAAGTAGCCATCTGCCTCTCATTCGACCACGTATAGCGTCTCCCATTCAGATAGAGCTCCTTCAGTTCAAGCAAGTTCAGCTTAGCTCTGAACCTTCCCAACATCCTACGGTTTATCAACGCATTGCTTTTGTCCTCCTCCCGAGCAATAAGATTAAAGTCCCCCGCTACCAACCATGGTCCAACGTGCAAGTCCCGAATGTCAACAAGGTCTTGCAAGAAAGCCACTTTGTCCACCTCATCTTGTGGCCCATAGACACAAGTGAGCCACCATGGCCGTTCGTCCTCCGGGCACATCACAAGCGCTGTTAGCATATGATCCGTGTAATGCGGATTCGATAGCCGCGTAACAGCGGCATCCCAAGCCACCAAGATCCCACCTTGAGTGCCCACAGCCGGCAAGTAGAAAAAGTTTTCATACTTAGTGCCAAGACACTGACGTACAATGTTCACGGGTACATCATGCAGTCTTGTTTCTTGCAGGCATACAATAGCCGGTCCTGCCGAGTTAACCACCTGAAAAACAGCGTTTCTGCGCGCCGGAGCATTGAGCCTGCGGACATTCCACATGATCATCCTCAATGGTTGCGCATTCATGATCAACACCAACCGAGACCACCAGCCGAACAGCTAGTGCACCACCGCACCTGCCAGCGGCATTGCCGACGACTCCCATCCAAACAAGGCTAGTATCGCAGCAATGTGGGCATCCGAAAGTGGCCGGGAGAACAGGTCCACGTACATCTTTAGTGCCTCCTCCGAGATTACCTCCCGTTCATGCGCCAAACACAACCTTCTAATGAGGACTTGTTGCGGCTTGGAGGCTCCCATCTTAGCCAAACGCACACTCCTCCTTGGGGTGACATCCACCTTTTGTTTCTTCCTTGGGTTCCTTGCTTGTTTCCCACCTGCACGACTTGGCGGGTGCGGCAAAATCGGCGTAATGGACCGGCACATCTGCTCCCGCATGGCATCAATATCTTGTAGCAAGGGGCCTCCTCCCTCCGCACGCTGCGGTGCGACCATAGCCTGCACAGGGCTGAGCTGCACGGCCGCATCATCCGGGTGCAACAACCCCACCGTACGTAAGGACGTCGGGGAGGGAGTGCATGGTGCATGCGCGCCGCTGTCCAATGATAGGCTCATGCAGAACGTGTCACCAACCGCCACCTGTCCATGCAGCATGCGCAGTTCTCCACTGGCCGAATCCTCCTCGAAAAGCGAATCGAGACCTTCCCATCTATCCCCGCATGAGGAGGCGTCCCTATCATGCAGCAGCGGGCCCCGCAGGGGGATAGAGTAATCACCAATTTGGATGGATCCTACCCCATGCAACGCGCTGACCGGCTCTCGATCCGAGAGCGAATCCACCTCGGGCTCCTGCACGACTCTGTCCGCCCGCGCCCACCTGGACAGCTGCACCGAGGCAGGCGAAACAACGGAAACCTGCTCCTCTGTCCCCCGTACCAACGCAGCGCAACGACCCACCGATCCTTCCTTTTGACCTGACCCCACCTGCACTGAGCTGTCGGCCTCCTCCATTGGCTGGTCGCCCGAACTGCCAGCCTGCGGCCCCACCGAATCACCGCAAAGCGATCCCGTGACGATCGCCATGCAGCTGTCGCTGACCGAGCCGCAGCCTTCCGTGACCGCGCCGGCCTGAACGCCGCGTCGCCGGCGGCGGCGCCGCCGTCGACGACTCCACCGTCTTGACCAAGCCACATGCACCACAGGACCGCGGGCCTCTCTCCTGGGCGGCCCCCGCACCAGATCATCACTACCGGAAGGTGGCGACGGCGGCGGCGGCGGAGGCGGGGGAGGCCGCCAACCACAATCATCCACACCATCCACCATCCGCGGCTCCTCCAGGAGACGAATGTCGATCGGATACCAGAGCGTGCTGGCACGCCGGCCAGCAGAAGGACGCCGACTCTCTTCCTCCGCCCAGAGGTTTCGCCGGGGCTCATCAATCAACAGTAACCGGCGACGGGGAATCTGGTTAGGCCGGTCCGTGCGCAGCCACAGCTGGAAATCAGCCATGTCAAGCCGGCGAGCTGTGGAATCATCCACCCCCACGACATAACCGAGGCCACGTAGGATCACACTCGCCGTTCTCTGGTTCCACGCATGCGCACGCACTCCCATCAACGAGATAGGCACCAGGTAGGGGAGCGAAGCCGCCGTCGCCTGCGCTTGCCGATTCCACGGCCGGAGGTTGAGCTCAAACTAGGACGAGCTAGCGCGGCCTGCGCGCACCATCCGGTCCCGGACCTCCCCATTGCGACAGAGGACAAGGAAATCATCAGGGAAGAAGGCTCGAATCGACATATCCTCCGGACCAATGCCGAACGACGCGTGTAGCGCCTCCGCCGCAGAGGCCAAATCCACCGAGGGCCTGCTGCCGGTGACCGTGGCAAGCACCGCCCGGGCAAGCTCAGCCTCCATCTGCCATGTGTCTTCACCCGCCTCCAAGAAGCAAACTTCCACTGGCGCATCCAGAACAGCGGCTACCCCGGGAGGCGCAGGCTCCAGGTGACCGAACGGCACGGAGAACTCCGGGCCGGCAGCATCCCGCACGTCCCGCGACGGCGCCCGCACCACCTCGCTCCAGAGCCTAACCGCGCCAGGCGGCGGGGGGGCTGGCGGCGGAGGCGGCAGGAGAGAAGCTGAACGCCGCGGCGCGCAGGAACAGGCGCCTCCACCGGACGACGCAGAGCAGGAGGCGGGCGCGCAGTTTGATCCACCGGAGACGGACTGCGCGGCCTGGTGCAGCAACGAGAGATGTGCCCCACACCACGACATCGAACGCAGAACGCCGGGTTGGGACAGTCCACCGAGATGTGCCCATCACTCCCGCAGTTGTAGCAGCAACCATAAAGCTCCGACGGCAGACGCGAAGACAGTGGCGGGCGAGCAGCCGGCAGCACGCGGGGCCGGCCCGCGGGAGCACGACGCCGAGGGCGCTGCGAAGCCCGAGGACGACGACTCGACTTGGTCTGCCAGCCACCTCCAACCCGCAGCGGCGCCGACGTGCGCGACGGACCACCCACAACCCCTCCGCCCTGGACGATAGGGCCGAAGGCCGTGCCCAGGACCGGCGGCACGATGATGGAGCGCAGCTGAGGCCGCGGCTGCGCCGGAGCCGGAGCAGAAGGACCGGCACGCGAAGGGGGCGTGGGATCTCACCGCACCGCAGGAGACGGAGAAGGCGGAAGAGAAGAGGACGCGGAGGAGATGGAGCCCGACAGCGAGACTCTAGACGCCATAGCGCCACGGAGGGAGAGGTGGCCGTCGCCTCCGGAGTGGAGAACGGCGGGAGGTGGCCGCCGGCGCCGGAGTGGCGGCCGGCGCGGAGCGCTAGAGCAGGGGAACGCTAGAGCAGGGGAGCGCTCGTTTAAACTAATGAAGCTATTGAGAACATATAGGACTTCAATAGCATCAGCGGAATCTGAAGCTATTGAAGTCCTATATGCACACTACCATTACACAACAAAGACTGATTTGGCCACAATAGCACTTGAGAGTGAAGTATTGGGAAATATTGATTATGGGATATTATTGAACATTTTATTTAAATGAACACTAAAAGAATGATGCTGTAATGATGCTATTGTACAACCATGAATAGGTACTTACATTCTTGATATTTCTCATTGTTGTGTGAGATATTATGATCTTTATATTATTATAGTTATGTTTATGTAGTTTTTCAAAGAGGCCCATCTTAGAGTTTGGCACAATGCCTATGATTTTTCCGGCCCGACCCTGACTCAGATCCATGAGCATTGCCAATATGGACTAATTAAGAGGAACACAGTTTTACCTCTTCTTTTCCTGCCGTCATGTTTCGTTGACACACGCTCTGTTTCTAAGACAACGAGAGAGAAGCGAGGAGAAGATAGAGATAGGACCGTTACTTCGTGTCACGCACACGCACACATGCACACATGCACACCGAAAGAGCGCGCCTGGGAATCGTGAGTGTGACACAAAGTAGATGAACGAACTTGCTAATTTACAGGCAGCTCCGACGATCGGGGTATATATGGTGGCTACTTTTGAGTGATTGACCTTGGCAGATGGAACGTCTGGGATTCTCGCTTCAATTCCTTCACTTTCTAGTTTCAGTCATGCATGCGCGTGTACGCGCAACAAAACACTTCGTTGTCATGGATTGATGCCCCACTCTGGCTCCAACTTGCCAGATTTATGATGTACTCCCTCCGTCCCATAATATAAGAGCGTATTTTACACTACACTAATGTCAAAAACGCTCTTATATTATGGGACAGAAGGAGTAGTATCGAGTTGACAAAAGTTGACCATTTGTTTGGAATAAGGGCTAATTGGGGCCGACTATTGGTAAGTTATCTAAAACAAAATAGACACTAATATCTGGCGATCGCCAGTTTTTTTATTATCAAACCAGCGAACGAAATGCTCTCCCTCGGGCGTCCGAAAAATGGTCATAAACAAAAAAAAACATTTTCTTATACAGAAAAAGGCAGAGAAAGCATAAATTTACATTGCCATCCTCTATTTTATAAAAAAGTTTGTACAATAATAAGTATACTGAAGCAAGTTCGTAATTGCCATGATGTTTAAGAATATACTTCATGGCAATTGAGAAAAAGTACATAATTTGCCATGCTTTATATTTTTGTTTTCAAAACATAAAAATCACAAACAGGAAATTGCCGTGATGAAAATTAAATACAAGTTGTCATGCCACTGAAAATAAAACTACCATGTGCTCTTCATAATAAAATTGCCATACTCTTAATAATAAAATTGATATGCTATTAATAATAAAATTGATATGCTATTAATAATAAAATTGCCATGAATAAAATTCCCAAAGCATGCCATGGGAGCATTACAAAAAGACCCTGAAATTGCCATGTTCGGAAGACAAAAAGTGATGAATTTATCATGGGATCAGAAGATTTTTTTTCCTAAATTTTGCATGTGTACAAAACAACTTGACATGTGAACATTTAAAAAATGTTTAAATTTGCCATATGAAAAGTTCAAAAAATTATAAAACTGCCACGCACATTTGTATTTGGAAAGTAACCATGTACCTAAACGAAATGTTTTTACCATCTAGTAAAGAAAAAGAGGAACAGGGCTTCGATGTAAGGTCTCCCAAGTGGAGGCTTGAGGAGTTAGCTAGTACGGTAGGTGGGTTGTATTTGAATAGGATGCATTCACACAACTTTTGTGTTGTAATGAACGAGTTTCAAAAGCTGATGTGGCAAGCAAACACACATCAAGATATATATGTGCAACGCATCCAACGGCAGCCGATACGTTCGCTAAGAGAAGCCAAAAATCTGACGTTCGCCAGATAGCTCTTCCGATTTTTTTTCTAGTGTTAGCTGATTTTTGGACTCTGCCAGCCTTCTCTCTCCAAAACAGCTGATCTTACTCCTCGAAGCTCGCCTCCCTTCCCTCCTCCAGCCGAGGGCTCCGTTTATCGTATATGTGGGCAAAACAGTAACGGACCCAATCCTCTTTGTCATTGGCTCAGGCTCAGCCTTGCCGGCAACCCCACACCTTGTTGGCACCCCCCCCCCCCCCCTCTATACCATCCTGTCTCGGCTTCGGAGCCACCTCACGACTCTTCCATCTCTCAGAAAAATCGACAAACTGAATTTGATTTTTAGACAACTTACTGGTAGCTAATGCTAACTAATTAAACCATCACTACTAGGGGATAGAGAGGGAGCATGCAGTGGAGAGTGGTTTTCCTACTATGTACGGGATATCCCGTTCAAGGATCCTCCATGCACCGCTGCTTTGAGATTCATGTTTTTTTTTATGGGTAAAATTTGCCGTGTTTCATGACTTTTTTCTTGCTCCATAAGTGTATTATAAGGTCCTGTCATGTACCAATAAATAAGACCACACTTCTTCCGGATTGGATTTACTGTTACACAATGAAACATTTTGATACATGTTGAAACAAGAAAAGAAAACAAAATTTACCAAACAGAAAAATCTCAAAATGAACAGTGGAAAGTAGATCGGGAATTACTTTTCTCGAGAGCGGTGTCATCCATGAAACCAGGCTAACTAAAGACACAAACAGTTAGTAGAGTGGAAGAAGTGTGTTGCATGCCATGACGTCCTTCTCTCAAAGGCTAAAGCACATTTGGACTCTTTCCATCAATAATGAGAATAATGAACTAGTTTAAGCAAAGTAGGCGTGATTAAATTTAGCAAGCGATCCGGACACGTACACCACTGGTCTCATCCGTTACACTTGCTACAGCCACCATTCGCTGGTCTTCTCTCACTCTCACATGACATGATTGGATCGTAGCTAGCGAGAAGCTGACCAGAAGAAGAAAATGTAGGAAAAATTCGTCTACATACATGATCGATGGACCATGTGTGCATTACCAGGAAAAATATAGACAGACGGATCGATGATCGTATGTATTGGAGTATATAGTTACTCCGATCGATCCCTTTGACTAGTAGTGGCCATTGGCTGCCGGCGTCTCCACGACGAAGACATGGCCGCCGTTGCCGTTGCCGAGCTCTTGCTTGCCGCTGCCGCTGCCGTGGCCGTTGGTCACCGAGGTTAAGGGCAGCTCGCCGGCGCCCTTGCTGCTGCCGCCGGCTTTGCTGACCTCGTCCTTGCTCTTGCCCCAGATGAGAAAGTATAGGCCTCCAACGATGATCGCTGCACCAATCACACTGAATGCAACAATGAAATGGGATCATTAGTATTGTTGCACTAATGTATAATCCATCCATATCCATCTTGATGTGGTGGCAGCACAAAATTATGTACCTGCCGAGATTGATCTCCTCCTTGAGAATGATGGAGCCCATGACGGCGGTTATGATCATGCAGAGCGGGTTGAATGCCGTGACGAACACCGGGCCCCTCTGCCTCGACACGATGCCCTGTACGTAGTACGCCACGCCGGAGCACACTATGCCAGCGTAGACGGCGGTGAAGAGGCGCATGTCGAAGCCGATGACCCAGGCCTGAGTGTTGGCGCGCTCGGCGACGAGGGCGATGGCGCCGCTCATGAGGGATCCCATGCCGCAGATGAGCACGGTGAGCGACAGCTCCGCCGGGTAGCTCCTGAGGGTGTTGGACTGGAGGATGAAGAAGCACGCCCAGGCCACGCAGGCGATGATGACCATGATAGTCCCGTTCAGCCAATCCCGCGCGTTGGCCGCGCCGCCGACGCCCTGGCCACTGGCGGTAGCGTGGTGCTGGCCCTTCGTCCACGGGAACTGCACGATGGGGCCGTGGTACAGTACCATCAGCACCGCGCCGGCCACCGTAAGGACCGTGCCGGCGATCTTGGCCTGGCTGTGGAGGCTTCGCAGACGCACCTTCTCCATGCGCAAGATGAGGGCGAGCACGAAGGTGACGGCCGGGAGGATGTTGACGAGCGCCGTCGCGAATCCCGCCGAGGTCATCTTCGCGCCCATGAAGTAGAGGTTCTGGTCAACCACAGGCCTGAGAGACCCATGCAACACATCACATCAGTTAGAAATCAAGAAAGAGTTATGTGCTTGATCGCCATGAACGGACGGACGTACTCGAGGAATGCGAGCCCCATGATCTTGAGGAAGATGGTGATTGTCAACTTTGGCCTCAGTCCCCTGCACATGTTATACGAACGTTAGGGAGCAAATATACAGTAAGCTGGTGATCTTCCATTAATCATGATCTAGCTACGTGAAAATGAACACTACTACAAAATTGTACTCCCTCAGTGCTTGGAAAGAAGGTTACAAGATTTTTCTTAAGTGAGATGTTGAAAAGTTTGACAAAGTTTATTAAGAAAAAGCTGTAAGCGTTCTTTTAATTTCCAGCACAGATGGAGTATGAATCAACAAGGGTGCATGCTTCCAGCTGACATGTGGGTTCCATGCTTGGCAGGACCTCCACCAGTGGCCAATCAGGGCACACTGCCTAGTGGAGGTCGTCCAGGTGCGTTTACACGTACGTAAACACACATACCGCACACAGGCCGGTTAGCTAGCCACATATACCTGGTTATGTGTCATTTTCTACTTATGCTAATTAATGCACTCTGATATTTTGATTGATCCATCCATATATAGTAGATGCTGCATGATGAGAGGTACGTAAAGGCGGGAAAGCTAGCTATCTTGCCTGTACAAAATAGAATAAGGTATCAAGATGCATATATGTCTACTACTTTTGTGGATTAGGATCCACGAGTGGTGGTTGTGCAGGTTGCACCATCTAAATGAGACAAAAATGAGAATGAGCCGAACGAATTGTACGTGTGTGTTTGCTCGATCGTGGTGGTGCACGTTTGGCAAGTTGGCGTTGTTAATTTTTCCGATCTTCCTTTGCATCGCAATCAGCTTGTTCAGTTGTCCCTAGCCACCTCGAATGTTTTTCGAACTAACTAAAAGTGAATGCTAGCGTACATTCATGGGAACATCTGTCAGAATCATAGTTAGCTAATTAAGATCATTATTACATCTCCTATTGTACGTGTGATGACATGCATGCTCGGTTACACTTGCATGCACCCATCGCGCGTGATGCATGTGCATGCGAGCGAACCCATGATCCTCGTACGAACAAAAGAGTGGTGCATGTGTGTGTGCGTGTGCGAGAGAGAGAGAGAGAGAGAGAGAGAGAGAGAGAGAGAGAGAGAGAGAGAGAGAGAGAGAGAGAGAGAGGTCCATCCATGGAAGGAACTACTAGCTGGTTACCTCTCGAAGTAGAGGGCGAAGGGCGTCATGACGGCGGTGGCGACGAGGTTACGGTAGACGACGAGGACGAAGTGGCTCATCCCGGCCTTGAGGGACGCCACGGCGATGATGTACATCCCGGCGAACCCCACCTGCAGCAGCACCATCGCCAGGTATGGCTTCACATCGCTCAGAATTCTCCACCCCATACCCATCCTCTCTCTCTAGATCTCGCTGGCTAGCTTAGCTTCCTTTCTTCTCACTTAAAATCGAGAGTCTTCACTCTCACTCTCTCTCCCTCTGGCAAGCAATGGCTGCAATCGATGAGGCGATGAGCTAACACCGCGACCCGCCTCCCTTATATAGGCGCGCTCCATCTACAGTGTGCACGTAGGGTTCAGCAGCTGGATGCAAAGTGGAGTACTGTAGCCCATGGGTGGATCCGCGTCATGGATGCGGCTGCCTCAGCTAGCATGTCCGTGTGTCCCAGTGCTAGCTTAGCCACATTTTCCATTCCCAGTTTAATATTCCACTTCCGCGCAAAGGAGAACAAATCTCTCTCTCTCTCTCTCTCTCTCTCTCTCTCTCTCTCTCTCGTCCCATCAATTTGTATTTTTTTTTCTTTGGAAAATGTAGGGAGCACGTAGAGCCAATGGCGGTGGGTTTGGATAACTTTCCGGCCACCTGAGGAGAATGCTATACTACTCGCGACAGGGATTTGTATTAACACATTGCCTTTGTCACTTTGCCCCTAGCTAGAGCTAAGCTAGTGCTGTCAGGATCAGAGTACTGTTAGTGAGTTAATCATGTTGGGAATAAGCCCACGCGGTGGCGACCGGCGTGCGTGCCCAAGTCGAGTCCGGCGCGGTGCCGACCGGCGTGAGAGCGTCAGGTCGAGTCCGCGGAGTCAGGTCAGGTCGTTGGTGTGCGTCGTGTGGGCGACCGTGGCTAACTAGTTCGTTGGCTGTGTGAGTGTACGTATGGGCGTACGTGTGTGTGATTGGTTGGTAGTACTAGCTAGGTTGTTAGCAGTCTGTTGCGAGCACGCTGTGCGCGTCATGCGCGTGGCAGAGCGGATCACTCGCGTGCAGCGGAGTCAGCCAGCCGTTCGTGCATGCGTGCTTGGCGGAAGCGGTGGGCGCTGTGGGCAAAATGGATATATTTGACCTCGAGACGAAAGAATTTCACAAAACTGTTGATAAAAGATTTCACACAGCTGATCCTTTTGTATAGCGTTCAACATCTAGGTGTCACAGTATATTGTGCAACGCCTGACTGACATGCGCTACACGCAGCGTGTCGCACTTGCGGGATCTTTAAATATTCTTGAAATCGATGTCTGCAGCACGCGAGAAGCGAGGCGGCGGCAGGTGTATTCACCTGTATTCAGCTGAATACCCATGTTTCTGGACAAAAAAATATATATGTATACATATCAGCCCACTTCAAAACTAAATCCCAGAGCCCACAGGGCCACGCAGTGCAGGCGCATCACACGTTCATGGTTGTTTCCTTCCTTCGCTCGTTCTCAGACACATGCACGCCCATGTCTCTCTCAACCACGCGTACGTGACTAGTGCTGCTGCTGCTGCCATAAAAATACACCCCACCTGAAAGCTAGAGAGAGAGGAACATAAAAAGGACGACGCCGTGCAGGATCCCTCATAGACCCCAAGCAACTGAAGAATCAATACTACAGAGACCTTGGTGAGGGGTTGCAGCAGCAACACATCTCCAAATTAATGTGAATTATCAACTCCAATAGGCGTGGTTCTCGCTGCAATTGTCTCCCTGTTGTTAACAACGGGAGCTTTGTAGCGTATCAGTCTTTGATCATTTATCAATCAAAAGGTACTGATGTATTCTTACTTGATTGTAAAATTATTTCTATATAATTATTGTGGTCAGATGTATTGAAAAAATTGCTAATGTCGTACTGTTTTGTTCATATATTGCATTTAGAGAAAATATTTTTTACAATGAATACCCAACCATTAAATCCTGAAGCCGCCACTACCTGAGAGCTAGGCGCTACACTATACAACGCAACGCCTGGTGTCTTGGCGTTGTACTAGTGGTTGCACTACATCTTGAAGCGTTCACTAGTGCAGCGCCTAGACGCTAGGCGCTTCATTGAATAGTGTAGCGCCTAGCTCTCAGACGATGCATGCATGCTAACTTAGCAATTTTCAGGTAGCCCGGGATGCGACGCTGGCTAGGCGTGTAGCGTCAGTCAGTTAGGCGTTGCACAGTGTAGTGTGAAGCCTAACTGTCAGGCGCTACACGAAAGAGTTAGCAGAGCAATTTTTTTAATGACAGTTCATTTTGTGAATTTTTTCGTCAACAGGTCAAATTTGTCGTTTTTGCAGGGCGCTGTGTTGCTGCCAGGGCTACAAAATCGGCTGGGTTAAGTTGTGTTTGTTGCGCGGTGGTTAGTCCAGCTATCAAAAGTAGGGCGTACGTCGCCAGTAAACCTCGTGTCCTCTGTGCTTCATCTACCTTTCGTCCGAGCGAGAGAGAGCAAGAGTTAGAATAGGGTTAGACCCAACAAATCAGCTGATAAGATGTAGCATCAATACCAGGCAACTCAAGTGACTGCTCTTCTCTTGGGCCTAAATGTGTCATCGCAAATCAAGAGATTCTTCCAAAAAGGACCAATATCTTGTTTTTTTGCTAACAAAAGGCATGATATCTTTTTGTTTTTGTTTGAGGGGGACAAAGGCATGATATCTTACATTAATAAAACTTAATCAGGCCAACTTTTACTACTGGGCCAAGGTGTGGAATCCTCGGTGATGGCATGCCGGGCCTACCTCCACTAGTAGAAAAAGGGTCATATGTGAAGCACAATAGTGTCGGTTTGAATTTCAGCCCGCATTAATGTGTACACTAGTGCCGGTTCGTGGCGGCGATCAATTGCACCGCTTCGTGGCGAACCTTTAATACCGGTTCATGCCACGAACCGGTACTAAAGAGGCTGTGTCAGCCTGCGGTCAGGCTATGGCCCCACCATCACCATTTAGTGCCGGTTCGTACCACGAACCGGTATTAATGAGGTTATGGCAAGCTGTTTTTAGTCCCACCTCGCTCCCCTAACAAGCCTTTTACCACCTTAAATATGTTATTTCTCAAACTATCACAAGCACTTGGTCTTCATTGAACTCTATGTGTAGAATTTGTGGCAATATGAGTCTTCATCGGTTTATAAATCGTTGATGACTCATATTGACAATTCAGATTGTACACACAAAGATCATTGATGATCAAAGTATTTTTGATGTTATAAGACCATATTGACAATTTAGATCATAAAGAAATATAAGATCATGATCTAAATGCTCTTATATTTTTTATGCGTTCAAGATGCACCATTCAAAGCGACGCCATCAACTTTCAACCGTTTATGCCTTCATTTGCTATTTTTCATGCATTTAATGATTTGTTTTGAGAACTAAATGACCTGGTAATTGAAAAGCACTACAAATGAACTCTGAAAAAGTTGAAACTTGGCATGGTATCATCATTTCACCCACATATCATATTCAAAAAAGTAGAGAGGGTTACGGCAAGAACTGGATGCACTTTGTTTACAAACTGGACAATCTCTTTCGAAGTATTCGGGTTTATGATGAAATTAAACTCATCTGTTACAAAAGCATTTCATTTTTTAAACTTATTACAACTCCAGACTTTTTGTGCATTCAAGATGCACCATTCAACTGCTAGGCGGGAGGAGCTCTTAAGTACCGGTTCCAACTGCTAGGCGGGAGGAGCTGTTTAGTACCGGTTCGTGGCGGACCTTTAGCACCAGTTCGTGCCACGAACTGGTACTAATGAGGTTGTGTCAGGTAAGGTTGGGGCCCCACGAGCACCTTTAGTACCGGTTCATGGATGAACCAGTACTACAGTTTCTTATTAAGTTGTTTTTAGTCCCACCTCGCGAAGAGAGAGGGACTAGGAGCGGTTTATAAGCCCTGAGTGCAGAGATGATGAAGAAGAGGCTCAATGCTCACGTTGCTTAGCTTCAAGCCTTCAGGAATATGGTAGACTGCACGGAGTTATGCGCAGTGCAGTTTACACTATTCCGAAAGGCTTGAAGAAAATTAACGAGCATTGCACCTCTTTTTTATTTTTAATAACTTATTACAACTCCGGACTTATTCTGTTATGGCAAAAACTAATTGCACGTCGGCATTTTTTTTAAACTTTGGTTATAACTCCAGACTTTGACCATCAAGTTTTGCAGAAAAGAAAAAATAGCAGAAAAAAACTATAGCTGAAAAGAAAAAAATATATAAAATGACCGTGAAATTGAAAATCACTACAAAATGTTGAATTTTGGCAAACTAGATGAAAAACTACTCACAAATAAATAGAAGAAAATAAATATAACAGAAAAGAAAAACTATACAAAAACTATGCAGAAATAAATATAAGAAAATAAAGCAGAAAAGAAAAACTATAAAAAATTGGGGCGCTGCCCTGTGGGCCCTGCTAGGCCACAGGCGTGCGATTCTGCCTTCAAGGCCCAGCAGACTCACAGGCAGCGCGCAGATTTTAGGCCCACAAGCCTGCTATATAGAGGAGTTCAAAGAGGTAGCCGCGGCTGGGTTTATAAACCAGTCTGGCTGCCCTTCGCCCGGCAGGTGGGACTAAACTTTGGGGTGGCAGCTGAAGCCTTTAGTACCGGTTGGTGGCTCCAACCGGCATTACTAAGATCACTTTAGTACCGGTTGGAGCCACCAACCGGTACTAAAGGTCTACTCTTCCCGCCTCTTGGCAAAGTTGGCCTATAGTACCGGTTGGTGGCTCCAACCGGTACTAAAGGCCCATCCTATATATATAGCACTTACGAAAATTTCAGTTACATCTCCCCACTTCGTCTCCAACCTCTCGCGACATCGCCGCACGCCGCTCGATCCCGTCTTCGCCGCCCGTCGCCCGTCGTCCGTCGTTATCGCTGTCCCCGCCGCCGCTTCGTCGCCGTTTGCTGCCGCTGCCCTTAACGCCGCCGCCGTCTGTCAGTCGCCATGATCCCAGACGCCTCGCCCAGACACGCCGCCCAAGATCAGACGTCTTGGCGCCCACAGACATGAGCGGGCACGTCTGGGCGGCGTACACACACATACACATATACACACTTATATATACACACATACACACACACACACATTTTTTTACTTATTTTCTGTTTTCTGTTTTTTAGAAAATTTAATTAGATATTAATTAGCTAGGTATGTGAGATTTGAACTAGTTGAATAATTAATATAACTAGTTTATTTTAGTAAGAAAATTGTCGAACTAGTTTATTTAGGTATATATATGAGATTTGAACTAGTTGAATAATTAATAGAACTAGTTTGTTTTTAGTAAGAAAATTGTCGAACTAGTTTATTTAGGTATTTGAGATTTAAACTAGTTGAATAATTAATAGTAATGTCAATTGTTAGAGATGAATATAGTTAGATATATATTTGAATTGGATAGATATTAATTAATATTAGATAGTAATAAGTGTTTAATGTTTCACCTATATGAACATATAGGAAATGTCATCTGACGATGAAAAATATTTCATTATGTGCGAACACTGTGACATTTTTTTACTTATTTTCTGTTTTCTGTTTTTTAGAAAATTTAATTAGATATTAATTAGCTAGGTATGTGAGATTTGAACTAGTTGAATAATTAATATAACTAGTTTATTTTTAGTAAGAAAATTGTCGAACTAGTTTATTTAGGTATATATATGAGATTTGAACTAGTTGAATAATTAATAGAACTAGTTTGTTTTAGTAAGAAAATTGTCGAACTAGTTTATTTAGGTATTTGAGATTTAAACTAGTTGAATAATTAATAGTAATGTCAATTGTTAGAGATGAATATAGTTAGATATATATTTGAATTGGATAGATATTAATTAATATTAGATAGTAATAAGTGTTTAATGTTTCACCTATATGAACATATAGGAAATGTCATCTGACGATGAAAAATATTTCATTATGTGCGAACACTGTAAAGACCAGCGCGGCCTGTGCGACAAAAATTTCCTTGTTGATGGTAGGCGCTTCAGCATCAAGCTAAATGAGACATTCGAAGTGGATACAGTAAGTCACAACGGCAATTATTATTTGAATGCAAAACATATGCTTCATTTGCTTCAACTTATAATTTTAAAGCATGACTTATGCTTCATTTGCTTCAACTTATAATTTTAAATTTTCACTATTCTACTAGCGCATCCCCTGCCATGCAAGAATTTTTGTCTTGGATAAGATAGGTTTTAGTGCTATAGATGATATGGAGGTAAAGAGAGTTTACTTGAAGATGGAGCATGGGTATACTTTCAACGTCAAATTATATAATGGAGACACATACACCCATTTTGAATGCAAAACTTGGCAAGCACTATGCAAGGCTTATGCATTTGAGCCTGATATGGCTATCACCTTTGATATTCGTCCGGAAGATGATATTGAAGGTAATATAGACATCTGGGTTGATGTGCAAACGCCTCCAGTTGTACCATTATGTGAGTTTTTCTCAACCATGCATGCATATGTTTATGTCTTTGATACAGTTTATTCAAAAATAGTTGACAACTAATTTGTATTGTCAGCTTATTCGGTTCAAGCAAACATGTCCGCGCTTGGTAGACAGGACCTACTACTGCCTCGGGGCTCAACTAAACTGCGAGGAGATAAGTCATTATGTTTCATGGCTTGAGGATCTTAATACTGTCAAGACAATTTTTTTTCCTGAACTTAGAAATGTTAGTACTCAAAACGTGCGACCAATGGTGATCGTATTGAACTACGGTCATATCTATAATCGAAAGATGGTAAGATTTTAACTATTTGTCCTTAATTAGTGCATCTTTGCATACATTATTTTTGAAGCTAAACTTTCATTGCTTAGTATATTAATTACTATACGATGTTCTTTCATCAACATGGACTTCCGATAACAGTTGTGCCTCAGTGGATTGAGACAAAAGGTCGCATGTCAATGGTTAGCTTACGACCAAGATTTCCTACATTATACATGAGTGCATTCAGGATTTCTGAAAGCGAAGAATGCTTAATAGTGAAAGATTGGAGCAAAATTGTAAACGATCGCAGAGAAGTACTAGGGGGCAGCAAGGAGAAACGCAACCCAAGATTATGAGACAGATTCATCTGCATGCTCCAGTATGATGAAGATGGAGAGCTATACATGTTCTATGCTATTCTACCTGAGAGGGAGCAACAGGAGTAGCTAGTTCATGCTCTTAATTAATTAGTACTTGTCCTCTCTCATGCATGTCTGTATTGTCCTGAACTTGATGTTGGTGATGATTATGTTGAACTCGATGATATCTTTGCTTCTGTTACAAAGTGAACTCGATGATTATGTTGGTGATTAGATAGCTAGCGGTAATGACTATGATGATTAAATAGTAGTGGTAACTATAATGACGACTATGATGATTTTTAGCTAGCTAAAGTTTATTTATTTATTAATATGCGATGATGATGATGATGACCACTACAACTCACTATAACGTAAAACAATCCTAAATTAAATTGATAACACAAATTTAATTAAAAATAAAAATAAAACAAAAACTCATTAAACATTTAGTACCGGTTGGTGTTACCAATCGGTACTAAAAACTCCCTGCCCCGGAGCTGCCTCGTGCCACGTGGTTGGCCTTTAGCACCAGTTCGTGCTGAACCGGTACTAAAGGGGGGGGGGCTTTAGTGACCACACTTTAGTGCCGGTTGTGGAACCGGCACTAAAGGGCCTTACGAACCGGTGCTATTGCCCGGTTCTGCACTAGTGCTCTTGTTCAAGATCTTCCACCCCTGCAAGATACCATATAGTTTGAAAATGGCATAAGTGGCAAGTCGCAGATGGATCCGCTCTATAAAAAGTTTATTGTGAATTGTCAATAGCATCCAAGAGAGCACCATGAAGCCCACCCACTATAGGCAACGGTGGTACCCTAAGTTGGCCGCCGTGATCTCGTAGAAACTAGGAAAGTTTGCGGGGGCACCAATTGCGCCTCACGACTTTCCGAAAGCGGCTCCAATAGAACTGAGCATAACACAGGCATGAGAACATGTGGTTGATATCATCGTTGATGTTACACAGAGAGTATAATCAATCTCCAGGACCATTGCGCTTCAGGACTTGGTCACCAGAAGGTAGACGACCCCTCAACAACTGCGACAAACATGAAGATATGTATCTTCAGGGCTAACCAAAGCGACCAAAGCTTTGAAAGCTCGGAGAAACCAGGACTAATGGCGATGGCATGGTAGAGAGATTTCATCAATAACTTGCCCAAAGGTTTAAGGTGCCATGAGGCGGAACCTGGTGTCGTCGTAGGAGTAATCACTTCAATTTCTTGAAGGAGGGCCTCCTACTAAACCATCCGGGCGGCTTGAAGGCTCGAAGGAGTGAGATATTCCCGGGATCTTTGAGGGCACTCGCCGGTTACAAATGTTACATAACGATATGGCACTCCTTCTTATGACTAACACCATGCGAAAAGAACCTTGATATCCGTGTGATGGAATTCGTCCACCCGGGATAGAGTCTTAGACTTGGCATAGGGACTCATATTTTTCTAGAAATATACCAGTTTTTTGGGCTCTATTCTTTGAGTAGTATGGTGTATTCGTCAACTATGATGTCTTTGTGGCAATTTTCTCAATCTCTTGAAATAGGCTTTCGCCCCCCTACCCCTATTAGATTAAAAACAAACAGCCGAATCGATACATAGTGGTGTGAAAACCCTCAAACAAGAAGTCGAAAGGAAAACAGAATGACACTGGGCAGATGACACAAGTGCCACAAAACCCAACACCGAGCAATAAAGATAAGAGGGGCCATCCCTACCAAAGAACACCCAAGACCACCAAAGAGGGACTAAGCCGAGCCGCCATGAGAGACCACCATACACCGCGAGGACCCGAACACATAGAGCCATCTTTTGAAGGGGTCCTCTAATCATAGAGACCGCCCTCTCGCTCCAGGCCTTGGAGCGCCGCTCCTGCCAGGACACAACAAGGACCAAAGACTGAGATCATGGGAACACATCTATAAGATAGGATATCAACGGATCCATCCCGCTCCAGAGATGAGGATGTGCGCCAAGGAAGAGGCAAACACAACGGCATATGCCATCTGCAATCAAGAGGGACTGAGGTTCCGCGACGATGCCATCCAAAGGGTGATGACGCCAAACACCATCGTCGTCGAGCTCGAAAGATGGACTAAGGTTTTCACCTCAGAACCCCGGCACCATGAGGGAACCAATAGCAATGCCCCCCACCCCCCGAGGGAAGTGACACCTGTAGGTGCCGGCGCTGCCGATGCCAGAGCGCATAGCTTCCGCTCAGACCCACATGATAGCCACCTGCCGACTAAAGTTTGTCAATCCATCCGACGAGGGGTGGGGTGGGGGGACGGGGGGGGGGGGGGGGTGGGGGCGCCCATGCCAAGCCTCTAGATCAAAAATAAGGGTCGCCACTGCCGAAGCCACTACGACACCTGGGACACCCGCCAATCCTCGCCTTGCCACCGACATAGCCAAGAGGAGACGCCGCCACCGCCGCCACGCTGAGCTAGCCATGCAGACTCACCATCCAGGGCCGCCGCCTTGGCATCCAATAAAGACACACCACCACCGCCATGAAGGGAACAAGTCACCGAAGCACAGACATTGACACGACCCTCGTGGGAGTGGAACCATCATACCGAAGCGCCACCATAGTCAGGAGCAGCCACCTCAATGCCCCTCCAACGGCTCAGTTTTTCTGAGATGCTTCTAGGAAAAGATTGTGCACATATACATGGCGTGCATTCATAGGGGTTTGTAGGAGTGAATGGATGTGCGTGGAATGACTGCGTTTAAAAAAAAGTGAGGTACAAGATAGTCTAATCATATTCAATGAAACAGTCTTGTTAAATACCAGTCGACTTACAGTTGGTTATGTCTTAGTCGGTACTAATATTCATAAGCTTTTACATTGAGATCCGTGTATTTTTTTATTTTCAGTTTCTTTATTTCATGCATGTTATGTCACTTGATTGAGACATAGATACATCATTCATAAAATGATCTTTCTTGGGTTCGATCCCCACGGACGGCGATAAAATGATCTTTCTTAACCACCAAGCCACCCACCCTCGCCTAATAGAGAATTAAAAAACCACTAAGCCGCACCTTTCCACAAGTGCAGCCTCGCTAGCGAAGTTCAGAGAAAAGTCACATTCTCGTGGTTAGGCCTGGGCGTTCGGTATAAACCGAAAATTCAGTTTTTACCATTCGGTATTTTATTAAATTCGGTTTGCTGAACTGGAAACCGAAAATGGCAGTGCAAAACAGGAAACCGGTATTTCGGTTGACCGAAAATTTTGGTTCGGTTTCGGTATATACCGATACACCGAGACGTGAATAGTGCGCTTTGCGCTTTTCCCAACACCCCTCACGCATGGCCTATTATATAGATGATTTGTTGTCTACTTCTCCTTAAACAAACGAGGTAGGACTAAACATGATGGTTGCCGGCCGGTCGCTCTGACTTATGCCAAGAAGCCCACTAAGTCGACTAAAATAAAATATAAAAAAAGAAGCCCACGGGCTCATGCAGTCACGTGGCTGAGCTTCCTTTGGGCCTTGCATGCATGTTGGTTGCAGGGCCTTCACGCATGTGGTCGCGCAGGCGCACGCGGGCTGGATTACATGCTCCGTAGCGACGTACAACTGGCT
This sequence comes from Aegilops bicornis, assembly GCA_021605145.1. Lineage (NCBI taxonomy): Eukaryota > Viridiplantae > Streptophyta > Magnoliopsida > Poales > Poaceae > Aegilops > Aegilops bicornis. The sequence goes on along the minus strand of CM038674.1, from coordinate 616,215,723 downwards.
GGAAGACATGCGTACCCACTGTTCGGTATCTTTTCCGGTTAACCGAAAATAAAACCAAACCTACCGAAGTTAATTCGGTTATTGAGAGTAGAAACCGAATTCTTCTGCATCATTGGTAAAAACCGAAAATTCGGTTTTTTCAGTTACGGTTTCGGTTCGGTGTTCGGTTCATCGGTTTTTATGCCCACCCCTACTCGTCGTCAGGCGTCTCCTCCTTTTTTCGACCCCCTTCATTGTCCCACGTACGCTAGCTCTGAGGCATATCTTCTCATCCTGTCCTGCTCATCTCCCTCTAACCAAGACAAGATCCGACTGATTAGTGCCCTAAATAATATCACCGTGCGAGGTGCTGGCTTTCCTTTTCTGCATAGACGAGGCATGAGAGGGGAGTCCACCTAATGCACTCTAATGGAGGGCGTACGACAGGATGGATCGACGTCCGGCGCCCGGCCGCCATGCCACCTAATGCTAGCTAGCTAGTGCGCCGTGCATGGTGCGCTCCTGTTAGGATCCACGACGATCCATCCGTCGAATCGGACGATCTCCTCCCCGCAGAAAACACTTCCTCGATCGATCGCTCTGCCTTTGCTTCAGTTCCATCCTTCCAACGCATGCATCCCTGGAAAGTAACGCATGGTCGATCGTACCAGGAGCGATGGCCTCCGATCTGGTGGTACGGATGGGATGCATGCCGGATCGCTGTACCAATGAGGCATGGGTGAGTGTGGTGGTAAGGGATTGGGTTGACACGAACGTACACGGTGGAGATTGTGGCCTCTCCACTATAGCATCTCGCGGCTTCGGTTCGCGCTTTCTCTCTGCCATGGCCGGGACTAGGCTATGCTGGCTGGCCGGCATATGTCAAGTAGGATTCGTACACCCAATATAGTACAATGTGTAACTGACGCTGCAGTTTCATGACTAATTAAGGTACCTTATCCACTGTTCGGTGCTGTACACATGAAATAAGTGCCCTTTCTTTCTTCAGGGTAGGGTTGGTTAGGACAAAAGTTCGTCTGACTCTCCCCCACATCGGACAGCGTTTGATCGTGCAATGGGAGCTGGTGGTTTTGTCTCTCGCGGGCAGCACTCGGCAGTAACACTTCACTTTCCGTCTCCCCCGTCGGCGTCGGCTCGCCTGAAAAGGGAGAACAGAGATGGACGTATCTTCGAAGCAGCCATGCACACCGGCGCCGGCACCGGCAGGTAATCCAGTTCCAGCTGTGGTACATCACACGTCTCAGTTCCCATCTGATTTGGCCCGCCGTGAATCACACGCACTAACCGCATCCTTTCTTCCTCTCCGGTCAGTGTCACCCGGGAGCTTGAAAGGCAAATGGAAGGAAGAAAGGAAATACGTAGGCCAATTGGCCTAACTAGTTTAAGCCATTCCAATGGCCAATTTGCCTCCAATCCGCGCTGCTCCCTGATAGAACAACACTGCCGGCCACCACCACCAGCCGGAGTGCAGTGCACCGGTCGTCTCGCCAAAGCTAGTCGTCGTAGCTAGCTGTAAACCTATAGTAACCTGCGTACTCTCCTACGTACGTACAGCGACAGCACAGAGGCATTATTGGTACCAGAAGGACTACTCCCGGCCGCTTCTTGCTGAAGTTTTGCAACTTTGGATTAACAAAATGTAATGCTAACCCTGTCATTAGAAGATGACACCGGCCGGGGATATCAATCATCGATTATTCAATCCTGCCAGTGCTCGCATGCACAGCAGCAGGCCGGCGTCCGACGTCATATTTGCAGCAATGATTTGCGGCTTTCCGGAATGCGCTGTCAGCTTAAACTATTTGTGGCTGGAGTTTCAGGGCCACTCCGGCCTATCACGGGGCCGCGGATCTGATATGTGGTATCTGCGCGCATTTGCTTTTGCTTTTCTTTGCATGAAATATGTATATGTGATGTCTTTTGCTGGAAGGAAAATCCTATTCTTTTGCTTGCTGCATCTTTCTCCCTTGTGGCATACTCATCCCCTTATCCGCTGATATATGTTTTATTTCATGGAAAGTACGACAAGTTTGGCATGCATGCTTGGCTCAACTCCCCTCTCTTATAATTTCAAGATATAGATCTGTATGTGGAGGATTCAATGAAGTGAATACGTAAATGTTGAAATCAAATCCAATAGAAAGTGAAACATTCATCAACACGGAGCTTCATTCTGGAAGCGCATGCATGGGTGGCTGACGACGTTTGCCCCTGATTTTTTTGAGATGTGTAAGAGCATCTCCAGCAGATCCTCTTTCCCCAAAAATATTGGGCCAAAAACCTTGCTCCAACAAATCCCCTTTCTGAATGAAATGCGCAGTTCTCCTGCGTTTCCTTCAAAAACAAATCCCCTTTCCCCAATATTTTTGGGTGATCACAAATCAGATGGCTATATGTTGTTGCCATGTCATTCAGAACTATCATTTATAATCACTCATAATAAGATTGGCTATGACATTTGTCATTCTTCACCTTTCTATTTCTTCTGCCTCCACATTTATTATGTTTGTTTAGAGCATATGTGTAGACTGTGTGCCTTTGCATGAAAACCGCCGCCTCTCATTTTTCTTTTCTCTCTTGTCCACATAGATAAACAGTTTTGTTAAGTCCCAGTCGACTGAGACTTCGTTATGTCACACTTGATGCTATATGCCTTTGATGTTGCATGGACATTTGTACAAAAAATTTCTTTTCAGTTTTTTCTTTTTCTTCTTATATAGTATATCACTTGACTGAGACCTAGTCACAACCATAAATAAAAGTACTCCTTATTAGCTATCCAACCTGAAGTTCTGTTCATCAATCCATGGAGAGTCCGGTAAGCAATAAACTATGAAGTCCTTTTTCTTCCTTGAAAAACTTTTGTATGTAAGCAGCGATGTAATCATAACTAAAAATTTACCTAACTCTTGGCTAATTTTTCTTAGACAAACGTATAGCTACGTTCTCCATGAGTCCGTTAGCCAACCAATACAGAGGTTGATGCACGTCGCCGAACATTCTTTCAGAAGCAATCGTAGCCAAGTAGAATTTTCTCACCTTTTCCTGAACGGAGTCATCGAGCATGTTCTGAACCTGGCATCCAGATGTAGTGGAGCATATCACCGGTGCATGCAGCATCTCTCCAGATTCATCTATAGATATAATTGAAGCCTAACTCAATTGGATAATGATCACTGGAAATACTAGACTTTTCTACTAAGGGACGTCGTTTATGTACCGTTCTTGATATGTTCCCAAGTCACATAGGGTTGTGCACACAGCACACTTCAGCATCTTTTTTCCTCTAAAAACTATATGAAATCAACGATTCTATCCTATTTCTAAGTAATTTTAGCAGAAGCCATCTTCAGGATTGGGCACCTATTTTGGAGTCTTCTCATGTTTCACATCGTTCTTGCTGGAACTACAGTCAAGTGTATACATTAGTTCTACGCATACATGAATATTCACAACAAGAAATATCAATATATTGCTGACAGTGAACATAATTTCCCATAGGCTATGCAGGCACGTTGTGATTTGTACTACTGTCTAGAATAGAAATGAGAACCAGATTTCACTACCATGTAGCTCCCCGTGCATGCGACCTAAGAGAAACTTGTTGGCCTCCGCCACCCCATTCCTCCGGTTTCATCTTTCCTGGCTTGCTCAGATGATCTAATAATGGACAAGCCACAGGCTACACTCAAGGCAATTCAGTCTCGAAGCTCTTTCTTCTAAATGCACATTCAAAAGAAAAGGGTATTTAATCTTGTCATTGCTAGAGGGGTTGCACGCCTCACATGCATGGCGGAATTGATGTGTGGTATTGGTAGGTGCGGGCATGTGTCAGGGTGCCGGTAGGACATTAGCGGCACGGGCTCGACAGCGTGACGGTGCGGCCCTAGTTGTCGGCTAGCACTAGTAGAAAAGAGGGCTTTGGTCTAGGCTGGGTTAGCCCATTAGTCCCGATTTAGTTCAGAACCGGGACCCATGGGGACATTGGTCCCGGTTCGTGAGCCCAGGGGGCCGGCCGGGCCACGTGAGCCATTTGTCCCAGTTCGTCTGGACCTTTTGGTCCCGGTTGGTGGGATGAACCGGGACCAATGGGCCTGGCTCTTGGCCCACCACCATTGGTCTCGGTTGGTGGCTTGAACCGGGACAACAGGCTGCCCTTTAGTCCCGGTTCGTGCAACGAATCGGGACCATTGAGGTGCCTATATATACCTCGCCATGAACAGAGCACTCCACCGCCTGCTTTTTCTCTGCCCCGGGAGGCTTTGTGGTGCTCTAGCTCACCTCCTATGCACATGAGGTGTTCGATGAAATGCCCGAGCCACACTAGTTAAGCTTTCTCCTCTCAAGCACGACCTCCGAACTCTATTTTTCCCGAGATTTGTCTAGGTTTATATTAGCGGCCCGTCACGCCTGCCCCCGTCTTTCACTGCTGCCGATCGCTCGATCTGATCTGCCGCTGCACCACCGTGGTGAGCCTCTTGTTCTTATCTTCTTTCTGAAAGAAAAAAAATTCTTGCTTTAGAGATATATACTTGTCTAATTTTCTTACTATTTTATTGCTTGTTATTATATAGTGCGATGGTTTTGCTATTTGCCCCCGTCGGCCCTCGTCCTGTCTATGATTCGGATGTGGTATATATTATCTTTATAACTATTGCTTCATTTATTGTTTATGAAAATTATGCCGACCAACGTGACATAGATTTTATTTATCTAGGAGGTATGTGAACCGGAAATTCCAACCGACCCTATTGTCGAGAGGTTAAATTTAGTTGAAGAAGAAAACAATTTCTTGAAGGAAAAAATGAAAAAAATTGAGGAGAAGAAGATGATATTGGAGTTGCATGTTGCGGATGTCGCCGATGATCACAAGATCAAGATGGATGCAATGCGCTTGAAGATTAGAAAGATTAGAAAATATGCCATTCATACTGAGGCTTGGTATCATTATGCCGTTGGATCAATTGTTACCTTGGTTGCGATTATGATCGCATTTGTTTTCGCATTGAAATGTTTTACATAGTTTTAATGTATGGTTTAATTAATTTAGATGCTCTACAGAGCTTTATGTTGTTAGATGAGAACTATGTATGTACTTTGGTTTTAATGTGATGATGAACTTCTATTAATTTGGTCACTTAATTATCTATTCATGATGTTCTGTAATGATTTTTGACACACTTAATTATATATAATGCACGCAGATGAACCGGCAATGGATTTACGGTGACAGATACACCTCCGAGTACATTAAGGGCATGCATGATTTTCTCGAAGTGGCTGAGGCAAACAAGCAGAATGGTTTTATGTGTTGTCCATGCCCTATATGTGGGAATACGAAGTCTTACTCTGACCGGAAAATCCTTCACACTCACCTGCTTTACAAGGGTTTCATGCCACACTATAATTTTTGGACGAGGCACGGAGAAATAGGGGCTATGATGGAAGACGGCGAAGAAGAAGAGTACGAGGACAACTATGTGCCCCCTGAATACGGTGATGCTACTGAACATCAAGAGGAACCAGACGATGTGCACGATGATGCTACAACGGGCGAAGCTGCTGAAGATCAAGAGGAACCAGACGATGTGCCCGATGATTATGATCTCCGCCGGGTCATTGTCGATCAAGGACGCAATGCGAAAGTCAAAAGGAGAAGCCGAAGTTCGATCGCATGTTAAAGGATCACAAAAAAGGGTTGTACCCCAATTGCGAAGATGGCAACACAAAGCTCGGTACCGTCTTTGGAATTGCTGCAAAGGAAGGCGTAGAATGTCAGGCTCGACAAAGGATTTGAGAAGCTATCAAAATATTGAAGAAGAAGCTTCCAAATGATAACGAATTGCCCGACAAAGACATACGCAGCAAAGAAGGTCGTATGCCCTCTAGGATTGGAGGTGCGTAAGATACATGCATGCCCTAATGATCGTGCATCCTCTACGCTGTGCATACAAGGATCTGAACGCATGCCCGGTATGCGGTGCATTGCGGTATAAGATCAGACGAGATAACCATGGTGATGTTGACGGCGAGCCCCCCAGGAAGAGGGTTCCTGCGAAGGTGATGTGATATGCTCCTATAATACCACGGTTGAAAAGTCTGTTCAGAAACGGAGAGCATGCCAAGTTGATGCGATTGCACAGTGAGGACCGTAAGAAAGACGGGAAGTTGAGAGCACCCGCTGACGAGTCGCAGTGGAGAAAAATCGAGAGAAAGTACTGGGATGAGTTTGCAAGTGACCCAATGAACGTATGGTTTGCTTTAAGCGCGGATGGCATTAATCCTTTCGGGGAGCAGAGCAGCAATCACAGCACCTGGCCCATGACTCTATGTATGTATAACCTTCCTCCTTGGATGTGCATGAAGCGGAAGTTCATTATGATGCCAGTTCTCATTCAAGACCCTAAGCAACCCGGCAACGACATTGATGTGTACCTAAGGCCATTAGTTGAAGAACTTTTACAGCTGTGGAATGGAAATGGTGCACGTACGTGGGATGAGCACAAACGGGAGGAATTTGACCTAAAGGCGTTGCTGTTCGTGACCATCAACGATTGGCCCGCTCTTAGTAACCTTTCAGGACAGACAAACAAGGGATACCACGCATGCACACACTGTTAGATGACACTGAAAGTATATACCTGGGAAGCTGCAGGAAGAATGTGTACCTGGGCCATCGTCAATTTCTTCTGACCAACCATCAATGTCGAAAGAAAGGCAAGCATTCCAAAGGTGAGGCAGATCACCGGAAGAAGCCCGCCATGCGTACCGGTGATCACGTACTTGCTATGGTTAATGATTTACACGTAATATTTGGAAAGGGTCCCGACGGACTAGCTGTTCCGAATGACGCTGAGAAATACGCACCCATGTGGAAGAAGAAATCTGTATTTTGGGACCTACCCTACTGGAAAGACCTAGAGGTCCGCTCTTCGATCGACGTGATGCACGTGACGAAGAACCTTTGCGTGAACCTGCTAGGCTTCTTGGGCGTGTATGGAAAGACAGAAGATGCACCTGAGGCACGGGAGGACCTGCAACGCTTGCACGAAAAAGACGACATGCCTCCGAAGCACTATGAAGGTCCTGCGAGCTACGCTCTTATGAAAGAAGAGAAAGAAATCTTCTTTGAATGCGTGCTCAGTATGAAGGTCCCGACTGGCTTCTCGTCGAATATAAAGGGAATAATAAATATGCCAGAGAAAAAGTTGCAGAACCTAAAGTCTCATGACTGCCCGGTTGCATTGAGGGGGCTTCTACCGGAAAACGTCCGATTAGCCATTGTGAAGCTATGTGCATTCGTCAATGCAATATCTCAGAAGGTGATCGATCCAGAAATTGTACCAACGCTAAGGAGTGATGTGGCACAATGTCTTGTCGGGCTTCGAGCTGGTGTTCCCACCATGCTTCTTCAATATCATGACGCATCGCCCTAGTTCATCTAGTCGACGAGATTGTCATTACGGGGCCCGTGATTTCTACACAATATGTTCCCTTTGAGAGGTTCATGGAGTCCTAAAGAAATATGTCCAGAATCAAGCGCTTAGGCCGAAGGAAGCATCTCCATGGGCCATCAAACAGAGGATGTCATTGGGTTTTGTGTTGACTTCATTCCTGGCCTTAAGAAGATAGGTCTCCCTAAATCGCGGTATGAGGGGAGACTGACCGAAAAGGCACGCTTGGAGGGACTCAATAATATGCAGGGACGGATATTCTTTGTCTCAAGCACACTACAGTTCTACGTAACTCTACCTTGATGACCCCGTATGTCGATGAACACAAGAACAAATCTGCGCTTCAAACACCCGGAGAAAAGGACGATCGGATTACATGTGAACACATCATGACTTTCAGCAGCTTGGTTGGAAACATCGCCTCAGAGGTGACAAGACTGTTTGTGATGAGCTGTACTTGTTGTCCAGGGACCATCTTTGACTGTATTGACTTACAAAGGATACGAGATAAATGGGAATACATTTTACACGATTGAACAAGATCAAAAGAGCACCAACCAAAACAGCGGTGTCCGCTTTGAAGCAAAGAACCGAGAGGGAAAGGACACATATTATGGTTACATAGTGGACATATGGGAACTTGACTACGAACATGATTTTAAGGTCCCTTTGTTTAATTGCAAATGGGTCATTCTGTCAGGAGGCGGGGTACAGTTAGACCCACAGTACGGAATGACAACAGTGGATCTGAAAAATCTTGGGTACCCCGACGAACCGTTCGTCCTAGCCAATGACGTGGCACAGGTTATCTATGTGAAGGACATGTCTACCAAACCGATAAAAAGAAAAGATAACGGTTTAATACATCATACGATGAGCCAAAGCGCCACATAGTTCTTTTCAGAAAAAGGGACATCGTGGGAGTGGAGGGCAAGGCGTATATGTCTGAAGATTATAAAAAGTTTCATGAAATTCCTCCCTTCAAAGTCAAGGCTGACCCAAGCATCCTGATAAATGATGAAGATTATCCATGGTTACGGCGCAATAAGCAAATGACACAAGCGAAGAAAAAATGAAGACTTTCTCCCGCAACTATTATGATGATACCATGCCAACTTTCTAACAGACGAGTATAATACCATTGTCCGTTTTGTACATGCACATGCTATGTGAGTGAAATTATGATACCATCCAACTTTCAACTTTTTCAGAGTTCATTTGAAATGCTTTAATTTAATGTCTTATGGTTCTGACCTTGTAATACCATTAATCCCGGTTCGCTCCTTGTCAACTATGTTCTCACCAAGAACACTCAAGAGGGCAGCCACGTGGGCCATTGGTCCCTGTTCGTCTGGACCTTTTGGTCCCGGTTCCACGCACGAACCGGGACCTATGCGCCTCGCCCCTGGCCCATGACCATTAGTCCCGGTTTGTGCCACAAACCGGGATTAAAGGGTTGGTCCTCGTTGTGGTCAGAGTTTAGTCCCACCTCGCCAACTGAAGGGCGCTCACACCGGTTTATAAGCCCCTCCCTCTCTGCCTTGTTGAGCTCCTCTCAAAGTGAAAATAGATGCTCTTATACAGGGAATTTGACCTAAATTCATACTGAATTTATCTGAAATTCATAGAAATTTATTATGAATTTAGGTTGAATTCTCTCTATAGGCGCATCTATGCTCTCTTTTTTAGTAAAGTTAATCACAAACTTGTGATTCACACACATTTCAAAGAATTCAAATTTTAACTATTCAAATTTGAAAACTAATGGCACTAACAGAAAGTTTATAATTTTTCTAAAACTAATGGCACTAACAGAAAGTTTATAATTTTGCTGACCTAAAAGCAAAAAAGAATTAAAAATTAAAGCAAAAAACAAAAGAAAATAAATAATGCAAAAAACAAAACAAAAAAACTGGAAAAACTATTTTTTTAGTAAAGTTAATCACAAACATGTGATTCACATAAATTTCAAAGAATTCAAATTTTAACTATTCAAATTTGAAAACTAATGGCACTAAAAGAAAGTTTATAATTTTTCTAAAACTAATGGCACTAACAGAAAGTTTATAATTTTGCTGACCTAAAAGCAAAAAAGAATAAATAAATAAAGCAAAAAACAAAAGAAAATAAATAATGCAAAAAAAAAACAAAAAATGAAAAAAAACTATTTTTATATTAAAGTTAATCACAAACTTGTGATTCACACAAATATCAAAGAATTCAAATTTTAACTATTCTAATTTGAAAACTAATGGCACTAACACAAAGTTTATAATTTTTCTGACCTAAAAGCAAAAAGAATTAAAAAATACAGCAAAAAACAAAAGAAAATAAATAATGCAAAAAACAAAAAAAACTGGAAAAAAATGAAAATAGCAACAATAAGTATTTTTTTTGTAAGTAGAAACAAAATAAAATAAATAAAGCAACAAATAAAACAAAAAAAAGTGCCACCTACTGGGCCCCCACGGCCTGAATACGACTAGAAACCCTACCATGGGCTGTGATTCAGTGCCCGCAGGAGGCCCAAGAGGCCCACAGCACACACATCGCACGGTCAGGCCCGGAAGCCTACAATTGAGAGGAGCTCGAGAGGGTGGGCGAATAACAGCGCTTATAAACCACTCTCGAGCTCTCTCACTAGCGAGGTGGTACTAAACTTTGACGCTGGGAGCACAAGGCCTTTGGTCCCGGTTGGTGCCACAAACCGATTAGTAAGATTGGTACTGTTCAGGCACCAATACCATGCCTTTAGTCTCGGTTGGTGCCAACCGACCAAAGGCTCGCTTCCCGCCCTTTGGGCTGCTGAAAAGAGACCTTTGGTCTCGGTTGGTGCCACCAACCGGGACTAAAGGGTGGCATTGGTCCCGCTTGTTGGCACGCACCGGGACCAATGCTCTCAGTATATAAGAAAGCACTTAGCGTTTTTCAGATTCATCTGCATCAGTTCCCCCGCCCCGACGCCGCCGCCAGGCTGCCCGAGCTCGCCCTCTGCCGCCTCGTCGGCAAGCAGCCGCCTCGCCTTGAAAGCACGCCGGGCGTTCGCCGACCACGCCCAAGACGCCTGCCCGACCACGTGCCGTCGCCCAGCCTGCCCCGACCACGCTGCCGTCGCCTCTTCCTCGCCCTGCCCCGACCACGCCACCGTCGCCTCTCGACAAGCGCCGTGCCTCTCCGCCTCACCCGACCACGCCGCACCTCTCATCCTTTGGTCGTGGCTGCACCGCCCCTTCCTCCCTGTTTTTCTGTACATATATATGATGTTTTTTTCCTGATTATATGTATATGTATGAGTCTATGTATGTGTGTATATCTGTTTATATGTCCTTTTTTAGATCTTTTGTTTTTTGCATTTTTATAAAAATGTATATATGTATGTATATATGTTCTCTGTATATATATGTTCATGTATATATGCAAAAGATAGATTTTTAGAAAAGTTAGGATTTTTTCTGTTCATAGATTTTTTTGGTGATATTAATTATTGTAGAATATGCAAATGTTTGTATATTCATATGAACAATGCATTAGGCAAAACCTTTACTCTTTTTCGAAATTTTCTATTTGAACATTTTAAAAAAACAAGCATACTAAAAGAATGAGAGGAAAAAGGAAAATAAGAAGAGGAAGAAAGGAGGAGAAGAGGAGAAATAAATAAGAAGAGGAAAAAAGAAGAAAAGGAAGAGGAGAAGAAGAAAGGAATAGAGGAGAAGAAGAAAAAAATAGAAAAATATCTATTTTTTCTTCTTCTCCTCTATTCCTTTCTTCTTCTCCTCTTTTTTTCTTCTTTTTTTCTTCGATCTTCTCCTCTATTCCCTTCTTCTTCTCCTCTTTTTATTTCTTCTTCGTTTTCTTATGTTTTATCGGGTCTGTCGTCGTCGATATACCCCTCCCGATAACTTCAACACGAGGGGGGGGGGGGGTCAATATACCCCCTCCCCGATAATATTATTTTCCCATGTACGTATGTCGTCTTTGTCGATATTACCCCCTCCCAGATAACTTCGACATGAGGTGCGGTCGATATATATACCCCCTCTCGACTGTGATAACTTATACCGCGGGAGCACCCCCCGACCCTCTCGCTCGATCAAAACTCTCGAGGACACCCAAACCCTAGAAAAAAAATGATGTCGGTCTCCTACCCCCTCCCGCCGCGCCCCTACCCGACAAATTCTCTCGAGGCCCCCCCAAACCCTTGAAGCGTTGTCGAGGCCACCGCAAACCCGAGAGAAGCAGCGTCGAGGCCACGAATTAATATGATTCTCATCGTGATTAGCTAGCTAGTTCTACGCTTGCCACTAATATATCCATATGTCATGTTTGAATAATCATTGCCATGTTGTAAATATTTGTAGAAACTATGGACACCCCCGAGACGATGCAATGTAAGCGGTGTTGGGGACATAATCGCACAAGGAAGTGATGTCGTCTTCTCGTTTCTCAATGACACCGATGGTCTGGAAGGACAGGGTGAAGAAGCAGGCTATGATTATGATGGCTCCTTTGACCCAATGCCGGTGCAAGAAGGAGACCGTGAGGACGGCTCCAGTGACCCAACGACGGTGCAAGAGGGAGACCGTGATGACGGCTCCGGTGACCGAACCGAGTCTCACCAGGTATATATATTAGTTAAGCCTGTGCTGACTGCTAGCTAATTGATGCATTCATTGTTTTGGTATATGTACACATATTAATTAACTCTCGTCTTTCTTCTTTTTTCTAGCCCTCCGGATCGAGCACAACTTCGGTAAGGAGACGAGGCCCAAAGAAAAAGTTGAGCTCGGATGAAAGGTTTGAGATCATAGCAATCGCTGACGGCGAACCGATTGAACCCATCCGGACAAAGAACGCATTCTTTGCTCGCCAAGGGGTTCTTGTTAGGGACAAGATCCCAATCAAGCATCCACCAATGGTATAAGCCTAAGAACAAAGACCCTGAGGTGTCTTATGTCAATGATATGCAGAAAGATGATCTTTGGACTGAGCTGAAGGCAAATTTCACCCTACCGCCAGAGGAGGATCCGGAGAAGCCAGTTATAGAGGAATTAATCAAGTCTTTTGCTCTTAAGAAGATGACAGGCCTATTCAGGAGGTGGAGGAAAGAGCTGAAAAAGTTTGTCGACAAAGAAGAGACAATAGAATTCATCGTCAAATATGAGAAGATCAGAGATCACTGGCCCACATTTGTGGCCCACAAGACATCAGAAAAGAGTAAGAAGATGTCGGCGACAAATAAGCAAAATGCTGCGAAGAAGAAGTTTCACCATCGCACGGGGTCAGGTGGCTACCTCAAAGCCCGGCCTAAGTGGGCCAAGGCTGAGAATGATCTGCTTGATAAAGGGATCGAACCGTAGACAATGAATCGCCGTACTGCTGCCGGACTTGGTTCTTCGGGCTGGCGGAACCTTGGACCCTGTATCGTGGAAGTGCTGTTGGACGGACGAGCAACCGAAAATACCACCAAGAGGCTTCGACAATATATCGATGCAAAGACAAAGATGGGACGCTCGTTGTGCAGAGAGAGAACAACGAGCTCACAATGGCCCTCGGGAATCCTGAGCACCCTGGACGGACACGAGGCACGCCAGGCTCCGTTCTGTGGAAGGTTGGTTTTCCGGACGCAGGCGGTTATAAATTCCAGGAGAGGAGGAAGAAAGTGCAGCAGACCGAACTGCAGGCGCTGCAGGCAAGGGTACAAGCGATAGAGTTACAAGAAGCAAATCGCATCAAACGAACTGCCGAAGCTTCCCCCAAAGCTACCCCGCCATCTCAGCGGAGAAGCAGCGTGGCTTCCACCGAGCTGCTTCAGCCGGAGCATGTCTTGACGGCTCGTGCTAGCTACCCTGTGGATTTTATCACAGAACCTCAAAATTGCCACCTTATGACGCAATGGCAGAACATAAAAGTCAAGGCGGCTGTCGGCCAAGTTCGACCTTCTGAACCCGGTGCAACTTTTCGCTGTCGTCCGATTCTAGAAGGATATGCTAGGGTGACGGTGGATGAAATAACGGAGAGATTTGAGGACCTCCGGCTTGACCACCCTACCGGTGAAGGGGAGACTCGGCTGGGTTCTGCTCTGAAGACTCCATGCCTATGGCGGAAGGAGTTCATCAACCTTCCGAACTGGACGCCTCCTCCTCCTCCTCCGGCGAGTCAGAGCACTCCGCCTCCTCCACCGCCTCCTCCTCCGGCGAGTGACGATCAGGACACTCAGCCTCCTTCTCCGGCGCGTGGCGGCACTCCGCCTCCTTCTCTGCCTGCGTCGGCGCGCCCGTTAAGCCAGCAACCTCCTCCTTCTCTGCCTTGCCAGCAAGGGCGGAAGAGACCCGCCGCCGCCCTGGCTGCTCCGGCGCGTCGTAGTCCTTCTCCTCTGCCTCGTAAGCAAGCACGAAAGAAGATAGCCACAGCCGCTCTGTCTGCTCCGGCGTCTAGCAGTACAGCTAGAGGCGGGAGGCAATACAAATATGGTCCACCTCTCAAGCCTCTAGAGAAGTTACCGTACGAGATGACCGTGGAGGAAAACAAGAAGATCGTGCGGACCGAAGTGAAGGACTTCTTTGAAGGGTTGAAAGCGCAGACATCCACCTCCGGAGGAGAAGGTAGATCCGGTGAAAGCAAAGCGCACTATCGATGCCCGAGGAAACCACCAAAGTCTTCGCGAAAAACAACTATGAGCGACATCGAAAAGGCATATCTCGAAGCGGAGCGGTCGGGAAGTACTGTCAGTGATCAAAGGTTAAAAGAACGAGCAGCTGGGAAAAAATTGCCCAGCTCGGCGAACAAGCAAAGCAATCGTGCCCCCCGCTCAATGTGTCTAGCGACATCGTCGCTAATGCTCCGGGGACGGTGCCCGGTTATAGCAATCTTGGAGATTACCTGCCTGACGATGTAAATTTTGATTTCATGGAGGTGGTCGAACACAGATACGAGTACGGGAAGCCTCTCGTCAAAGATGAAAAATCTCTAACAACGATGATGCGAAGATTCCATAATTGGTACATGAAAACCTGCAGAGAGTCTGGGGGACGAATACTGTATCTGAGAGTTAAAGAGGAGCACGACCTCGTTGGAACTGATCTGTTGCCTATTCCATTTGAGGAGTTCTTCGAGTTCTTCAATCAAAAGGCCCTCGATAAACTAACGGTCTTTTGCTACTGTCTGTAAGTACTATTTCTGTCATTAAGTCTCTATATATAGCTCAACTCTTTCAGTGCATGTATTTATAATTAATTATCCTCACTATATTATGCAGATTGAAGATCGTCGAGTGCAGAAAACAAGAAATGTATGATATTGGGTTCATTAACACAAATATCATAGATGAAATTCAGGTTAAAAAGCACGCCAAAGATGCCGAGGCCAACTTGCTACAATCGTTGATCAAAAACCAAAACAAAGATACCATACTCTTTCCTTACAACTTCATGTGAGTGTTACTGTCGTGTGCATATTCGGTTTCCCTTATTACTCGAGCGAGGTTATAGTAATGTAATTGATGAGTTATGCATGCGTGCGCAACTTCCACTATGTCCTTCTGGAGATTAAGCTTGAGCTGGGACTAGTAACCGTCTTAGACTCGAGACAAAAAGATCCCGAATCCTATGCGAATATGACTAAATTGCTCAACAAGTAAGTTCAATCGATCATTATCGCACCATATCGGCAACTTTTTGTTCATTTCCTGATATCTCAAGTAATAATAATTATTATTTATGTCTTGCAGGGTTTGGAAACAGTTCACCGCAGAAGCTCCGGGACTGCCGAAGGAGCTGCGATATACATACCCGAAAGTAAGTACTACTAGCTAGCTAGTTGCGCGCATCTCCCGTTGATTCTATAGCTATACTTTCATCAATGCCATTTATAATGCTTCATTATCAGTTTGATTGACCTCTATTTCTCGTAAAGTGCTTGTGCCAGGAACAAGGGAATAATTACTGTGGATATTACGTGTGCGAGTTCATCTACAACTTGAATTTGAAAAATAAGCGGGGCTACTCTAAAAGACAATATGAAGTGCGTAAGCAATAATATTCACAATTTCATTTTATTACACCATCATTTCTGTTGAGTTTCATTCATATATATGTATTAACCCCTTCTTCAAATTAGACGTGGCAGATGCGGAATGAACTCCTACCACAAGATCGCATTAAAGCAATTCAAGAGGAATTGGCGGGATTCTTTCTTGACCACGTCATCAATAAAGCCGGAGAATACCATGTGGAAGTTGATTTCAGATGCTAGGGGATTGTAAGAGATCTTACATATTGTATATGTACGTAGCCAGTAGCGTCGGATAGATAATACGAAAACTTGTTATTCGACCAATCTCTCGGAGAAGAAGAGGTCGACCGATCACTTCTCTCGGTATGCATGACGAACTTCTGTACTTAATGGTTTCCTTCATTTTCTTACTAGCTAGCGTGTCGAGGGCCTCTCTGTGTATAGTAAGTAGCGTCGACCAGGCACGGACATAAGAGAGGACACTTCTCTCTATTAATTAGCTAGCTAACACAATATATGAAACACCTAAATTAACCCCCCAAAACCCCCAACCCCCCCCCTTTCAAAAAAAAAACAAAAACCCCAACCCCTGAAATGCTGACGCGTGGATGCCTTTTGGTCCCGGTTGGTGCCACCAACCGGGACCAAAGGCCCTCCTTCCTGGGCTCGGCGCATTGGCCACGTGGAGGCCCATCTGTCCTGGTTCGTGTTTGAACCGAGACTAAAGGTCTAGGGCATTAGTAACGACCCTTTAGTCCCGGTTCGAGAATCGGGACAAAAGGCCCTTACCAACCGGGACGATAGGGGGTTTTTTGTACTAGTGTAGGTGTGGAGTCTCAGTCTATAGACAGAGAATATCGCCGGTGGCCACTGGCAGGATGACGCTTGCCCATGTGTCAGATCGGGGTCCAAGCAGGTCATGGCATTCAAGTGGCACATCTAATGAAAGATGTTGCGAGGTGTTGTTGTGGTGCAAAAGACTACCATCAAAGAGAAAACGGTGCGGCAATTTCTGGATGCAATGCGATGGTGTATTCTTTTCGAGGAAATCTCCTTTGGCTAGCTAGTTGTGCGTGAGCATACTAGCAGAGGGCTGGATAATGTCATTGGCGGTTAACATTGAGATTGTATTACTTGTTCGTGGAAAGCCACAATTTAGCTTTTTGGCTTGATCGACGTCCACACATTGTTTCCTTGTGAAGGAAGTTGGATCAAAGTTCTACTTGGGGATTATTACACAAGGAAACAATGTGTGGACTTCGAGCCCCCCTTACAAGGAAGTTAAAGACTCTCAAAAGACCTACTCGTCAGCCCCCTAAACTATGGTACGTTGGAAGAGGACCGGGCCTACATGTCCATGGTGGAGGACGACGATGTTATTGTCTCCAACTTCTAAAGCGCAGATGTCAAAGCGATCTTTTCAACCATTGATGATGAGACATCCATTTTCTAGCAACATCGAGTAGGTGGATGATATGCACGTCTTGTCAAAGACAATAACTCGCATGTCACCACTATGTTGAGCCTGCATTTTCTCAGACACCACACGTCTTCGGAATTTATGTTGCAAGAAAACAATTGTTAACATATAGATATATAAACAATACATGAATAATTTGACACTGAATACAATTATTACCAGGAGTGGCTTCTCAACATTTCTCTTGTTCAAGTTGTGCACGAATGGCACAAATGATCCATCGTACGGGTCAACACGTGTCTCAATGTTGTTCATAAATCGTATAACCTAGTCCATTTCTTACCAAGAAAGAGTCGTGCCAACAATGATATGCCTCCGGTCTATAATCCCATGAGTGTCGTGGTATTCTCACGGGGGTGCTAGACGACATATGCCACAAGGTGGCTTCGTGTGAGGGAAAGACTGCTGCTGATAGGCCCGGGAGCGGGTATGCGAGTAGCAGGCGATAGTTTACCCAGGTTCGGGGCTCTCCGGAGAGACAATACCCCTACTCCTGCGTGTCTGAGTATATCTGGTATGTATATCTGGTAGAGAGTGCTCCTGGAGCTTTATCTGAACTCAGTGCCATATGCATCTAGCTTTGTATATGTCTCATATGTGTGTATGAGCTAGCTAGCTAGTGGGCAAATGGAGTGGCCGTGGTGGTGCTCTTCCATACGTGAGCGAGTGTGTTCTATCCGTGGATGGATGGATGGATAGATGGCTATATATAGTGTGGAGCTAGCTTACTATCTAAGTTATGCGGTGGTATGGGAGCAAAGGGGTATGGTGGGGTGTCATCCTTGTCCCCTGGGTCACTTCATAAATAGTGCCCAGGGACAAGGGACACTGTACATGATGGCTGGGGTGACACGTGAACAGTGCCGGGTACGGCCGTCACGTCGGGGTCGCGTCAGGCTGCAGTTGACTTCGGGCAGCCGGCTGGTTGGAGCAGTCGGCAGCCAGCAGCTGGTAGGGGCGGCCGGGAAGTCGGCAGCCAGCAGCCGGCAGGGGTGGCCGGGTAGTCGGCAGCCAACAGCCGGCCCGGTGGAGAAGTCAGCAGCCAGCAGTCAGCCTGGTGGAGCAGTCAACAGTCGGCCTGGTGGAGCAGTCAGCAGCCAGCAGTCGGCCTGGTGGAGCAGTCAGCAGCCAGCAGCCGGCCGGGTAGTTGGACTGAGGGGCTTTGCTAGCCCCGATGTCTTGAAATATCGTCTTGCCGTCTTCGGGATACCCGTCGCCAATAACTCCGACAGTAGCCCCCGAGCCTCCGGGCAACTTGGCAAAGTTGGGCGGAGGTTCCTTGGCGGGTGTTAATGTAGTCTCCGAGCCTTCGAGCAAGGAGGGGGGTTCCCCATGGAAATGATCATAAAAAAGACGAAGTTAGTCCACACAGATATATCAAATGTTTGCTTTAAGCATTGCAAGTTTTATGCAGAGGGTGCCGACTCGGTTTCATCCGAGCCCCCTTAATCTTTTTCGTGTTGTCTCCGCTTTTTGGCTTGTGCTCTTGCTTGCCGGACAGCCGCTCTGCGGTCTGTGGCTGAGAGTGGGCCGCGAAACGGAGTGTACAGTACTCAGAGTCTGGGAGCAGATTCAACCGAGTTGATACTTGTAAAGGAAACGGTCGGGTCGCCCTAAGCGTTTCTCTTCCCGGACGTTTTTCGCGTGGGTGGCCTCTAGCGTTTACTCTTTCTAGCCGGACAGCCGCTCTGCGGTCTGTGACTAAGAGTGGGCCTTTGGTACCGCGCACGCTACTAAGCCGTCTGCAGGAACTAACGTATCAGGCCAAGCGGCCAGCCCCCGGGCCAACTCTGGCTGGAGCCGGGGCGAATAGTGATGCAACTGTAATAAATGCGGAGATGGCCCCTCGAGCATCGCGCGAGGTTATCCGTGCTTTAGCGGTGCAAAAATATGTGGGTGAGGAGCTGACATTGATTTTCGTGTAATCGCGGCGGAGGTCGTCGAAGACAGCCGGCGCGGCTCGGCGCTTGCGGAGCGCGTCGGCGCACCCACTGGGTATAGCCCTCGAGCCTCTAGGCGCTCGAGGGGGGTCCAGCCGGTCGGGCTTGACCGGCCAGGCGGCAAGCAGAATGCGGCCGGGCCGGCTTGGCATAGCCGGCCAGGCGGTGAGGCGTCTGGCAGCGCCCTTTTCTTCTTTTTTCTCTTCTGCCGGCTGCTGGGAGCCGGACAAAACTCTTCTCTTGTCTGCAATCTTCCGTGGGGGCGCGCCAGCGCACCCACTGGGTGTAGCCCCCGAGATTCGGGCCGACTGCTGAGCAGTCGGGCCGGATCTTCTAGCAACGACTTTGTCTTCTTTCCTCGCGGGGGCGCGTCAGCGCACCCGCTGGGTGTAGCCCCCGAGATTCAGGCCGAGGCTCGACCGACCAGGTGTCGAGGCGGACAGGCGAGCCAGTCGGCCGAGCGGCGACGTGGGCAGGTGAACGGAGCAGCTGACGAGACTGCAGTCTACGCAGCCGGCTATGCACGCAGCTGTGCTGCCGGCCACGCACACGGGCGTGCTTGTGGCCGTGCAACCGGCCATGCATGCATGCATATATATCTTGTTTTCTCTTCTTTTTATTTCTTTTCTTCTTTTTTTCTTTTGCCCAAGCAGCCGGATGGATCACGCGAGCAGTCGGCCGTTTATATTTTCTTCTTCAGCCGGCCCTGGGCAGCCGGATGCACGCGCCCCCTTTTTCTTTTTCAGCCGGCCACGGGCAGCCGAACGGTGGGAGCCGGCAGCCGGCCAGGCAGGCCGGGTTGTGGGCGAAGCCGGCGGGCCGGGTTGCGGGGGAGCCGGCCCGCGACAAGCCTGCAGGCGGCCGGAACGGGCAGCGCGCGGAGGCGGCCATGGGGAGCCGGAGCAGAGCAGTCGGAGTCCGGTAGCTGGGCAGCCGGCGTGGGGCGAAGTCGGCGTGGGGCGGAGGCGCTGGCCCGGGCGCGCAGCAGCCGGCCTGGACGTGCGGGACCGGCCTGCACCAGGCGACGAGATGGCACGGAGGATCGGACACTCGGAGCATCAAAACAGGGGGCCGTGCGCACGGGATGGAGGCGGCGCAACGGCGCAGGCGTGGGCCAGGCGGAGGAGCGGGGCCAGGCACGAGGCGGCAGCCAGCGGTGCGATGCCGGAGCAGCGCGAGGTGGCGCGGCCAGCTAACGGCGAGTCGGCAGACGGCCCGGGATGGGGCGCGCAGGCGGAGCAGCAGCCGGCCACGGCAAAGGAGGTTGAAACGGCAGGCGGAACAAAGCAGCCGGCCACGCGTGGTGCAGGCTGAGATAGCCGGCGCGAGCAGTCGGAGCAGTGCGGGCGGCCGAGGCGATGTGGATGCGGACTGGGGAGCGGCAGCAGACTGGGAGGCCGGCGGCTTGTGCGTTGGTGCTGGTGACAAGCTGGAGCGAAGGATCCGGCACGTACGCGAGCCAGAGTCGGCGGGCGCGCAGGAGGCTGGAGCCGGAGCCGGCGCGTGCGGGCGCGCATGTCGTGGCGGACTGGCGAAGACGGCAGGGCGGTGCACCCGGCCGTGGGCAAGGCGACCAGATGGATCCGGTGGGGAGGGCAACGCGACGACGGAGAAGATGGCCGCGGGGCGGAAGCCGGCTCGTGGGGGCGGAGCAGGCCAGAGGCGATGAATCCGGCCTAGGGCCGAGCTGGAGGCGCTGCGAGCGTGCGAAGGCTGGAGCAGAGGAGGCCCTGGACGCGGTTGACGGCGTCGCTGAGGTAGCCACGGGAGGAGCCATGCGAGGAGTTTGTGCTCAGGGGTTGGTGCGGACGCGACGGAGCTCGGGGGAGCCGGCCGGCGCGCGCGTGGCCACTGGACGGCCCTGCGTGGAGGTGCGGTCGGGACGAGGCCGGAGCCGACGACCGGGGAGACGGCCGAGGGCGGAGCAGCGTGCGCGAGAACGGGCACCGGGAGAGCAACACCGGAGCCGCGACGAGCGGCCGGTGTCGGAGCGGTGGTGACAAAGGCGAAACCGACGGCGAGGACGTGTCGCCCCTCGCGGCCATTCCAGGGGCATGTCGATGTCCAGCCCCCGACCGCTACTGGAGAGACGACGGGACACCGCGGCGGTGAAGGCGAAAATGGTCCCGCCCGGACTGCGAAACCAACAGCAGCGCGGTAGCATAGTACCGCCCCACGGTGGGCGCCAAATGTCGTGGTATTCTCACGGGGGGTGCTAGACGACATATGCCACAAGGTGGCTTCGTGTGAGGGCAAGACTGCTGCTGATAGGCCCGGGAGCGGGTATGCGAGTAGCACACGGTAGTTTACCCAGGTTCGGGGCTCTCCGTAGAGACAATACCCCTACTCTTGCATGTCTGAGTATATCTGGTATGTATATCTGGTACAGAGTGCTCCTGGAGCTATATCTGAACTCAGTGCCATAGGCATCTGGCTTTGTATATGTCTCATATGTGTGTATGAGCTAGCTAGCTAGTGGGCGAATGGAGTGGTCGTGGTGGTGCTCTTCCATACGCGAGTGAGTGTGTTCTGTCGGTCGATGGATGGATGGATAGATGGCTATATATAGTGTGGAGCTAGCTTACTATCTAAGCTATGCGGTGGTATGGGAGCAAAGGGGTATGGTGGGGTGTCATCCTTGTCCCCTCGGTCACTTCATAAATAGTGCCTAGGGACAAGGGACACTGTACATGATGGCTGGGGTGACATGCAAACAGTGTCGGGTATGTCGTCACGTCGGGGTCGCGTCAGGCTGTAGTTGACTTCGGGTAGCTGGCTGGTTGGAGCAGTCGGCAGCCAGCAGCCGGCCTGGTGGAGCAAGCCGGCGAGCAGCGGCAGGGCGGCCGAAGTCGGTGTCGTGGTTCTGAGTCCCACAAGAGAATAGGGGGTAGGAATGTAGAGGCAAGATCTTAGCTATGGAGGAGTTGTACACGCAAGTTTTACGAGTTCAGGCCCTTCTCGGAGGAAGTAATAGCCCTACGTCTCGGAGCCCGGAGGCGGTCGACTGGATTATAAGCGTGTGAGTTACAAGGCGTGCGAACCCTTGTCCCAGAGAGGGGTGTCGATGTCAAAACCGGTGGATCTCGGGTAGGGGGTCCCGAACTGTGCGTCTAGGCGGATGGTAACAATAGACAAGGGACACAATGTTTTTACCCAGGTTCGGGCCCTCTCGATGGAGGTAAAACCCTACTCCTGCTTGATTAATATTGATGATATGGGTAGTGAGGGAGTTCCGGACTAGGGGGTGTCCGGATAGCCGAACTATCATCATCGGCCGGACTCCAAGACTATGAAGATACAAGATTGAAGACTTCGTCCCGTGTCCGGATGGGACTTTCCTTGGCGTGGAAGGCAAGCTTGGCGATACAGATATGTAGATCTCCTACCTATGTAACCGACTTGTAACCCTAACCTATCCGGTGTCCATATAAACCGGAGGGTTTTAGTCCGTGAGGACTAACAACAATCATACCATAGGCTAGCTTCTAGGGTTTAGCCTCTTTGATCTCGTGGTAGATCCACTCTTGTAACACACATCATCAATATTAATCAAGCAGGACGTAGGGTTTTACCTCCATCAAGAGGGCCCGAACCTCGGTAAAACATTGTGTCCCTAGTCTCCTCGTTACCATCCTCCTAGACGCACAGTTCGGGACCCCCTACCCGAGATCCGCCGGTTTTGACACCGACATTGGTGCTTTGATTGAGAGTTCCTCTGTGTCGTCACCGATAGGCTCGATGGCTTCTTCGACCATCATCAACGATGCAGTCTAGGGTGAGACTTTTCTCCCCGGACAGATCTTCCTATTCGGCGGCTTCGCGATCAAGGGCCGATTCGCAACCATCCGGAGCAGATCGAAGCTACGCCTGGCCGTCAGTCAGATTTGGAAGTTTGAACTTCACGGCTGACATCCGCGGGTACTTGATCCTCGATGGAGTCGAGCCACAGCCGAGCGTGCCGCACTGTCACGACGAGCATGATTTAGCTCTGTATCCGGATAGTACCCTGGAGGCCGCACTCGAACCCGCTCCAATCTTCAATTCGGAGCCGGCTGCGCAGATCGGGGACGGATGGCTAGACACCGCCTCGGGGGCTGCAACCTCTACGGCGATAGAGCCGAACAATGATCTTGTCCCTCATAAAGCTCGCAACTCCGAGGTGTCGGACTCCTTGCCGGACTTCGAACCTCCCGCGCCCCCTCCGATCGAATCCGATTGGGCGCCGGTCATGGAGTTCACTGCAGCGGACATCTTTCAACTCTCACCTTTTGGCGACATCTTGAGTTCGCTAAAGTATCTCTCGTTATTAGGAGAGCCCTGGCGGACTACGGTCGGGGCCGGTTGGGATGCGGACGACGAAGAAATTCAAAGCCCACCCACCACCCACTTGGTAGCCGCTGTCGACGATCTAACCGACATGCTAGACTACGACTCCGAAGACATCGACGGTATGGATGACGATGCCGGAGATGAACAAGAACCAGCGCCTACCGGGCACTGGAAAGCCACCTCATCATATGACATATACATGGTGGATATCCCAAAGGATTGGAATGGAGAAGGAACAGAGGAGGATGACCCCTCCAAGAAACAGCCCAAGCGCCGCTGCCGGGCGCCGCTCTAAATCCCGCCACAAAGAAAGATTCTCGCACCGGAGATAACAATACACCGGACAAAGGTGCCGAAGACAATCCACTCCAGCAAGATCCAGCGCAGAGGATAGAGACGCCAGCCCTCACGAGAGCGGCGTAAGAAGAGGTAGAGGATTATATGCCTCCTCCGAAGACGAAGCAAGCCTCGACGACTATGAATTCGCGTGCTGAGGATCCCGTCGAACAAGAGCGTTTTAGACGCAGGCTTATGGCCACGGCGAACAGCCTCAAGAAAAGCAACAACAGCTTAGAGCTGATCAGATCTGCTAGCCGATGATGGACTGAAGTCCTTGCGGCAAGAGCATGAGCTCGAACGCCTCCAAAGCTACCCTAAACGCAAGCTGCTCCCCCGATTAGAGGAGGAGGCTTACGAACCCGCATCACCAGGAGACAATATGGCTGACCGACCACCCCGTGGCCGCGACAGAGAGGCCTCTAGGCCCTTCACTAGAACTGCACCCGGCATCGCTCAAAAAGCACACGGCCAAAGGGGAACGCTTCGGACCTGCGAGATATATTGGAGGACAAGGCAAGACAATCAAGATCGATCTATGGATCGCATGGGCGCCCCACGGTACGTGACGACAATCGTCGCGCCGGACACAGTAAGTCCGGCCGGACCGAACAAAATGCATAAAGCTCTTTTGAGCTCCGCCGTGATATCGCCAAAGACATGTAGGCGCCGCACACCCACTATGCTTCATGTATCAAGTAATGGATCATCAAATCACCGAAGGCTTCAATCCAGTCTACATTGAATCCTATGATGGCACAACAGACCCCGCGGTTTGGATCGAAGACTATCTCCTTCACATCCACATGGCCCGCGGTGACGATCTTCACGCCATCAAATACCTCCCCCTAAAGCTTAAAGGACCAGCCCGACATTGCCTCAACAGCTTGCCATCAGAGTCAATTGGGAGCTGGGAGGACCTGGAAGCCGCATTCCTCGATAACTTCAGGCACTTATGTGTGACCACCAGACGCTGATGACCTAAGCCACATAATTCAGCAGCCAGACGAATCGCCGCATAATTACGACACGGTTCTTAACCAAGAAAACCAAATCGCCGACCGTCCGGATGCGGAGGCCCTCGCGCCTTCAAGCATAACATCGCGACGAGTGGCTTGCCCGACACCTAGGACAGGAAAAGCCGAAATCCATGGCAGCCCTCACATCACTCATGACCCGCTTTTGCGCGGGTGAGGACAGTTGGCGAGCACGCAGCAACAACCTCAGCAAAAATTCTGGCAGTACGGACTTCAAGGACCGAAATGGCAGGCCGCGTCGTAACAAAAACAAAGGCCGCATTAACGGCAACAATATTGAGGATACGGCAATCAATGCCGGATTCAGAGGCTCTAAACCCGGTCAGCGGAAAAAGCCATTCAAAAGAACTACTCCGGGTCCGTCCAATTTGGACCGAATACTCGACGGCTTGTGCGAGATACACGGCACTCCCGAAAAACCAGCTAACCAGTTGCCCCGAAGTTCAATCCATGGTCCTCCTGCCCGATCACTTTTGACCGAAGGGACCACCCCACCAGCATCCGCCACGGTGGATTCGCCGCACTGGTCTTAGACCCAATCGTCAATGGATTTAACCTAACCAGAGTCCTCGATGGACGGCGGCAGAACCTGAACCTTCTTTACCGTGATACAAGGTCGCAAAATGGGTATAGACCCTCAAGGATTAAACCTACCAAAACGACCTTTAAAGGCGCCATACTGTGTAGAAGCCAATTGTACAGGCTCAATTTAACCGGAAGTGGTCTTCGGATCCCGGATAACTTCCGGGCGAGGAGTTAATCTTCGAAATAGTCCTGCTCAAGAGCGGCTATCATGCCTTGCTCGGACGCATCACCGCTTGCAAAGTTCAACGCGGTGCCGCACTACGCATACCTCAAGTTCAAGATGCCAGGCCCTCGAGGAGTCATTACGGTCAACGGAAACACTGAACGCTCTCTCCGCACGGAGGAACATACAGCGGCTCTCGCGCGTAAGTGCAATGCAGCCTCTTAAGGCAATTCTCGAGTCCGGCCGTTAAGCGGCCGGACACAGCTAAGCGCCGCCGAGTAACTTACAACAAGACCACCGCACGCCCGAGCACGCATAGCAGTGCGGCCCCAACCCCAGCCTCCCGCGAACGTCAGCAGGTCCTTCATGCAGACACCATTACGCTCAAGATACCATGGGCATGGGGAGAGGGGCACGACCACAATAAACCCGCATCGTGGCTCAACCACACCAGGGGCTCTCAAGTGTGTCGTTCCTTTTTCTTTTCTTTTTACCTTTTACTTTTTTACCCACAGGACTCCGTTTGTCAGAGGCCCTGTCCGGCAGCAGACCTGCCGAACTCATGATGCAACAGCCAGGGAAGGATAAAGGCTACAACAAATATACAGGTGGTCTCCATTACGAGCATTTTTATACACCAATCTGCAGCCTACCCCTGGAGGGGGACATGTTTAAACAGTCCCATACCTTGCTTATCGTGACTATTTGTATCGCTCGCATTCAGAAAGCAGCACTTATTGAATAAAACAATGCAGCACCTTTTTGCTTATAATTGCATTTCTTTTTCATACATATGTTCATTCACGGCATGTTGCATCCGTACACTTTGGTACGGCTAATATACACCAGGGGTTATGTTCCCCGCATTATGGTATGATGAGTCCGAACACTTTCACAAGTGCGGCACCCCGAACTTATAGCACTATATGCATCGGCTCCGAATCATGTCTTGGGTCAATAGTTGGGTTTGCCCGGCTCCCATGTTTTGGTACCTTACGTTCCGTTATATCGGCTAAGGTAGCACTGGAAGAACCACTGCGATTCCGCCCCCCAGCTTGAGCTGGGTTAACGCCAAGGAGAAAGCTAAAACTAACCGCCCCTGATGAGGCGAGAGCCGGTCGCTGTTCGAGAGGTTTTTAAGTAGTCCTTAAAGACTTATGCCGCTTAGAGCGAGGAGCCGGATACTGTCCGGCCAAGGCGTGGATAGCGCCCCAAATTCGGCCTTCCGAAGACTAGGGGCTTCGCCGAAATTTAAAATTATAGAATTCTATGGCTAAGTGAGAGCGTTCAAGCATTATAAGTTCGGTTGCCTTGTTCGCTGTGTTGAGGGCCTTCCTAGATGGACCCAAAAATGGGAACAAGAGCGCTCAAGTTTATGCCGAACACCCCAGAACCCATGGCATGGGGGCTGAAGCCAACGACTTGCCATCTCTCAGATTTGATAATCAGCCGCACAGAAGGTAATATTTTAAATTAACACGCGTTGCTTAGCGCATATGAACTAAGTTTTCAGCGCACAGGATAACAAAATGCGAGTCTACTCAAATATTACATCTTTGGAGCACTCACCCGCAATAGTGCGGGGCCCTTCAAAGACACTCTTATAATACATCTCGGGCGTGCGATGCTCCTTGCCCTCTGGTGGCGGGTCCGTCACGAGCTTCTGGGCATCCATCTTGCCCCAGTGCACCTTTGCACGGGCAAGGGCCCGACGGGCACCCTGAATACAAGCGGAATGCTTGATGACTTCAACCCACGGGCACACATCCATCAGCCGCCGCACCAGGCCGAAGTAGCTCCCAGGCATGGCCTCCTTAGGCCACAGCCGAACTATGAGGCCCTTCATGGCCTGTTCGGCCGCCTTGTGGAGCTCGACCAGCTGCTTCAGCTGGTCGCTAAGGGGCACCGGATGTCCGACCTCAGCATACTGAGACCAGAAGACCTTCTCCGTTGAGCTCCCTCCCGGCCGGTAGAGAATGCGGCAAGATCGGACATGTCATGCGAGGAAGATCTGCGAACACTCCTGGAGAGCTCCGACCGGGTAAGCAACAGGTAATTAACACTCACATGCTTACTTTGCATAAAAAATGCCTTACCCGCTGCTATTTTCTTCACCGCCTCAATCTCCTGGAGGGCCTTGTAGGCTTCGGCCTTAGCGGCTTTGGCACTCTCAATAGCCGTTGCAAGTTCAGACTCTCGAAGTTCTTGAGTCACGCCCAAGCTCTCATGTTTTTTCACGAGATCCTGGAGCTCTTGCTGTACCTCCGCCACCCGCGCCTCCTGCTTCTCTCGCTCAGTGCGCTCATGCCGACTACGCTCGGCCGTGGCCACCGTCTTCCTTCTGTGGTCGCCACCTCGTTAGTGCTCCCTACAATACCCACGTTATCCTTGTCATTTTTCTTGCAACCAAATCTTTTTCTGTAAGTACAATTTTCATAAGGTATTACTCACCTTCTTTTTCCTCGAGCTGCTTCTTGGCATGGCCGAGCTCGTTCTCTGACCGCTCGAGGTTTTTCTTCAAAGTATTGACCTCCGCAAAGGCGGCAGAGGTCAAGAAGACAGCCTGCAATCCCATATTGACATATTTTTTATGACTCCTGCGTTTATCTTTTTCTAAAGATCCTCAGTCCGGATTTTCTTTCCGAACACCGAACCGAGCATCGAGGGCTACCGCCTATGCGGTACCATTTTACATATATTGAAATTCTTACCTCAAAGCCTGTTAGAAGGCTGCTGCGAGCTCAGTCAGCCCGCTCTTGGCGAAGCTGAACCTTCAATCACCGCACTGTGTAATAGTGCAGTGTTCCTCTTTGATGGAGGCGCCGTCGAGCGCCTCCAAAGAATTATCCGGCACCTCCGGTTGGGCGGAGGCAGCCGGCGTCATAGCCTTGCCCTTCTTACGAAGGGGTCGCCCGCCGACTCCGGAGCCACCGTGGCCTCCGGGCTGAGTCCTGTGCAAAGTCCGGGAGGGTGTCCTGTGACACCTCTGGGGCCTCCTCCTCCTGGTGGGTCCCTTCCTGGGATCCCACCTCGGCGTCATCCGTGGCACGGGGGGTGGAGGCAGTCGGAAGGGAATCCATATCCGACGCACGCAAGGACCCGCTCGACGAAACGGGAAGATCATCCTTGGGCAGACTGCAGGGTGGTATGCGGCATTAGAAAGACATTATGTGGCGAAAATAAAAAACCTTGAAGTTATTCGGGAGTCCGGATACTTACGATCTCGCCAGGGGCTTGGCCCTTGGAGGCCAGTCCTCGTCGTCATCACTTTGGCGTTATGAGCAGTCCGGGGGAAGAGTTTTTCCCTTCTTGGACCCTTCGGCCTCCCTTGTTGGGGAGGCCTTCCTTTTCTTCCCTCCCCCCGCTGGGGGAGAGGCTTTATTCTCCTCCTCGCCTTGGTGGGAGGAGTCGGCCTCGGATTCATCATCCGATAGCACCTGAAAACGGGAACTCTTCCGAGTCCCCGTGGCCATCTTCTTGGACTTCTTCTCCGGCACCACGTGGTGCCGGAGCCAGCAGCTGCTAGGCGGGCATTCGCTGGGTCCTTCGGCAATGGGGCCGACAGATAGTCCGTTCGGCCTTCGCCAACCATTCCTGTCAAAGGTAAAGGGAGTTTAGATCCCGCATAGAGCCAAACTATGGAAAACATGTGGTGAAATCACTTACCTCGTCAGCTGGATGCTGCGAGCGGAATCCGCGATCTTCGGTAGCGGATGCGGGAGCTTCGGCGCCTTGAACAACACCTTTCGCACATCTTCGCACGTAGTGTCAAGAGCCCGCCAGGTCCGGTGTCACCGGATCAAACTCCCACATATTGAAGCCCTGTCGGCTGGCACGGGAGAATCCGGCGGATGAGCATGACACGGACTACGTTGACAAGCTTGAGCTTCTTGTCCACCAGCTTCTGGATACGTGCTTGGAGTCCGTCCGCTCCTCCGAATCCCCCAAGACCGCCACTCTCTTTCCGTGAGGTGAGCCGTGTAGGGATGCCAGATCTGAATTTGGGGCCGCTGCCCAATCAGGGTCACGCTGCTCGGTGATGTAGAACCACCCCCATTGCCACCCTTGATGGTTTCCACGAAAGTGCCCTCCAGCCACGTAACGTGGGACATCCTGCCCACCATGGCGCCTCCGCACTCCGCTTGGCTGCCCTTCACAACCTTCGGCTTGACATCAAGGTCTTGAGCCACAAGCCAAGTGGGGTTGGATGCAGAAGGAAGGTTTCGCACACCCATTTATAAACGCCGAGATGTTGAGGATGAAATTTGGGGCCAGATCATGGAAATCTAGGGCCAGAGTAGAACATGAGCCCCGGACAAAGGGATGAAGGGAAGCCCAGTCCGCGGAGGAAATGGGGAAGAAATACTACCCTCTCATGGGGCCTGGGGTTGGGGACGAGCTCTCCCTCGTCGGGGAGCCGATGCGCGATGTTGTTGGACAAATATCCGGCGTTGCGCAGCTTCCGGATCTGCCCCTCCGTGACTGAATATGCCATCCACTTGCCTCCCGCTCCGGACATAGTTGGAGAAGGTTGAGGTGAGAAGTGCGGACTTAGGCGCTGGAGCTCGAGTTCGCGGAGATGGATAAGCCAAGGAGGAAGAAGGCGCATGTAAAAGGGTTGGATCTTTATCCCCTTATATGGGCGGACAAAAACATATGTCCCCACCGGCCTGGTAAAACTCGCTTATCTCCCAAGCGTCACCATCAATGGCGCGGTTGGGTTACCCACGTTCCTATTGATGGGAATCCCGGAATAAGGGGAACACGATCTCTGCTTCGACAAGACGTGCCAAGGAAACTGCTTGTAAACGCTACCGAGGTGGAACAATAAAAACAATTTGAGTAAAGGCTTGGTAGTGGTGCGACGTCACGCCACAGAATACGTCAGCAGATTGATCTTGTGTAATATTATTCTCTCTACGGTGGTATGTGGAATTTATTTTTGCAGAGCCGGACACTATCCTGGTGTTCACAATCTCCTATAAATTGTTCGGAGGAAGAACCCGCCTTGCAATGCCGAAGACAAAATGCGCGCCGGACTCGTCGTCATTGAAGCCTGGTTCAGGGGCTACTGAGGGAGTTCCGGACTAGGGGGTGTCCGGCTAGCCGAACTATCATCATCGGCCGGACTCCAATACTATGAAGATACAAGATTGAAGACTTCGTCCCGTGTCCGGATGGGACTTTCCTTGGCGTGGAAGGCAAGCTTGGCGATACGGATATGTAGATCTCCTACCTTTGTAACCGATTCTGTGTAACCCTAACCTATCCGGTGTCTATATAAACCGGAGGGTTTTAGTCCGTAGGACGAACAACAATCATACCATAGGCTAGCTTCTAGGGTTTAGCCTCTTTGATCTCGTGGTAGATCCACTCTTGTAACACACATCATCAATATTAATCAAGCAGGACGTAGGGTTTTACCTCCATCAAGAGGGCCCGAACCTGGGTAAAACATTGTGTCCCTTGTCTCCTACTACCATCCGCCTAGACGCACAGTTCGGGACCCCCTACCCGAGATCCGCCGGTTTTGACACCGACAGGTAGTACAAGAGTGGATCGACCATGAGATTACCCTAGAAGCTAGCCTATGGTATGGTTGTCGTTCTTCCTACGGACTAAAACCCTCCGGTTTATATAGACACCGGATAGGGTTAGGGCTACACAGAGTCGGTTACAATGGTGGGAGATCTACATATCTGTATCGCCAAGCTTGCCTTCCACGCCAAGGAAAGTCCCATCCGAACATGGGATGAAGTCTTCAATCTTGTATCTTCATAGTCCAGGAGTCCGGCCAACGGTGATAGTTCGGCTATCCAGACACCTCCTAATCCAGGACTCCCTCAGTATTCCCCGAACCAGGCTTCAATGGCGATGAGTCCGGCGTGTAGATTGTCTTCGACATTGCGAGGCGGGTTCTTCTCCAAATTCCATATACTTGTCGAATAGTGTCCGGCTTGTGATAAATGCTGTGCTCCTTGGCTTCCACGCCCAATAATGGCCATCTTCCACGTGTTTGAATGAATGCGAAAAGCCAGGGTATTTTTACACTTACCCCCTAGCTGCGCAAATGAGCCACCTATAAAAGGGACGAGGATCTAGATCTGAGTCACACCATCCCCTCCATGAAGCTTTCATCGGAGCGCCTCTGACAAAAATCCATTCCATCATGGACAGTCGATGCGGCTCCTCCTCTCGCGCTCCTAGCCCTCAGCCTGGAAATTGGGAGAGATGCTCAGTCCCGCATAGCGAGCTAGTGACACTCCAAACCAAGGGATTTCTTCCCCCGGCCTTCATGGTTCCGGTTCGAGCCGGACTCGCCATCTATAAGGGCGGAAAGCAAGCGGAGAGTGGCCCCGATCCCTCCAAGGGAGAGCGGGTATGCTTTATCTCTTATCTAGTAAGAGGACTCGGATTTCCAATTCATCCGTTTCTCCGGGGGCTCATGGAGTTCTACGGCCTCCAGTTGCACCACCTTACGCCTGCCTCCATTTTGCACATCGCGGGCTTCGTGGCCCTTTCCGAACTATTCTTGGGCATCGAGGCTCATTTTGTGCTGTGGAAGAGATTATTCTGCCTTGTACCCCGTTCTCATGAGGGGTCAATATATCAAGTGGGCGGAGCCGAGCTATGGCGCATCGCCGGGACCGGATATCTATCTGGAACCCCAAAGAAGGCGTCCGAAGACTGGCCTTCGGAATGGTTTTATATAGAAGACGTCTCGCTGCCGGATCCTGTTCGGATTGGTCTCCCGGAGTTCAGCAATGCTCCTTTGAAGAAACGCCTGAGTTGGCGCCCGCGGAGCTCCCAGAGGGAAGACGACAGGGACGTCCTGCACTGGCGAGCCGAATAAGATTGTTAGCTCATTTTGACTGACCATGATCGGTGTCATGGCCACATGTATTATGCGGGGTGCAGCCGCTCCAAAGATAGGGGCCACCCCATGTGGGATTTCAACAGGAGGACGATGCCACCCGTCATGGCCGTAAGGGGCCGGGATCGGTCACCGATCTGGTGAAGATCTTGTCCGCGCTGTACAAGGGAGAAGAGGAGGATTTTCTCCGCATCAGTCCATTGAACGGATTTTCTATGAACAATCCTCGAAGCTGGGTTGGCGGACATTTCTTTTTTGCACATCCGATCCGTATTCCCATGGTTAGGTATCTCATTTTGTGATTTTGACACAGGAACTGCGCCAGGCCGTAAAAGACATAAGCAGCCCGCCTCCACAACCTGAGGATCCGGAACGGCTCCTCGATCCGGCCTCCCAAGAGGATCCGGACATATTGGTGGAGCTGATTGATGGGGTATTTCACCAACTGAGCATCGATAATGCCTTGGTTGCCATTACGGCCGATTACCCGGAATACTTCCAAATTTCACAGAATCTGAGACCGAGGTCCCAATACTCTGATAATGACCCATCCATGCTTATTTTTTATCACCGTATACCAATGGTGTTTCGCAGAGGGTGCCTTCGAGGCAGGAGGCCGAGCCCGCGGCGGCTAGCCAACAAGGGGCAGCACGGCCCCGCAGGCTAAAAAGAAGTGCGGTCCGGATCGAAACGCCGCCGCAACGGTATGGCGCGTCACCATATTCCCAGGATTGATTCCTGGAAGGCGTACTAACGCTGGTGCTCTTTTCAGGAAAAAGAGCGCTTGCCGGACTGTGTCCGGATAGGTTGTCAATCGGGCCTCCGCCAGCCAGGCTCCAAAGCCGGGTCTAGAAGCGGAGGCGAGCACGAGGCGTGCGTCGGATGTTCCTCCAACAGAGGATGCCGACAGATTGTCCGCCACCAACTCCGAGGTGGAGAGTGGCATGAATCACAGGCGCCGCCGGACAGTTCTTCGTGATGCATGTTTCTCCCAAGAGGCATTGAATGCCTTCAATTGGAGATGCGCACCTCCGTGCAGCCGAAGATGGTCTAGCCAGAGCTACGGAGCAAGTATGTAAAGGACATACTGGTGAGGAAATTTGATGCTTATATAAGCCAAGAGCCCCGAGACTTAAAATAGTTAGAATAACTGATTTAAGGATCATTTGTTATGCAGGATCTTACAAAAAAGAATACCCGACTGTCCCAGGAGCTTGAAGAATGCAAGGCCCAACTTGAGGCCGCACTAGCCGCTACAGGGGGAGCCACAGAGACCCCATCTAGTAATATATGCTTCAAAAGATAAGTAGTTTGTGAAGTGCGCTGTCGGTGTCAAAACCGGCGGATCTCGGGTAGGGGGTCCGGAACTGTGCGTCTAGGCGGATGGTAACAGGAGACAAGGGACATGATGTTTTACCCAGGTTCGGGCCCTCTTGATGGAGGTAAAACCCTACACCCTGCTAGATTAATATTGATGATGTGTGTTACAAGAGTGGATCTACCACGAGAACAAAGAGGCTAAACCCTAGAAGCTAGCCTATGGTATGATTGTTGTTCGTCCTACGGACTAAAACCCTCCGGTTTATATAGACACCGGATAGGGTTAGGGTTACGAGTCGGTTACAATGGTAGGAGATCTACATATCCAGACGCCAAGCTTGCCTTCCACGCCAAGGAAAGTCCCATCCGGACACGGGACGAAGTCTTCAATCTTGTATCTTCATAGTCTTGGAGTCCGCCGATGATGATAGTTCGCTATCCGGACACCCCCTAGTCCGGAACTCCTCAAAGAGTCTCAACCAGGCTTCAATGACGGGCGAAGTCCGGCGCCGCATGTTGTCTTCGGCATTGCAAGGCGGGTTCTTCCTCCGAATAATTCATAGAAGATTGTGAACACCAGGATAGTGTCCGGCTCTGCAAAAATAAATTCCACATACCACCGTAGAGAGAATAATATTACACAAGATCAATCTGCTGACGTATTTTGTGGCATGTCGTCGCACCACTACCAAGCCTTTATCCAAATTGTTTTTATTGTTCCACCTCAGCGCGTTTAGCGAAGCGGTTTCCTTGGCACGTCTTGTCGAAGCAGAGATCGTGTTCCCCTTATTCCGGGATTCCCATCAATACGGACGTGGGTAACCCAACCGCGCCATTGATTGTGACGCTTGGGAGATAAGCGAGTTTTACCAGGCCGGTGGGGACATATGTTTTTGCCCGCCCATATAAGGGGATAAGGATTCACCCCTTTCACCTACGCCTTCTTCCTCCTTAGCTCATCCATTCCCGTGCACTCGAGCTCTAGCGCCCAAGTCCGTACTTTCCTCCTCAACCTTCTCCAACCATGTCAGGAGCGGGAGGCAGATGGATGGCCTCCTCCGTCACGGAGGGGCACATCACAAGACTGCGGGAGGCCGGATACTTGTCCGGCGATATCACGCACAGGCTGCCCGATGCGGGGCAGCTTATTCCAACCCCCAGTCCCCCTGAGAGGGTGGTATTTCTCCCCCACTTCCTCCGCGGACTAGGTTTTCCACTTCACCCATTTGTCCGGGGGCTCATGCTCTACTACGGACTGGACTTCCATGACCTGGCCCCGAATTTCGTCTTCAACGTCTCGGCGTTTATCGTCGTGTGCGAGGCCTTCCTCTGCATCCAGCCCCACTTCGGCTTGTGGCTCAAGACTTTGAGTGTCAAGCCAAAGGTTGTGAAGGGCAGCCAAGCGGAGTGCGGAGGCGCCATGGTCGGCAAGATAGCCAAAGTCCTATGGCTCGAGGGCTCCTTTGTGGAGACTATAAAGGGGTGGCAATCGGGGTGGTTCTACATCACCGAGCCACGCGACCCTGAATGGGTGGCGGCCCCGAATTCAGATCTGGATTCCCCACACGGCTCTCGTCATGGAAAGAGACGGCCTGAAGTGGGGGAATTGAGACGAGCTATCCGGACTCCAAACACGCGTCCGAACCTGGTGGACAAGAATCGCAGGCTTGTCGGCGTAATCCAGTGATGCTCATCCGCCGGATTCTCCCATGCCAACAACGGGACTTCAATTTGTGGGAGTTCGATCCGCACGGCGCCGAACCTTGAGCCGGCTCTTCGATACCACGTCTGAAGGTGCCCGGAAGGTACCGTTCAAGGGCGCCGAAGCCCCGCATCCGCTAACAAAGATCGCGGATACGATTCGCGGCGCCAAGCCGGGCGAGGTAAGTTATTTTACCCTTTACGGGACTCTTTTTCCGTAGATTGACTCTCGTGGGATCTAAAACTCTCTATTCTTCGACAGTGTTCGATCGAAGACGCCCGGACAGATTAACCGTCTGCTCCTTTAATGAAGCCCAGCGGACGCCTGATTGACGGATCGCTGGCTCCGGCACCTCATGTGGTGCCGGAGAAGAAGGCTAAGAAGGAGGCCACGGAACCCGAAGGAGCTCCCGATGCAGTGCCGGTCGGATTCTCAAGCGTAATCTTCTCCTCAAGATGAGGAGGAAGAAGAAGCTTCTCCCAGCCGGGAGGAGCGGAAAAGGAAGGCCGCCCCAACTGGGGAGGCCGGAGGGTCCAAGAAGGGAAGAACCCTTCCTCCGGACTTCTCCACCAACGTCAACGACGACGAGGGAGATTGGCCTACAAGGGCCAAGACCCCGGCGAGATCGTAAGTGTCCGGATACCCATGGCTTTTTATTATTGCAGAGTGTTCTCTAATGTCTAACAATCGTGCAGCCCGCCCAAAGGCGAGCTTGTCGATTCATTGAGCGGGTCCCTGGGCTCGTCG
Organism: Aegilops bicornis; assembly: GCA_021605145.1. Classification (NCBI taxonomy): domain Eukaryota; kingdom Viridiplantae; phylum Streptophyta; class Magnoliopsida; order Poales; family Poaceae; genus Aegilops; species Aegilops bicornis. The sequence goes on along the minus strand of CM038674.1, from coordinate 616,179,746 downwards.
AAAATGGAGAGTACTTCGCTTCCGACCGCCTCCTCGCCTCATGCTGCGGACAACGCCGCGGCGGGGCTCCAAAGGTGGATTGTTCACGAGGAGGTGGCGCGGGAGGTGCCACAAGGCAACCTCCCGGACTCCAGGCGCGTGGGGGGCAAGACCCCCAGGGGCTCTAAGCCCGACCCTTGTCCGGACTCCATGCCGGAACCTTCGGTTCCGAGTCCGATAGCGATCCCTTCGCAAGAAGGGTAAGACGCCGGTGTCCTTCGGCCCAACCGGAGGCACCGGATAGCTGGAGGCGCTCAACGGCGCCTCCATCGAGGAGGAGCACCGCACTGTTATGAGTGCGGTGATCCGGACAGTTCAGTCCGCCAAGAGCGGGCTGACCGAAGCCTGTACCAGTCTTCTATCAGGCTTTGAGGTAAGAAATTTCAACATATGTAAAATGGTACCGCATAGACAAGAGCCCTCGATGCTCGGTTCATTGTTCGTAAAGAAAAGCCGGACTGAGGATCTTTTAGAAAAGATAAACGCAGGAGTCATATAAAAATATGTCAATATGGGATTGCAGTCAGGTGCCTGCCGACCTCCGCCAAGACCGATCATGGAGGTCAATACTTTGAAGGGAAACCTCGGCGGTCCGAGAACGAAGCTCGGCCATGCCAAGAAGCAGCTCGAGGAAAAGAAGGTGAGTAATACCTTATGAAAATTGTACCTTCTGTAAAAGGATTTGGTTGCAAGAAAATGACAAGGATAACGTGGGTATTGTAGGGGCCACTAACGAGGTGGCAACCTGAAGGAGGCGGTGGCCGCGGCCGAACGCAATACGGCCGCGGAGCACACAGAGCGAGAGAAGCATGAGGTGCAGGTGGCGGAGGTACAGCAAGAGCTCCAGGATCTCGTGAAAAAACATGAGAGCTTGGAGCGTGACTCGAAGACTCGAGAGTCCGAGCTTGCAACGGCTCTTGAGAGTGCCAAAGCCGCTAAGGCCGAAGCCTATAAGGCCCTCCAGAGATTGAGGCGGTGAAGAAAATAGCAGCGGGTAAGGCATTTTTCATGCGAGTAAGCATGTGAGTGTTAATTACTTGTTGCTTACCCGAATTCGGAGCTCTGTATGCGTTCGCAGATCTTCCTCGCAGCAGTGTCCGATGCTGCCGCATTCTACCGGGCCGAGGAGGGAGCTCGACGGAGAAGGTCTTCTGGTCTCAAGATGCTCGAGGCCGGACATCCGGTGTTTTAGCGACCAGTCAAGCAGCTGGTCGAGCTCCACAAGGCGGCCGAACAGGCCACGAAGGGCCTCATAGTTCGGCTGTGGCCTAAGGAGGCCATGCACAGGAGCTACTTGCCCTGCGCGGCGGCCGATGGATGCGTGCCCGTGGGTTGAAGTGATCAAGCATTCCGCTTGTATTGAGGGTGCCCGTCGGGCCCTTGCCCGCGCAAAGGTGCACTGGGGCAGGATGGATGCCCAGAAGCTTGTGACGGACCCGCCACCAGAGGGCAAGGAGGATCGCACGCCCGAGATGTATTATAAGAGTGTGCTGAAGGCGCCCGTACTATTGCGGGTGAGTGCTCCAAAGATGTAATATTTGAGTAGACTCGCATTTTGTTATCCTGTGCGCTGAAAACTTAGTTCATAAGCGATAAGCAACGCTTGTTAATTTAAAATATTACCTTCTGTGCGGCTGTTTATCAAATATGAGAGATGGCAAGTCGTCGGCTTCAGCCCCCATGCCACGAGTGCTGGGGTGTTCGGGATAAACTTGAGCGCTCTTGTTCCCATTTTTGGGTCCATCTAGGAGGCGCTCAACACAACGTAACAAGGCAACCGGACTTATAATGCTTGAAAAATCTCACTTAGCCATAGAATTCTATAATTTTAAATTTCGGCCGAAGCCCCTAGTCTTCGAAGGTCAATTTGGGGCGCTATCCACGCCTTGGCCGGACAGTATCCGGCTCCTTGCTCTAAGCGGCATAAGTCTTTAAGGACTCACAAAAAACCTCTCGAACAGCGACCGGTCTCTCGCCTCATCATGACGGTCAGTTTTAGCTTTCTCCACTGAGGCGTTAACCCACCAGGCGGGCGGAATCGCAGTGGTTCTCCCGATGCTACCTTAGCCGATATAACGGAACGTAAGGTACCAAAACACGGAGCCGGGCAAACCCAACTATTGACCCAAGACATGATTCGAGCCGATGCATATAATGCTATAAGTTCGGGTGCCGCACGTGTGAAAGTGTTCGGACTCATCACACCAATCGCGGGAAACATAAGCCCCTGGTGTATATTAGCCGTACCAAAGTGTACGGATGCAACATGTCGTGAATGAACATATGTATGAAAAAGAAATGCAATTATAAGCAAAAAAGGTGCTGAATTGTTTTATTCAATAAGTGCTGCTACGAATGCAGAACGGTACAAATAGTGCGATAAGCAAGGTAGGAGACTGTTAAACATGTCCCCCTCCAGGGGTAGGCTGCAGATTGGTGTATGAAAATGCTCGTAATGGAGACCACTTGTATATTCGTTGTAGCCTTTATCCTTCCCTGGCTGTTGCATCGTGAGTTCGGCAGGTCTGCTGCCGGACAGGGCTTCTGACAAACGGAGTCCTGTGGGTAAAAAGTAAAAGGTAAAAAAAGAAAAGAAAAAGGAACGACACACGTGAGAGCCCCTGGTGTGGTTGAGCCGCAGTCTGGGTTTATCGTGGTCGTGCCCCTCTCCCCATGCCCATGGTATCTTCAGAGCGTAATGGTGTACGCGAAGGACCTGCTGACGCGTTTCTCGAGGGGCTGGGGTTGGGGCCGCCTTGCTTCTGGCGTGCTCTGAACGTGCCAGGTGGTCTTGTTGTAAGTTACTCCTGGCGCGCTTAGCTGTGTCCGGCCGCTTAACGGCCGGACTCGAGAATTGCCTTAAGAGGCTGCATTGCACTTCTGCCGAGAGCCAGTATGTTCCTCCGCGCGGAGAGAACGTTCGGTGTTTCCGCTGACCGTAATGACTCCTCGAGGGCCTGGCATCTTGAGCTTGAGGTATGCGTGAGTGCGGCACCGCGTTGAACTTTGCAAACGCTGCGTCCCGAGCAAGGCATGATAGCCGCTGCGGAACGGGACTATTTCGAAGATTAACTCCTCGCTTCGGAAGTTATCCGGGGATCCGAAGACCACTTCCAGTTAAATTGAGCCTGTACAATTGGCTTCTACACCTGGTATGACGCCTTTAAAGGTCGTTTTGGTAGGTTTAATCCTTGAGGGGTCTATACCCATTTTGCGCACTGTATCCTGGTAAAGAAGGTTCAGGTTGCTGCCGCCGTCCATCAGGACTCTGGTTAGGTTAAATCCATTGACGATTGGGTCTAAGACCAGTGCGGCGAATCCACCGTGGCGGATGCTGGTGGGGTGGTCCCTTCGGTCAAAAGTGATCGGGCAGGAGGACCATGGATTGAACTTCGGGGCAACTGGCTCCATCGCGTAGACATCCCTGAGTCACGCTTCCGCTCCCTTTTGGGTATGTTCATTGCGTATATCATGTTCACCGTCCGCACCTGTGGGGGGAAACCCTTCTGTCCTCTATTGTTCGGCGGTTGGGTCTCGTCCTCGTCATCGCTATGTAGCCCCTTGTCATTGTTTTCGGCAATTAACTTGCCTGCCTGCTTGAATACCCAACAGTCCCTGTTGTTGTGGTTAGCTGGCTTTTCGGGGGTGCCGTGTATCTGACACAAGCGGTCGAGTATTCAGTCCAAATTGGACGGACCCGGAGTAGTTCGTTTGAATGGATTTTTCCGCTGACCGGGTTTAGAGCCTTTGAATTCGGCATTGACTGCCGTATCCTTAATGTTGTCATCGTTAATGCGGCGTTTGTTTTTGTTACGACGCGGCCTGCCATTTCGGTCCTTGAAGTCCGAACTGCCAGAATTTTTGCTAAGGTTGTTGCTGCGTGCTAGCCAGCTGTCCTCACCCGCGCAGAAGCGGGTCATGAGTGATGTGAGGGCTGCCATGGATTTCGGCTTTTCCTGTCCTAGGTGCCGGGCAAGCCACTCGTCGCGGATGTTATGCTTGAAGGCTGCGAGGGCCTCCGCATCCGGACAGTCGACGATTTGGCTTTTCTTGGTTAGGAACCGTGTCTAGAATTGTCTGGACGATTCGTCTGGCTGCTGAATTATGTGGCTTAGGTCATCAGCGTCTGGTGGTCGCACATAAGTGCCCTGGAAGTTATCGAGGAATGCGGCTTCCAGGTCCTCCCAGCTCCCAATTGACTCTGCTGGCAAGCTGTTGAGCCAATGCCGGGCTGGTCCTTTAAGCTTGAGGGGGAGGTATTTGATGGCGTGAAGATCGTCACCGCGGGCCATGTGGATGTGAAGGAGATAGTCTTCGATCCAAACCGCGGGGTCTGTTGTGCCATCATAGGATTCAATATTTACGGGTTTAAACCCTTCGGGGATTTGATAATCCATTACTTCGTCTGTGAAGCATAGTGGGTGTGCGGCGCCTCTGTACTGGGCGATATCACGATGGAGCTCAAAAGAGCTTGGTCTGTTTTGTTCGGTCCGGCCGGACTTACTGTGTCCGGCGCGACGGTTGTAAATCACGCATCGCGGCGCCCACGCGATCCATAGATCAATCTTGATTGTCTTGCCTTGTCCTCCAATATATCTCGCAGGTCCGGAGCGCCCCTTCGCCGTGTGCTTTTTGAGCGATGCCGGGTACGGTTCTAGTGAAGGGCCTAGAGGCCTCTCTGTCGCGACCACGGGGTGGTCGGTCAGCCGTATTGTCTCCTGGTGATGCGGGTTCATAAGCCTCCTCCTCTAACCGGGGGAGCAGCTTGTGTTTAGGGTAGCTTTTGGAGGGGCGTTCGAGCTCATGCTCTTCAGCCGCGAGGTACTCAGTCCATCTGTCGGCTAGCAGATCCTGATCAGCTCTAAGCTGTTGCTGCTTTTTCTTGTGGCTGTTCGCCGTGGCCATAAGCCTGCGTCTAAAACGCTATTGTTCGACGAGATTCTCGGGCACGACGAATTCGTCGTCGTCGAGGCTTGCTTTGTCTCCGGAGGGAGGCATATAATCCTCTACCTCTTCTTCTGCCGCTCTCTCGTGAGGGCTGGCGTCTCCATCTTCCCTGCTACCGATCTTGCTGGAGTGGATTGTCTTCGGCATTGTCCGGTGTATTGTTGTCTCTGGTGCCGGAGTCTTCATTCTTGCTGTGGCGGGATTTAGAGCGGCGCCGCTGATGCCGGCGCTTCGGTTGCTTCTTGGAGGGGTCATACTCCGTTGTTCCATCGCCGTTCCCATCTTTTGGGATGTCCACCATGTATATGTCGTATGATGAGGTGGCCTTCCGGTGCCCTCGTAGGCGCTGGGTCTTGGTCGCCTTCGCATCGCCGTCCATACCGTCGATGTCTTGAGTCGTAGTCTAGCATGTCGGTTAGATCGTCGGCCGCTACCAAGTGGTTGGTGGGTGGGCGTTGAATTTCTTCGTCGTCCGCATCCCAATCTTCCTGACCGTAGTCCGGCCAGGGCTCTCCGGATAAAGAGAGAGACTTTAGTGAATTCAGGATGTCGCCAAGAGGCGAGTGCTGAAAGATGTCCATGATCGTGAACTCCATAACAAAGCGCCCAATCGGATTCGATCGGCAAGGGCGCTGGAGGGTTCGGAGTCCGGATAGGAGTCCGCACCGGAGTCGAGTCTTCGCAAAGGACAGGATGGAGTTCGCTCGATCGCCGTAGAGATTGTAGCCCCGAGGCGGTGTCCAACCACTCGCCCTCGGTCGGGAATCCAGCTCCGGATTAAAGGTCGAGCGGATCTTGGTGCGGCCTCCGTGGCAATCGCTCGCCGCAGAGCTAGGTCATGCCCATCGAGACAGCGCGGCCACGCTTGGCTGCGGCTCGAATCCGTCAAGATCAAGTCTCCGCGGATATCGGCCGTATAGTTTTAATCTTCCAAATCTGACTGACGGCCAGGGGCGTAGCTTCGATCTGCTCCAGATGGCTGCTTAATTGGCCCGCAGCAAAAGCCGCCAACACAAAGATCTGTCCGGGAGAAAAGTCTCACCTGGACCGCGTCGTTGTTGATGATCGAAGAGATCCATCAGTCCTATCGGTGACGACACGGAGGAACTCTCAATGAAAGCACCAATGTCGGTGTCAAAACCGGCGGATCTCGGAGTAGGGGGTCCTGAATCAGGCGTCTAGGCGGATGGTAACAGGAGACAAGGGACACGATGTTTTACCCAGGTTCGGGCCCTCTTGATGGAGGTAAAACCCCACGCCCCTGCTAGATTAATATTGATGATGTGTGTTACAAGAGTGGATCTACCACGAGATCAAAGAGGCTAAACCCTAGAAGCTAGCCTATGGTATGATTGTTGTTCGTCCTACGGACTAAAACCCTCCGGTTTATATAGACACCGTATAGGGTTAGGGTTACAAAGAGTCGGTTACAATGGTAGGAGATCTACATATCCGTATCGCCAAGCTTGCCTTCCACGCCAAGGAAAGTCCCATCCGGACACGGGACGAAGTCTTCAATCTTGTATCTTCATAGTCTTGGAGTCCGGCCGATGATGATAGTTCGGCTATCCGGACACCCCCTAGTCCGGAACTCCCTCATGCGCCGTGTGTGTAAATCTGACAATAATATTGCAGATGGCGCCTGATTAGATCTGGACAAGCAACATCTCTTGCACCGGTTGAAGGCCGGCGAGAATGTGCTTACAAGGGTGAGGCAAGAGAAAAATAGTCTCTAGGATGCCAACACCCAGCTGGGTGAGGAACTAAAGGATGTTCGTGCCCAGCTGTCTGACTCCGTGAAGGAGAATCAGCGACTTCGTCGCGGCATTTATAGTAAGTGCTTGAGCGAACTTTGAAAAAGAGTTCGGCGAGGAAGTCAACTAGCAGAGTTATGTCTGTAGGTATGCTCACGGGTCATCCTGCAGAGGAAATGCCCGGTTCTATGGGTGACCTTCTTCCCGAGTTATTACAACTGCACGAATGAGTTCGGCAGGTGATGAAAGGCGTCGCACAGGCCTTGTGGCCATCTATCTCCCTGCCCGAAGGCCTTGGAGAGCTTGCAGAGAAGCTTCAGGGAGCACGGCAGTGCTTCCGACTATGGAAGATATCGGCATGTCGTCAAGGTGCCAGGGAGGCCTGGGCCATGGTGAAGACGCGGTACACGAAGGCGGACCCAAACCACATGGCCGAGGTCGGACCTGTGGGGCCCGACGGGAAGGAGATCCCTGTGAGCTTAGTGTACGGCCAAGTAGAGTTGGCCGCAAAGTATTCCCAACAGGACTGTAAACTAGACAGCCTATTAGATGGCATTGAAGAGGAATACAATCAGTCAATTTGACTATGTAATTTAAAATGACATGTAAAATGCCTTCTAGCCGGATTGTAGATCGTTTGTCGCAGCGGACCTTTTCGCTTCAACCTCGGGACCCAATAGTCCGGAGTGTGTCCGAATACCCTCACGGTTATGTAAAAACCGGGGCATGCGTGGAGACCAGGCGTAGGGGTCATGAGTGCTTTATCAGACAAGTGCCCAACTAGTAATGTTATATTACATGGTTAGCAAGAAACATCTTCCAGGGAGAATAGTTCCTTTAGGGGTTCCTTTCCCTGGGAGGCATGTCCTAAAGTGTATGTCCGGACTGCGAAAAAAGCAGAAAAGCATCTGGGGGCAGAGAAATGAAAAAAAATAAAAAATCGTCTTTTAGTTCACCGACCGAATATTCCCTTAAGAACGCTTAGCTTTCGGCTTCACCCAGCTCGAGGTACACGTCCCGCTGACCCCGGTAATAATCGCAGAGGTGCTACCTTTACCACCTAGCCGAACAATCGGGAAAGTAGGGGTAAGCACAGGTTCCAGGCAACCCAGCTTGGCCACAAATTAAGTCATATCGATGCATATAATGGTGAATAAAAGGTACATGCGGAAGTGTGACACATGTGTTGGGCATAAAGCCCGTATAAATAAGCTTCTGTTAGAGAAGCCCCCAGGTATAATGAGCGCGGATAGCGCGTCAAGTGTGTGCGAACAATGCATGAATGAGCCTTTAACGGCTTCAGAAAAAAGGAGGAAGAAGGAGAGAAGTAAAAGACAACTTAAAAGTATAAAATATAGACGAAGGAAGGAGACGAAATCAGAATCCGGCGCTAGGCGTAGAATCTTCGGAGACGGGCTGCGTTCCATGGGTTCGGCTCGAGTCGGTTATCCGATGTGTTTCGCAGACGGTATGCTCCGCTGGTCAGGACTTGGTCGATGATGAAGGGGCCCTCCCATTTGGGCTTGAGTTTTTCCTTTTTCTTGTCCGGCAGGCGTAGAACTAGTTCGCCAACGAAGTAAGCTTTGGCCCGTACTTCCCTTCTTTGATATCTTTGAGCCTGCTGTTGATAGAATGCAGAACGAACTTTTGCCACGTCGCGCTCCTCCTCCAAGGCGTCCAGACTGTCCTGTCGATCGAGCTCGGCTTCTCTTTCTTCGTACATGCGCACGCGAGGTGAGTCATGAATTATGTCGCAGGGCAAAACTGCCTCTGCGCTGTATACCATAAAAAATGGTGTGAATCCGGTAGTGTGATTCGGCATGGTCTACAGCCCCCAGAGTACGGAGTCGAGCTCCTCAACCCAGTGTTTGTTAGATTCCTTGAGGGACCGCACTAGTCTGGGTTTAATGCCGCTCATGATTAGACCGTTTGCTCGCTCGACTTGACCTTTAGTTTGGGGGTGATAGACTGAAGCGTAGTCGAGCTTGATGCCCATGTTTTTGCACCAGAGTTTGACCTCGTCGGCCGTGAAGTTCGTGTCGTTATCAGTGATGATGTTATGGGGGACGCCGTAACGGTGTACTACCCCAGATATAAAGTCTATCACTGGTCCGGATTCGGCCGTCTTTACAGGCTTGGCCTCTATCCATTTGGTGAATTTATCCACCATGACCAATAGGTATTTTTGCTTGTGGGTTCCTCCTTTAAGGGGTCCAACCATGTCAAGCCCTGCACCGCCAAGGGCCAGGTGATGGGTATAGTTTTGAGGGCGGTGGGTGGCATGTGGCTTTGATTAGCAAAGAGTCGGGCAACCGACGCATCGTTGGACTAAGTCCTGAGCGTCTGCCCGGGCCGTCGGCCAATAAAATCCTGTACGGAAGGCCTTGCCTACAAGGGCCCGGGCTGCGGCATGGTGCCCACCGAGTCCGGCATGAATTTCAGCCAGGAGATTCCGCCCTTCCTCTTCGGAGATACACCTTTGAAGGACTCCGGTTGTGCTTTTCTTATAAAGCTCTCCCTCATGGACCTTATAGGCTTTAGACCGCCGCACTATGCAGCGGGCCTCGTTTTGGTCCTCGGGAAGCTCCTGCCTAGTTAGGTAGGCTAGGAATGGTTCTGTCCACGGGGCAATGACTGCCATTATTGCGTGGGCTGAACCGCCAACTATGTCGGAATGTTTGGTGTGGGGCAGTGTGGTTGGGTCCGGGTTGTAATTTCCGGACTCTCCCTCCCATAATACGGATGGCTTGAAAAGCCTCTCTAGAAAGATGTTGGGGGGGGGGGGGACGACATCGTGCTTTGCGCCAATGCGTGCCAACACGTCCGCTGCCTGGTTGTTATCCCGGGCTATATGGTGAAATTCGAGCCCCTCAAACTGAGCTGACATTTTTAGGACGGCATTGCGATAAGCTGCCATTTTCGGATCCTTGGCATCAAAGTCCCCATTTATTTGGGATATCGCGAGGTTCGAATCCTCACAAGCACTCTAGGCGTTGAATGCCCGTGGAGACTGCCATCCGGAGACCATGTAGAAGGGCCTCGTATTCGGCTACGTTGTTGGAGTCCGTGTATATTATTGGAAGTACGTATTGGACTATATCTCCGGTTGGGGACGTCAGAACGACGCCAGCCCCCAGGCCGGCCAACATTTTGGAGCCGTCGAAGTGCATGATCCAGTTGGAATATGCACTGTACTCTTTAGGGAGTTCGGCTTCAGTCCATTCGGCGACGAAGTCGGCCAAAACTTGCGACTTAATAGCTCGTCGTGGCTTGAAGGTTATGTCGAACGGGAGGAGCTCAATGGCCCATTTAGCGATCCGACCCGTTGCGTCGCGGTTGTTTATAATGTCATTAAGAGGTACTTCGGAGGCTACTGTTATCGAACACTCTTGAAAGTAGTGTCGCAGCTTCTGGGATGCCATGAACACCGCGTATGCTATCTTTTGATAATGCGGGTACTGTGACTTGCATGGAGTTAGGACAGTGGACACGTAGTAAACTGGTTTTTGGAGAGGAAACTTGTGTCCGTCTGTTTCTCGTTCGACAACGAGCACCGCGCTTACAACTTGATGGATTGCTGCGATGTATAATAGCATTGGTTCGCCCATGTTGGGCGCGGCCATGACCGGATTTGTTGCCAATATGGCTTTGATTTCTTCGAGTCATGCTGTGGCGGCATTCGTCCACTCGAAGTGTTCGGTGCGCCGGAGGAGGCGATAAAGGGGTAATGGCTTTCTCCTAAGCGGGAGATAAAGCGGCTTAGAGCCGCCACGCATCCAGTCAATTTTTGTATTTGTTTGAGGTCTTTGGGGATATCCAATTGTGACAGAGCTTGGATCTTGGCTGGGTTTGCTTCAATTCCTCTACCGGATACAATGAAGCCCAAGAGCTTTCCGGCTGGTACGCCGAAAACGCATTTTTCCGGGTTGAGCTTGATGTCATATGTTCGGAGATTATCGAATGTGAGCCTCAAGTCGTCGACTAGGGTTTCGACATGTTTGGATTTGACGACCACATCGTCTATGTATGCCTCCACTGTTTTGCCGATCTGGTTTGCCAGACATGTCTGAATCATGCGCTGGTATGTTGTGCTGGCGTTTTTGAGCCCAAAGGGCATTGTGTTGAAGCAGAATGGGCCGTATGGAGTGATGAATGCCGTTGCGGCTTGGTCTGGCTCTGCCATCTTAATTTGGTGGTAGCCGGAGTATGCGTCGAGGAAACACAATGAATTGTGTCCTGTGGTAGCATCGATAATTAGATCGATGCGGGGGAGGGGGAAGGGATCCTTTGGGCAAGCCTTGTTAAGGTCCTTAAAATCGACACAGAGGCGCCAGGATTTTTCCTTCTTTGGTACCATTACCAGGTTTGCTAGCCAGTCCGGATGTTTAATGTCTTTGATGAATCCGGCCTCCAATAGTTTGGCTAGCTCCTCTCCCATGGCCTGTCTCTTGGGTTCGGAGAAACGCCGAAGAGCTTGTTTGACTGGCTTGAATCCTTTTAGGATATTCAGGCTGTGCTCGGCCAGCCGGCGTGGGATTCCTGGCATGTCTGAAGGGTGCCAGGCAAAAATATCCCAATTTTCGCGTAGGAATTCTCGTAGTGCGGCGTCCACATCAGGGTTTAATTGTGTCCCGATGGAGGCCGTTTTTGTAGGGTACGTTGGATGGACTTGGAATTTGACTATTTCGTCTGCCGGTTTAAAAGAGGTGGACTTGGATCTCTTATCGAGTATCACATCGTCCCTGTTCACTGTGGAGTGCAGCGCAGTGAGTTCCTCTGCCGCTAGGGCTTCGGATAGTGCCTCAAGGGCAAGTGCGGATGTTTTATTTTCGGCGCGGAGCGCTATGTCCGGGTCACTAGCGAGAGTGATAATTCCGTTGGGTCCGGGCATTTTGAGCTTCATGTACCCGTAATGGGGTATAGCTTGAAAAATTATGAATGCCTCTCGCCCTAATAGAGCGTGGTATCCGCTGCTGAACGGGGCCACTTGGAATGTGACCTCATCGGACCTATAATTGTCCGGCGTGCCGAACACCACATCCAGTGTGATCTTTCCTGTACAACATGCTTCCCGACTCGAGATTATTCCTCTAAAGGTTGTGTTGCTTTGCTCAATGCGGATCCAGTCTATTTCCATTTTTCGAAGGGTTTCCTCGTAGATGAGGTTTAATCCACTGCCGCCGTCCATGAGTACCTTGGTAAGGCGAAAGCCATCCACTATTGGACTGAGGACCAATGCGGCTGGTGCTCGTGCTGTTCGGATTTTAGGTTCGTCACTGGCGTTAAAGGTAATAGCCGTGTCACTCCATGGATTTATTCCTGCTATCTGGTAGACTTCGACAAAGCTGCGGAGTGTTTGTTTCCGCATATTATTTGATGCGAAAGTCTTGAAGACTGTTAATACCATACTGGTATTGCTGGGCTGGTGCTCTGGAGCTAAAATCTCTTCGCTACTTTTGGCCACCTGCCGTAGTATCCAACATGCTTTAAGGCTATGAGTTGGAGTGGCGCCCTCTGTGCTATGAATTTTGCAGGTCCATTGAGCCATCCCTCCAAAGACGGTTCCATGCCCTTTGGGGTTTTTTTGCTTTTTGGTATATAACCCAGGTGCTGGTGATGATGCACCCTTTATTTCGGACTAGGGTCGATTCGGGTCGGATTATCGCAAAATTTGATTTCGGTTTTCCAGCGCTCTCCATCGCGCAAGACTTTCATACTATGGATGCCAAGTCAGCCGCGTGTAATTTCAATGACGACTTATGGCGTTTAGGATTCCCTTGTCCGTGCAATTATTGCGTAAGAATGAGATTGCGTCCTCCTCGCGGCAATCCTTTATCCTGTCCATAACCAGGAGGAATCTGGCCCAGTAATGATGTACTGTTTCACTGGGCTCTTGCCGGGTTGGGAATAGATCGCTTATGTTTGGGTGGGCGGGTGGAATTAAATTCCGAACCCCGTCCGATCTAAGATTCAGGGGCCAGGAAGTTTCCAAACTTGGAAGCTTGGGTTCTTGGAGGTTGTCCAATGAATCTAGCCCATTGCCTCGACTTTAAGTTCGGGGCTTGAGTGGTGTCCTCCTCCGCTGAATCCGGCATGGAGGGGTCAGGAATCCGGACATAGCTAGTCCTTAAGGTAGGATAAGAGTCGCTGTATTGTTCCTCTACCACAACAACGTGGTGGGTAGCCTGGGGAGAGTTGATCTCTCTCAGATTGGTTTTAGGCCCAATCTGATCGTAGTCCGTAGCGACTCCCAGGGCGGTGATGCGATCCAAGAGCTCGTTTAAGGAAGAGAGCTCCATCGGATCTAACTGCTCGGCGAGTTCCGAGTTAACGTGAAGATTGCTTTCGATGACCCGAGAAGTCATCGGTAGCGGGCGGTCGAACCGGTGGTCATAAGAAAACCGCTTAGTCGGAGAGTTTGGCCGGTGGCCAAAGCTCCTTTAGCAACGGTGTCGTCTTTAAAAGACGGGATGAGGCATCCTTCCCGACAACTGACGACGGAGGAACTCTCAATGAAAGCACCAATGTCGATGTCAAACCGCGGATCTCGGTAGGGGGTCCCTGAATCAGGCGTCTAGGCGGATGGTAACAAGATACAAGGGACACGATGTTTTTACCCAGGTTCGGGCCCTCTCGATGAAGGTAAAACCCTACTCCTGCTTGATTAATATTGATGATATGGGTAGTACAAGAGTGGATCTACCACGAGATCAGAGAGGCTAAACCCTAGAAGCTAGCCTATGGTACGATTGTCGTTAGATCCTCTACGGACTAAAACCCTCCGGTTTATATAGACACCGGATAGGGTTAGGGTTACAGTCGGTTACAATGGTGGGAGATCTACATATCCGTATCGCCAAGCTTGCCTTCCACGCCAAGGAAAGTCCCGTCCGGACACGGGACAAAGTCTTCAATCTTGTATCTTCATAGTCCAGGAGTCCGGCCAACGGTGATAGTTCGGCTATTCGGACGCCCCCTAATCCAGGACTCCCTCAAGGGGGGTGGCTTATATAGAGTGCGCCAGGACCCCAGCTCCCCTCCGTTACATAGTATTCAATGTACATAAAGAGGTGGCGTTACAGGTAACTCCTGTATTGAAGTGCTACAAATGATCATTAAATATCTGAGTAAATGCCCGACCGTTGCTGCGCGGAGCGGCTTTAGGTCTTCTTATTGTCAAGTGGTTTGATGGTCGAGTGACCTGGATAAAGTGGGATCTCCGAGTGGATGGTAGGTTGAGTGTACTTCACTCGACGCCTTTCTTTGGATCCCTTCTTCGATTCTTGAACTTCTTTGTTCTTAGGACAAGGACCTTAGGTAGGATCTATAGGTCAGGCCTATTACCCTACCCTAGGTTTGTGTCCACATCATTAGCCCCTAATGGATCGAGGTTTGAGTGAAAAGAAGGATGGAGTTGACCTTGCTTTTTAATCTTGATTGTCTTGTCATTGTCTTCAAGTGGAGGTCAGCTGTTTAGAACTTCAGCTTCGTTTCAGTCGCCTTGATCGATTCAGAAATTGTCGACTGATTTGTATCACTGCATCTGTCGAATGGTATTTTTGACATGAAATATTTGGCATGACCGGTTGCAAAGGATCCCGGATTTCCCGGGATTCGAAATTTTGGTGGAAGCGCGCCAGGCGGAGCGCTCCGCGGTAAGTGGAGTAGATAAATAGGACTTTTCGATTTCCGCGCCACCTTTTTCGCCACGTATCCCGTGCGCAACTGTTGGGGGGATTTGACAGGATCGCTCGGGCCCACGCGTCAGCCACTCGGAAGTAGGCCTTTAAAAGCGGCGAGGCCGAAGCATTTGCACTGTGCGTGCCCATTCTCCTTCTTCTTCCTCTCGCAACTCCGCTTTGCCCAGACTAACCACTCTCGATGCCTTCGCTCCGCCGCCATGGGGAAGAACAAAACGGCGGCGCTAGAGCGTACGAAGAAGGCGACGGGGGCGGCGAAGAGCAAGAAAATGAATCGGGGGTCTTCGCTTCGGGTTGGATCCAGGGAGACTGGATCCGATCTTCGCTTCGGCAAGAGGACTTGGACGATATGGCTGAGCTAGGGATGATCGTCCATAAGTCCGCGCGCCTGCCGAGAGGAGAAACGGAGCCACAGCCGCGGCCGGGTGAGTGTGTCCTGCTCGCCACCCACGTCGATCGTGGCTTTTCGCTTCCCCCGCATCCCTTCTTTCGTGGTTTCCTGAATTTCTTTGGTGCTCAACTCCACCATTTCACTCCCAACACTATCACATATCTTGCTGCGTTCGTCTCCATGTGTGAGAATTTCTTGGGGTGCCGACCGCACTGGGGTCTTTTCAAGCACATCTTTACCATCCGATCCCAAACTGTGAAAAAAGTGAACTCGAAAGACGAGAAAACCCATGTCATTCAGATGTGTGGGGGTCTAGGCATTCAGAAGAGGAAGAGGAGTTCTTTTCCTCCGATGACTCTTCCTGAGTCGGTCAGGGGCTGGCAGTCGACCTGGTTCTACTGCCAGGACATCGCGACCCCATGCCAGTCGACCGGGCTTCCTCCTTTTTCTTTCGACCGTGTTCAAACTCCATCTTCCTTGAAAGTGACTGCTGCGGAGAAGGCGGAGACAGGTATGCTAGTTGAGAGAGTAGTCCAGCTGATCAACCAAGGTGTCACTGGTATGGACCTGCTCGAGGTGTTCCTCAGTCGGCGGATCCAACCCCTCCAAGCTCGTGACCATTCCATGTGGATGTACTCTGGGGCTGGTGACACTGCTCGGGTTCATCCGGAGGAGGTGGAGGCCAAAACCATAGCCGAGTGGTTGATGGGTATCACCGGGAACAAGGACAACCCCAGGGGCGCTAGGAGAGTCGACCCTTTCAGCAACAGCAACCTACCAGAGAAGGTCTGGTCGTCATGACTGAATTTTTGAACGTATTTTCCGACTGATTGTTGTTCCGACTGACTTATGATCGGTCTCTTGTTTTGCAGATCTACACGGAGATGTATTCGATGCCCAATGGTGAACAAGCTCTGGAGCAAGACCAAGTGGGCGAGGACAGCGCCGAGGAGAGCGGCGAGTGGGATTCCCCAGCCGACGATGATGAAGATGAGAGCGACGAGTCGGATGATGAGGAGGTAGCCGACTCACCGCCCCGCTCCGAACGTTGATCCAAGCAGCACCACGATCCCGCTAATAGGCGCGGCAAAGCTATGGCGTCGAGTGCTCCATCTCACAAGCGCGCTCGGTCCCCGACTCCATATTTGACTGAGAAGGTCACCAAGCAACCCAAAGCTAATCCTTCGAAGGCTCGGAAGACCTTGCCTAGGATCAAGATGTACGTCCCTGTTGCCTCTGGGTAAACGCTCTTCTCATATCTTCTTATTCTGATCAATTTTCTGTTCCGACCGGTTTTCTTATTCTGACCGAGTGGACGATGAATTTGAGTAGCCCGACCTCAGCTGCGACCGACATGGATATTGACAAGACTCCAGCCGACGAGGAAGCTGACGACGCTGTCACCTCCAAAGCCAGTAAGTCTGGTCGATTCGAATTCGTCTGGTCGACTGAATGATTTGTCAGTTATCCTTATGGCTTTCTCTGTTCCTTGCAGATCCACGAGATGTTGTTGTGCTTCTAGACGATGACGAAGAAGTGCCGCTGAGAGGGAGGAGGAAGAAGGACAAGGAAATGAGTGGGAAAGCGCCTGAAGTCCAAGTTCCTCGACCGACTGTGACGCCTGGGACGACGGTCGAGCGATCGACAGATCAAGCTCAAACTAATGTCACCTTCGCGGTTCCGCTGTCGACTGACTGTCCCTCAGGGTCAGCTGTTCAGACTTCTGCCGCGCCGATACAATTCCCAGCTTCAGATATGGCGGCTGCTTGGGTTGCTCTTCCTCCATCACTTTTCATTGCATATCAAACTCCAGAAGATCCGCCAGCTGTTGCCAAGGAAGCTCTTCTTTAGTTGAATCTTGTGATGGGACAGATGAAAATGGTGCATGAGGCTAGTCAGGTAGCCTTCAATGCCGGAGCTGCTCTGCAAGCCAATGTCCAGGTTAGTTGACTTTCTGATCGACCGTATTTCTTGTCTGATCACCCACTGGGGTGTGGCTGTTTTGATGCTGTATGTCTCTTTGTGTCGATTCGAACTGAATCTTTGCATTAGTGGGGGCACGCTAAGTGCACCCACTGGGTTTAGTCCCCGAGACCATAGGTGACTTCAGGCAGTCGACTATGGTCTGAGAATGGGAACCTCTCTTTTTTTGCCACTCGAGCTGGGCAGACCACGCCGAGTGGAATCAAAACGAGTGGGGGATCGCTGAGTGCACCCACTGGGTGTAGTCCCCGAGACTATAGGTGACTGCGGGCAGTCGACTGTGGTCTAAGAACCCTCTTTTTCTTTTTTGCAAAATCAGTGGGGGCACGCTAAGTGCACCCACTGGGTGTAGTCCCCGAGACTGCCATTGAATGTTTGATTCGGTGGTAGTCTTAGAGTAGCTAGCATTGTGATGTCTTTTTATATCTGTCGACTGATATGGCTTGTGACTGTAGAAATCTTGTGATCTTGGGGCTCAGCTTTCTGCAATGAACAAGCAGCAAATCAGCCTCAACCTTGATCTGGAATTGGCCAAGAAGAATCTCCAGAGCGCTCGTGACGAAGTAGCTGCCATGGGAGGTAATCAATCGCCGACTGTTTATCCCATCACCGCACTTTTCCTTTCCCTTTTTGAACCGAGTGACTCCACTCGAGCAGATGTATGTAGTGAAAACCGCCAACTCCAAGCCCGTCTGAAGAATGTTATTTCTTTAGAGAAAATGAAGCAGGCTTTGGAGAAGAAGGATCTGGATCTAGCTGCAGCTCAGAAGGAGGCGCGCGAGAAGACAACGCTTGCTGACAAGAAGCTTGCTTCAGTCGGCAAGTTAGAAGAAGAAAACTCCAAACTGAAGACTGCTGTTTCTGACGCCAATCAAGAGGTCGAGCAACTGAAGAAGGACAAGGAGAAACTGACCAACGAACTTGGAAGTCTCAAGGTCAGGAATGGCGAGCTAGAGTCTCATCTGAGCCAACTTGCTGCGAAGCTGGTCTTGAAACTTGAAGGTACTGATTAATCTGTCTTATTTCTGTCGACTGACAATTCTAATTGCGCCGTCGACTCATCATTCACTCGACTGTGCAGAATTTTGCCAAGACTTTGAAGCAGAAACTGGGCGGGTCGAGACGGGTCTTGATCCCATCAACTGTCCAGTCAAGGACGATGTTGCGATGAACATGATGCGGTTGGAGTCTCGTATGGACAGCGCGGTTGCTTATCTGGCCCGTCTGAAAGCTGCAATGACCCGGGTTGATGCGGAACTTTGGCCTCAGGCGGAACTGTCTCAAGATCTCGAGTCCCTGATGGCTCGACTGAATCAAATCCCTGAGCGCGTGCAAGAATGGAAGAAGTCATCCGCTCGCTGTGGTGCTGACGTCGCTCTGTCTCTGGTCCGAGTGCACTGCAAGGATGCCAAAGAAGACAAGCTGGCGGAGCTCAAGGTTGCTAACACGAAGAGGCACACTTTCCAGTCTTTCATGGACACCTTCCTTGCTGCCGCCACTCGCATTGCAGACATCATTGACCTTGACAGTTTCTGCGACCCAGCCAGTCCTTCTCCTGATGCGTGACCGAAAAAACATTAAGCTTCACCTTTATTGCCTCAGAATGCCGAGTGATTGTGTAACCATTAAACTTCTTTGGGTTTGATGCTCGCAAACTTTTGATCCATCGTCCGGAACTTTAGGATTTATCCGAACTTGGTTTATTTCCGAATATGCCTGCGTTTTCCTTCGAGTGGAATTTGTTCCTCACTCGGAATAATCTTTGTGTTTGAGATGCAGCTCTGAGGTAGTGATTTCAATCGACCTGCGCTTCATCGTTCTTGCAGGTAGGGATGGGGTGCGCATTGCAGTCGACCTGCACCTCGTCGTCCTTGCAGATAGGGATGGAGCGCACATTGTATTTGTGGCGCAGCTCCGAAGGAGAAGGTTGCAGTCGACTTGCACCTCGTCGTCCTTGCAGATAGGGATGGAGTGCACATTGTATTTGTGGCGCAGCTCCGAAGGAGAAGGTTGCAGTCGACCTGCACCTCGTCGTCCTTGCGGATAAGGATGGGTTTCAAACTTAGGGGAGTACTGGACTGCAGCTAAGACCCCGAGTGGGAGGGTTGCTCCCCACTCGATAGGATTTTTCAAACTTAGGCGAGTACTTGGACTGCAGCTAAGCGCCCGAGTGGGAGGGTTGCTCACCACTCGGTGGGATTTTTTGAACTTAGGCGAGTACTGGACTGCAGCTAAGCCTCCGAGTGGGAGGGTTGCTCTCCACTCGGTAGGATTTTTTGAACTTAGGCGCAGTCTTGGATCAGCAGCTAAGCCCCCAGTGAGAGGGTTGCTCTCCACTCGGTAGGATTTTTTGAACTTAGGCGAGTACTGGACTGCAGCTAAGCCTCCGAGTGGGAGGGTTGCTCTCCACTCGGTAGGGTTTTTTGAACTTAGGCAAGTACTGGACTGCAGCTAAGCCCCTGAGTGAGAGGGTTGCTCTCTACTCGGTAGGATTTTTCAAACTTAGGCGGGTACTTGGACTGCAGGTAAGCCCCCGAGTGGGAGGGTTGCTCTCCACTCGGTAGGATTTTTCAAACTTAGGCGAGTACTTGGACTGCAGCTAAGCCCCCGAGTGAGAGGGTTGCTCTCCACTCGGTAGGATTTTTCAAACTTAGGCGAGTACTTGGACTGCAGCTAAGCCCCTGAGTGGGAGGGTTGCTCTCCACTCGGTAGGATTTTTCAAACTTAGGCGAGTACTTGGACTGCAGCTAAGCCCCCGAGTGAGAGACTTGCTCACCACTCGGTAGGATTTTTTTAACTTAGGCGAAATGGATTCGCAGCTAAGCCTCCGAGTGGGAGGGTTGCTCTCCACTCAGAGGATTTTTTGAACTTAGGCGAAACAGATTCGCAGCTAAGTCCCCGAGAGAGAGGCTTGCTCTCCACTCGGTATGATTTTTCGAACTTAGGCGAAACGGATTCGCGGCTAAGTCACCCACTGGGGGGTTCCAGACTTAAATAAAAGCGACAACAATCGTTTAGGAAGATGATAAAGCTCTTGTTTTTGATAAATAAACTACAAAGGTATTTCTTATTACATCTCATCCAAGTGAGTACTTAAGTATAAAAGGGGCGGAGCAGGTCCGCGTTCCAAGCTCGTGGCTCGTCTTTCTGATACTCAACATTGTAAAGATGGTATGCTACATTGTGGAGAACTCTGGTGATAATAAAGGGGCCTTCCCAAGCAGGGGCGGGCTTGTGTGGCTTCTGTTGATCCACTCGAAGAACCAAGTCTCCCTCTTGAAAGGCTCGACCCTTCATGTTTCTGGTGTGGAACCGACGCAAGTCTTGCTGATAAATGGTCGACCAGATCAAGGCCATCTCTCTTTCCTCCTCTAAGAGATCGACCGAATCCTGCCGGGCTTGTTCCTCTTCCTCTTCAGAGAAGAGCTCGACTCAGGGTGCGTTGTGGAGCAGGTCACTTGGCAGAACAGCTTCGGCTCCGTAGACCATAAAGAAAGGAGTTCGTCCAGTCGACCGATTGGGAGTTGTCCTCAAACCCCAAAGTACTGATGGAAGTTCATCTACCCAGGCGCCTGCTGCGTGTTTGAGATCACGCATCAGCCGGGGCTTCAGTCCCTTGAGAATTAGGCCATTCACCCTTTCTACTTGTCCATTCGACTGCGGGTGAGCGACTGAAGCATAGTTGGCTCGCGTGCCTTGAGAAGCGCAGAAGGCTCTAAACTCCTCAGAATCGAAGTTCGACCTGTTGTCAGTGATGATGCTGTGTGGAACCCCATATCTGAATGTCAATTCTATGATGAAGCTGACAACGGTGCTGGCTTCAAGATTCTTGATTGGTTTAGCTTCAATCCATTTGGTAAACTTGTCGACTGCTACCAACACATGAGTGAAGCCGCTTCTACCATTTCTCAGTGGTCCAATCATATCCAATCCGCAAACAGCAAAAGGCCGGACGAGGGGAATGGTCTTCAGGGCCGACGCTGGCTTGTGAGACATATCAGAGTAAAACTGGCAGCCTTCACATGTGTCGACTATATCTTTCACCATCTCGTTTGCTCGTGGCCAATAAAACCCGGTACGGTATGCCTTAGCCACTATGGCCCGAGAAGACGCATGGTGGCCACAGGTCCCCGAGTGGATGTCATTGAGGATCATTCGACCTTCTTCTGGTGTTATGCATTTCTGACTGACCCCGGTCACACTTTCCCTGAACAATTGTCCCCTTATCACAGTAAAGGCCTTGGATCGATGGATGATCTGTCGAGCCTCTTCTTCATCTTCTGGGAGTTCTTTCCTAAGGATGTACGTGATGTAAGGTACTGTCCAGTCGGGAGTGATGACCAGAACCTCCATGATTAGGTCGACCACGGCCGGGATCTCGACTTCAGTCGGATCTGTGGCGCTCTTAGGTTGCGGGGGCTCTTCTGTAAAAAGATCTTCTTGAACTGACAGTATGTGAATGTGTTCCAGAAACACATTACTGGGAATGGCTTCTCTCTTGGAACCTATCTTCGCCAAATCATCGGCTGCTTGATTTTTCAGTCGGGGTATATGATGGAGCTCTAACCCCTCAAACTTCTTTTCCAACTTTCTCACCGCATTGCAGTAGCCAGTCATGGCTGGGCTTCTGACGTCACACTCTTTCATCACTTGATTGACTACCAAATCTGAGTCGCCATAGACCATGAGGCGACGGACGCCAAGTGAAATGGCCATGCACAACCCATCTAACAGTGCTTCATATTCTGCTTCGTTGTTGGAGGAATCAAAGTGAATCTGGAGTACATATCTGATCTTGTGTCCTTGGGGGGGGGGGGGGGATACTAGTACCACCCCGGCACCAGAACCATTCAGCATCTTGGAACCGTAAAAGAAAATGGTCCATTGCTCCGAGTGAACTTGAGTCGGCAGTTGCTGTTATTCGATCCACTCAAGGGAAATCAGCTATTGCTTGGGACTTGATAGCTTTCTTTGCCTCAAACTTAATATCTAAGGGAAGGAGTTCAATCGCCCATTTTGCCACTCGACCGATTGCATCTCATTGTATGCGTAATCTCTAATAATGGAGCGTCACGACGATCGTAACAGAGTGGTCGGAGAAATAGTGTGCAACCTTCTTCGTGGTCATGTAAATCCCATAAACAAGCTTCGATAGTGCGGATATCTACATTTCGACGGAGTCGTAACTTCAGAAACATAATAAATCGGGCGCTGAACTTTATAGGCTTTTCCCTCTTCTTCTCGCTCGACCGTAAGTACTATACTGACGACTTGTCCAGTGGCTGCTATATAAAGCAGTAAAGGTTCTTTGCTGATTGGGGCAGCAAACACCGACTGGGTGGAAAGCAGGGCTTTTAGCTCTGCAAACGCTGCAGCAGCTTCGGGAGTCCGCTCGAACTTATCTGACTTCTTCATCAGTCGGTAGAGAGGCAACGCCTTCTCACCGAGTCTGGAAATGAATCGACTTAGGGCGTCCAAACAACCAGTAAGCTTCTGGACATCATGCACACGCACAGGGCGTTTCATTCGGAGTATGGCACCAACTTTCTCGGGGTTAGCATCGATCCCTCGTTCGGAAACGAGAAAACCGAGTAACTTTCCTCCTGGAACTCCGAACGTGCACTTTGATGGATTAAGCTTGATATCGTACCTTCTGAGGTTGGCAAAGGTTTCAGCAAGGTCAGCCAGTAGGTCGGAACCTTTACGTGACTTGACCACAATGTCATCCATGTATGCTTCCACATTCCGGCTGATTTGAGTAAGTAAACACTTCTGAATCATCCGCATGAATGTGGCTCCAGCGTTCTTCAGACCGAATGGCATAGTGACATAACAGAAGCACCCGAATGGGGTGATGAAAGTTGTTTTAATTTCATCGGGTCCATACAGACGGATCTGATGATACCCGGAATAGGCGTCCAAAAAGGACAAACGCTCACACCCCGCAGTCGAATCGACTATCTGATCGATGCGAGGGAGAGGAAAGTGATCCTTCGGGCAGGCCCGATTGATATGCTTGAAGTCGATGCACATGCGAAGTGAATCGTCCTTCTTAGGGACCATGACAACATTAGCTAACCACTCGGAGTGGTAAATCTCTCGAATAAACTCAACTGCCAGGAGCCGAGCCACTTCTTCACCGATTGCTTTTCTCTTACATGCGGCGGACCGTCGAAGATGTTCCTTGACCGGTTTTACCTTTGGGTCGACTTCATAAGCGATGCTCAGCCAGTCCCCTGGGAACACCCGGCATGTCAGAAGGTTTCCATGCAAAGATGTCCCAGTTCTCACAGAGAAATTGGATGAGCGCTTCTTCCTATTTGGAGTCGAGAGTTGTTGAAATGTGGGTCGGAGCAGCATTGGGGTCAGTCGGGTGGATATGAATCGGTTTCATTTCACCGTACGACTGAAATGCTGAATCCGTTGCAGGCTTCTTAGCTCGCAGCAAATCACTCGGATCTGCATTTTTCTGATACTCCTGCAATTCCACTACTGCCATCTCACAAGATCGGGCGATCTTTTGAGCCCTTCTGGAAGCACTCTTCTGCCTTCTTTCGATTGCCAGTGATAGTGATCACACCTTTGGGACCAGGCATCTTCAATTTGAGGTACACATAGCATGATCGAGCCATAAAACGTGCATAAGCCCGCCTGCCCAGAATGGCGTGATAAGCACTCTGGAAATCCACAAATTCAAATGTCAACTTTTCTTTGCGGTAATTCTTGGAATCACCGAAAACCACGTCAAGAGCAATCTGGCCGAGTGATTCAGCCTTCTTGCCTGGAATGACTCCATGGAAACTCATACTGCTTTCACTAAGTCTGGACATCGGAATGCCCATCCCTTTCAACGTTTCTGCATACAGAATGTTCAGACCACTACCACCATCCATCAGAACTTTAGTCAGTCGAGTGCCTTCGACAACTGGATTGACCACCAAAGCTTGCCTCCCAGGGGTGGCTATGAGCGTCGGGTGATCGGACTGGTCAAATGTGATGGCAGTCTGAGACCATTTCAAATAACTGGGTGTCGCTGGAGCGACCATATTCACTTCTCTGTTGATCACTTTCAGTCGACTCTTGCTCTCAACATCAGCGAAAATCATCAGAGTGGAATTGACGTGAGGGTAACCATCATCACTCTCCTCCTTGTCCTCAACCTTGTCTGACTCTTTTTTCCTTGTCTTTGGGCTGTTTCTCTCGGAACTACTGGATCAGGAGCCGACACTGCCGGGTGGTATGCTTCGGATAAATGATTTTACCCTCTTCATCTTTCTTTTTGTGGATGTGGCATGGCAAATCTAGCACATCATTTCCATCTTGATCTTTTATCTTCTTAGGGTTCCATGGCCCCTTGGGCTTCCCTTTGGATTTTCCTTGAGTCACGGCTAACGCTTTCTCCGTGAGCAGCTGGCTCGGCTTTTGCGCTTCGCTTCCGATCGGAGTTTCGTCCTCCGGTTTCATGGGCGACTGATTTGTGCTTGCCACTCCGGAGCCGATCCTCTTCTTCACCATTAGCATACTTGGTGGCAATCTCCATCATTCGACTCAGAGACATGTCTCCGGTCCGACCGAACTTCAAGTTCAACTCGATATTTGACGCCTTCCTTGAAGGCACAAACTGCTTGGTGATCAGACACGTTCTCCACTGTGTGATGCAGTGTGATCCATCTCTTGATATAATCCCTGCTGGTCGTTTGCATGTCCCTTCAAACGTTCTGACAAACATTCGGGCAAGATCTTCCCAAGTGTAAATGCTGTTGGGTGCTAATTGATTCAGCCATGCTCTGGCCGAGCCCTCCAACATTAGAGGCAGGTGTTTCATGGCCACTTCATCATTGCTGCCGCCAATCTGAACAACCACTCGGTAATCCTCAAGCCAAGTATCAGGCTTGGACTCACCAGTGAACTTACTGACTCCAGTCGCCAACCTGAAGTTGGGAGGAATCACCGCGGCCCTGATGGCCCTGCTGAAGCACTCTGGACCTGAGACGTGCACTCTGCTGCTGGTGGGTACATCTCTGTCATGACCTTCTCGGTGAGCTCTGTTCGTGTCGACCAAACCCTGAACGAGAATAGATCTCGCATCAAAGCTTGGTTCCCTGGGGTCAACTGGAATCCTTCGCCCAACACTATGAGGGCATCTGTCATCCTGCTGTCGAGGCACGTATGATCCACTCCTTGGGAGGGGGGGGGGGGGGGTGGGAACTCGATGACGATCATCACGATCGAGTCGGTGATCATACTGCTCATAGTTTCTGTACTGATCACGCCGGTCACCATGTCCCTCACGCCTCAGGGGCGATCTTGGGTTGTGAGCCGACTGGACTGTATCTGCAACAACGGACCTGGATCCTATTCCGTGACTGTGACACGGCCGTATTCTGCTCTCCCGCTACCCGGAGTAAAGCTCTGATCTGCATTAAACCTCTGCCAGCTTCTGACTGGGAGGGCTGAATTGACTCTGCTATTCGAGCTGCAGCTGTAAGATTTTGGATCGGAGTTCGATATACCTGAGTCGGAGGTGGAAAAAGCTGGCGTCGACTGGATTCTAGAACCCTTTGCCGCGCACGCTCGTCGAGTACTCGCTGGAGATTTTCCAGTCGAGTGCGCTCAGCCAGATTGGCCAGGCGCGCGTCCTCCAAGGCCCGGGCCTCGGGGGTTTCTCCAACGATAGGAGTGTGAAGAGCATCCATGTTCCGGCGGTGAAGTTCTTCCCTCTGCTCCGAAGAGAGGGGCTCGAGGAGGTACTCCTCATGGGCATGCAACGGATCGCCTCTGCCGTCGCCACCATCGGCACGAGAGAAGCCGGGAGGACTGCGAGGTCCATCGACCATCAGGACCTCCGCCGCTGGATCACTGTTGTCGCACTCGGATGCGGTCTCTACGGAGCCAGTCGACAGGTCGAACAGGCCGTAGAGAGATTCGTCGGGCTCGATCGCCGTGACTTGGGGGGTGGCCGTCTGGCGAGCCACCGCGTGCCTCACCCACCGCTGAAGCCTTGACCGACCGGAGCGCTTGCACCGGCGGGCGACGGGGCGGGAGGACGCCACAGGTGCCGACCGATACTGGGTCGACGGCTGCCTCAGGAGGACGCCGCGGACGCACGCGCGGAAGTGCGTTGCCCCGCGGACGGGGAGTGCATCGACGTCGAGTGGAGCCTCCTGAAGCCAAGCGGAGTCGTCGGTGATGAACACGAGCGCGCCGAGATGGATCTCGCGGCCCTCAGCCAAACCTCCGCCTGAAACCATGATGAAGGGGATCGGAAAGATTGCAACTTCTCCAACAAGTCGCTAGGACACCTGCCCCACGGTGGGCGCCAACTGTCGTGGTTCTGATTCTTACAGTAGAATAGGGGGGGGGGGGGGTAGGAATGTAGAGGCAAGATCTTAGCTATGGAGGAGTTGTACACGCAAGTTTTACGAGTTCAGGCCCTTCTCGGAGGAAGTAATAGCCCTACGTCTCGGAGCCCGGAGGCGGTCGACTGGATTATAAGCGTGTGAGTTACAAGGCGTGCGAACCCTTGTCCCAGAGGAGGGGGTGGCTTATATAGAGTGCGCCAGGACCCCAGCTCCCCTCCGTTACATAGGATTCAATGTACATAAAGAGGTGGCGTTACAGGTAACGCCTATATTGAAGTGCTACAAATGATCATTAAATATCTGAGTAAATGCCCGACCGTTGCTGCGCGGAGCGGCTTTAGGTCTTCTTATTGTCGAGGGGTTTGATGGTCGAGTGACCTGGATAAAGTGGGATCTCCGAGTGGATGGTAGGTTGAGTGTACTTCACTCGACGCCTTTGCTGGATCCCTTCTTCTGATTCTTGAACTTCTTTGTTCTTTGAACAAGGACCTTAGGTAGGATGTATAGGTCAGGCCTATTAACCTACCCTAGGTTTATGTCCACATCAGTCGGCAGCCAGCAGCCGGCAGGGGTGGCCGGGCAGTCGGCAGCCAGCAGCCGGCCTGGTGGAGCAGTCAGCAGCCAGCAGTCGGCCTGGTGGAGCAGTCAGCAGCCAGCAGCCAGCAGTCGGCCTGGTGGAGCAGTCAGCAGCCAGCAGTCGGCCTGGTGGAGCAGTCAGCAGCCAGCAGCCGGCAGCCGGCCGAGTAGTTGGACTGAGGGGCTTTGCTAGCCCCGATGTCTTGAAATATCGTCTTGCCGTCTTCGGGATACCCGTCGCCAATAACTCCGACAAAGAGCTTGATGGGACCCGATGATATAAGTTGTCTTAATTATATTAAAAAATAGTTATAGCAAGTAATATAAAGGTTACTCAAAAGAATTGTATTACTATTAGGAAAGCACACCATGATATCATATCAGGTTGGCCAAGAATGTATATCTCGATCTTCATCCCGACATCAAGCAATTATGCCTTGGCCAATCCTCTCCATCTAGGGCAACCTGAAAAGGTTTGATCTCCATCATTTTTGATCGAAACCCTGAAGTTAGATCCCTCTTTTATTTTAAGGTGGGACAACTATCATCTGTTGATGGATTGGAACATGCAACATCTTTAGGACATCAAGCCTTGCAAAGCAAGGGATGATCTGAACAAAGGTAAAAGGAAATAAAATCAAACATTTGTTGGGGACATGTAAGAACAACTAGCCTCAACATGTTCTGAAAACATACCATGTTGCGTTTGAAGTCCTCTCCAAGCACAAGGGAGAAGCAATTTTTCTTCATCCATGCATCGCGTTGTTCGACCACCTTCGCGCACCTTCCAACCCGGCTGTCGCCACACTGGTGGCACACTTGGTCTGCTGCGTTCACAATCATTTCAATGTTCAATTGTAAGATAAATGATAGACAACTATAACTGGTAAATTTATTAAAAACAATCTGGCATGACCTTCGCTAAAAGTGGAGCAATTGAGTGCCAAAAATTTGGTGAAACGTTGGCGAATCACATGGCACACACACACATACATAATCATGCATATACATACGTAGACATATATAGGCACAATATCAAAATTTATCATCTTCGGCTTTACTATGTATATGACTATATCAAAATATATCATGATTAGTTTTCTTTACTTTCTCTCTTGTACCTTC
Source organism: Aegilops bicornis (assembly GCA_021605145.1). Lineage (NCBI taxonomy): Eukaryota > Viridiplantae > Streptophyta > Magnoliopsida > Poales > Poaceae > Aegilops > Aegilops bicornis. The sequence continues at coordinate 616,151,869 of CM038674.1, read as the reverse complement.
GCTTCTTTCTCTCTTTATCTCTTTGTCTATTCTGTTTTCTTCATCTCTCTTCTTTTTTCATCTTCTCTTCTCTTCACTTCTTTGTCTCTTATCTTCTTCTCTCTTCTAAGAACAATATAGAGCAAAATCCACCACTGTTCCTAAAAGTATTCAAGGTGTGTCACTTTAGTCCTAAAACTATGAAAACACATATCTGAGTCGGGAAATACACTTTGGTTCCTGGTTGTATATGCACCCTATATGAGGATTTTTTTTATATTTTAATAAAAAGTCAAAATAGGTAAGAACTATTTTGACAAAACACTTGACTTACTTTTGCACTGATATATAAATGTCAATGAAAAAAAAACAAAAGTTGACCTCACAGCAAAAAAGACAAAAATTATTTGCTGTTATAGGTCACTATTCATATTTTAGTCAAAATTTTGTCTTTTTTGAAAAGAAGTCAAAAGGATATTTTTTTTGTGGATTTTATTTCTCATGAATACAATAGAAGGTCAAGTTTATTTCAAAAATATTTTCAGGAATTTTTGACTTTTTGTTGAATTACTATTTTTTTTCTATATAGGGTGCATATGTCCCCATAGACCAAATGTTCCCCTCCTATCTGAGTCCTACTTCTTTCTAAAGTGTGCCGCCGCCGATCCTTAGCTCGCCAGAGCAGGTCTAACCTGCAACCGTGACAATTTGACCTTTGCCACGTCGGATGACTCAGTTTTGGCGGCAAAAATCCCGTCCAAAACGGATGGAACCTGCATGCACATGTACATTTCTATTTTTTTTAAACAAACATGGTCTACTATTATATTCATGTGTAAAGTTTCAAAAGTATTCTGGGCGAAAAGAGAAACAGCATCGGTATTGTATAAAGGTTACCGTGGAAGGTTTTTGTAGTTACGTTTTTTGGCCCAGAAGTTCATATAATTCATTTCTTTGTGAAACTTTACATGTGAGTATAACACTAGATCATATTTATCGAGAAAATCCAAAATGTTTGACTATTCTTTACAATTGTTTTACTTTAAATGTTTAATCAGGTGTGTGTAGATCCATGTTCCAAAAAATCCACATAGATCGGCAAAAGGAATTATATAAAATTAGCACTTGCTCACTCTCTCATTGTCTCACATAGTCACATGACAGGATCGTCGCTAGAGAGAAGCTGACAAGAAGAAAATGGAGAACAAAATTGGTCTTCATGCACGATCGATCGATGGACCATGCACTACCAGGAAAAGAGCTAGACATACTGGTCGATGGAAGATGGATGAACGTATAGCACGTAGCTACTCGCTAGTCCGGTCGATCTAGTAGTGGCCATTGGTCGTAGGCGTCTCGACGTCCAAGACATGGCTTCCATTGCTGTTGCCGAGCTCGTGCTGCTTGCCGTGGCCGTGGTCGTTGGTCACCGAGGTTAAGGGCAGCTCGCCGGCACCCTTGACGCTGACGTCGGAGACTTTGTTGATCTCGTCCTTGCTCTTGCCCCAGATGAGAAAGTAGAGGCCTCCCACGATGATGGCTGCACCAATCACACTGAAAGCAACAATGAAATGAGATCATTAGTGTTGATGCAGTAATGTATACACATCCTCATCCATCTTGATATGGTGGCAGAGCACTAATGTACGTACCTTCCGAGATTGATCTCCTCCTTGAGAATGATGGAGCCCATGATAGCGGTTACGATCATGCAGAGTGGGTTGAAGGCCGTCACGAAGACAGGACCCCTTTGCCTCGACACGATGCCCTGCACGTAGTATGCCACGCCGGAGCACACTATGCCGGCGTAGACGGCGGTGAAGAGGCGGGTATCGAAGCCGATGACCCAGGCCTGAGTGTTGGCGCGCTCGGCGACGAGGGCGATGGCGCCGCTCATGAGGGATCCCATGCCGCAGATGAGCACGGTGAGCGACAGCTCCGCCGGGTAGCTCCGGAGGGTGTTCGACTGGAGGATGAAGAAGCACGCCCAGGCCACGCAGGCGATAATGACCATGATAGTCCCGTTCAGCCAGTCCCGCGCAGCAGCTGCGCCGCCGGCGCCCTGGCCACTGGCGGTGGCGTGGTGCTGGCCCTTGGTCCACGGGAACTGCACGATGGGGCCGTGGTACAGGACCATCAGCACGGCGCCGGCCACCGTGAGGACCGTGCCGGCGATCTTGGCTTGACTGTGCAGGCTCCGCAGCCGCACCTTCTCCATGCGCAGGATGAGGGCCAGCACGAAGGTGACGGCCGGGAGGATGTTGACGAGCGCCGTCGCGAATCCCGCCGAGGTCAGCTTCGCCCCCATGAAGTACAGGTTCTGGTCCATGACGGGCCTGAGAGACCCATGCAACACAGCACATCAGTCAGTAATCAAGAAAGAGTTGACATGAACCATGTGCTTGATCGCCAATGGACGGTCAAATAATTAACGGTGTACGTACTCGAGGAATGCGAGCCCCATGACCTTGATGAAGATGGTAACTGTCATCTTTGGCCTCAGTCCCCTGCACAAGTTGGAGCATGAACCATGATTTAGGTAGGGTAAAAATAATTCGAACTGAACTAGTACTAGCTAGTATACATGCTTCCAGCTGACATGTGGGTTCCATGCATGGTAGGCCCTCCACAGTGGCCAATCAGGTCACACTGCCTAGTGGAGGTCGTCCAGGTGCGTTTACACGTACGTAAACACACATACCTGCTGGTGTGTCATTTTCTACTTCTGTTAATGCATAATTATATTCTGATGGATCCATCCATATATAGATGCTGCATGATGAGAGGTACGTACATCTGATTTAAAGTGTGACAAGGAAAGGCGGGAAAGCTGGCTATCTTGCCAATAGAATAAGGTATCAAGATGCATATATGTCTACTACTTTCTGGACTAGGATCCACGAGTGCTGGTTGTGCAGCTTGCACGATCTAAATGAGACAAAAATATGAATGTACTTGAAAAATTGTACGTGTGTGTTTACTCGATCGTGGGGTTGCACGTTTGGCAAGTTGGCCTTGTTGATTTTGCCAATATATCTTCCTTTTGTATCTATCTGTTTGTTCAGTTGTCCCTAGCTACCTCAAAAGTTTGTTTAACTAACTTTAAGTGAGTGCTAGAGTACTCTAGGCCTAGCTTATAAAGATCCTTGCATCTCGTATTATATTGTATGGTGACTTAATCTGCCAATCCTCTAATACTGCTGCATGCGACAGTCTGTAGCACGTGGTAGAGGCTCACATGCACGCCAGCTAGTGTGAGCGGATAGATGTGTGCGCCGCGTTGATCTTCATCCTCTGCCGGATGTTTTTCCAAAGAAAAATAAGCAACAGTACTAATGACATGTATGATCGGTCGGTTACACTTTGCATGCACACTAGTGACTACTCCCATCCGCATGATGCATGCGAGCGAGCCCATGATGCACGTACGCGGGCACGATGGCGTAGGGACAAGAGAGCCAGAGGGGTGCATGTATGTCTGTGTATGTGAGAGAGGAGGGTCTGTGTATGTGAGAGAGGAGGGGGGTTGAGGTAACTCCATGCACGGATGAAATTGTTTACCTCTCGAAGTAGAGGGCGAAGGGCGTCATGACGGCGGTGGCGACAAGGTTACGGTAGACGACGAGCACAAAGTGGCTCATCCCGGCCTTGAGGGACGCCACGGCGATGATGTACATCCCGGCGAACCCCACCTGCAACAGCACCATCGCCAGGTATGGCTTCACATCGTTCAGAACTCTCCACCCCATACCCATCCTCCCTCTCTCTCTCTCTGGCTCGCTAGCTTAGCTTCCTTCTAACTTAAAATCACAAGTCTAGCTTCCCTCTCACTCACTAGCTGAAGCTTGATGTTTCTCACTCTCTCACTGGCAAGCAAATGGCTGTGATCGATGAGCTCAGGCCGAGGCCCGTCTACTTTATATAGGCGCGCGGCGCACACTGCACGTAGCCCATGGGTGGATCCGAGTCATGGATGTGTCCTAGTGCTAGCTTAGCTATATGCTCCATTCCCAGTTTAATATTCCACTTCCAGGCAAAGGAGAACAAATCTCTCTCTCTCTCTCTCTCTCTCTCTCTCTCTCTCTCTCTCTCTCTCTCATCCCATCAATTTGTATTTTTTTTTTCTTTGGAAAACGCAGGGAGCACATACAGCAAATGGCGGTGGGTTTGGATAACTTTCCGGCAACCTGAGTAGAATGCTTGCTCGCGACAGCGAATTGTGTTAAGCCGTCGGAGTCAATGTATATGGGAGTTGTGTTAATTAGCTGCTGGACATAGGCCTTTCACTTTGCCCCTAGATAGTGCTCTTGTGCCGACAGGCGACAACCATTGATGTTCATGCATAGTGTCTAGACTAGCTAGGATCAGAATACTGTTGATGAGTTAAATCAGCTGATAAGGGCTAAAAATAAGTTAAATCAGCTGATAAGATGTAGCAGCAAAACTAGGCTGCTCAAGTGACTGCCATTTCTCTTGGGCCTAAATGCCTCATTGTAAACCACAAGAGATTCTTCCCAAAAGGACGAGAATCATATAGGAGTACCTTATTTATGCTAATAATAGGCATGATATCATACGGTAATTTTTTTTAAAAGGTCTAATTGGGTTCTTAGAAGAAAAAGAAGACAACCGGCGCCGTAATTTCTACCCGGTTCCCCTCGCTACCGATCCAGCCGCCGTTTTGGCGCTGTGATAGGTGGGGAACCTAGGGTGGTCATAGGCTGTGTTTCAATAGTCATTTGAAGATGGGTTTTGTGCTCCTCAACGGCAACATACCCATGGTGGATGTTGCCTCGTGAAAACAAAGGCCATATGGTTCTTCCCCTTCCGTGGCGATGCTTTTTGGGGCAACGTCATGGCGCCAGAGCTATATTTTCTCTGTATGTTTGGTGCAACTATTCTTACAGAGTTTAGGTTTATGTTCTCGCAAGACCGATGTTTCTGATCTGTTGAGTTTTTGCCGCAGTGACTTGATCCTTTTGTTGCATAATGGATTATCTGCCATTTTGGTACGTGCACTATTGTTTGTGTACTTTATCCACTTCTCTCTCTCTCTCTCTCTCTCTCTCTCTCTCTCTCAATTTATCCACTCCATTATTTTTCATTTGATTTCCATGTTTGTATTAATTATATCTTTTAAATCAAACGAACATTATGATTTCTTTGCATATTTGTATTCCTGGTGATGAGTGCTTGGAAATGAGACCAATGTTGAATAAATTTTGACAAATTTGAAATTGGAATTTTCAATCATGATGAAGCTTTATGCCACAAAAACTATTGACATTTACCTAGCAAACTGTACATAATATATCAAAATGTTACAATGGGATTTATTGTGTGTCAATGCGCATCAAAGTGATGCATAGGGAACTTTGTAACAGTTAGTAAATGTGGTTCGAACATAATATTATGGGTTTGTGTTGAACATGCATTCTTACAAAGTTTCCATAGGCCTTTTTGTGTTCTAGAGTGCATCAGTATGTTCCATAGAGTTTTATCATGTCGCGTGAAAAAGGGAGAAGTTTTGACGTTATGCCAAAAAGGTTATTTGTGGTTCCGCGTGTTTTAAATCGTATCAAAATGTATCATTCTGTGGCAATGCGCTACAAACATAATAAGAAGATTTTGCATGAACATTCATTCTTATCATCTTTTATTAGTTTTTAGTGTCCTAGAGTGCATCATCATGTTTCATAAAGTTTCACCATGTTTCAGAATTTGAATTCGAAAAATTGTCAAAATATATTCAAGAGTGGCCTTGTTTGAAAGTTCTTATCTTAAGGAACAAAAATATTTAAACCATTTTTCAAGTAGACTCTCGATTTAAATGAAAAAATGGATTAAACTTTGGAATCAGATGAAAAAAACATGTGGTTGGAGCATAGTATGGAATCTCTGCCACAAAAGCTAGCTATAGGAAAACTTGCCAGCATGCATGGAGGAAGTGGGGGCCTATATGCATGTAACCAATGTTCAACGAGATGAACGAATGCACCATGCAAGGGGGTAGATATGTTTTCCCGCTTTTATTGCTTTGATTTTTTTTGTGTGTGTGTGGAGCTGGAGTCCTCCCTCAGTAGTCAGATAGTGAAGAACTTGCCTTTGGACAACCTGCACTTCCACGGGATCTTCCCAGAACCAAGTCCGTTCATCGTTCATGACTTCCATCTTTTTGGATGGGTGAATCAAGGGGCCCTCTAAAACCTTTATAGGTAATCAACTTCGTGCAAGTGTACAGGTAGTAGTGTCGCTACTTTGATCCAATTGCAGTGTCTTTGTTGAAGGCTTGGGAGAATTTGTCTCACTAGTAGAAAAACCCCCTATCATCCCGGTTGGTAAGGGCCTTTTGTCCCGGTTCTTGAACCAGGACTAAAGGGTCGTTACTCATGCCCTAGACCTTTAGTCCCGGTTCAAACACGAACCAGGACAGATGGGCTTCCACGTGGCCAGTGCGCCGAGCCCAGGCAGGAGGGCCTTTGGTCCCGGTTGGTGGCACCAACCGGGACCAAAAGGCATCCACGCGTCAGCATTTCAGGGGCTGGGGTTTTTGTTTTTTTTAAAGGGGGGGGGGGGGTTGGGGGTTTTGGGGGGTTAATTTAGGTGTTTCATATATTGTGTTAGCTAGCTAATTAATAGAGAGAAGTGTCATCTCTTATGTCTGTGCTTGGTCGACGCCACGTACTATACATAGAGAGGCCCTCGACACGCTAGCTAGTAAGAAAATGAAGGAAACCATTAAGTACAGAAGTTCGTCATGCATACCGAGAGAAGTGATCGATCGACCTCTCCTTCTTCGAGAGATTGGTCGAACAACAAGTTGTCGTATTATCTATCCGACGCTACTGGCTCCATACATATACAATATGTAAGATCTCTTACAATCCCCTAGCATTTGAAATCAACTTCCACATGGTATTCTCCGGTTTTATTGATGACATGGTCAAGAAAGAATCCCGCCAATTCCTCTTGAATTGCTTTCATCCAATCTTGTGGTAGGAGTTCATTCCGCATCTGCCACGTCTAATTTGAAGAAGGGGGTTAATACATATATATGAATAGACTCAACAGAAATGATGGTGTAATAAAATGAAATTGTGAATATTATTGCTTACGCACTTCATATTGTCTTTTAGAGTAGCCCCGCTTATTTTTCAAAGTCGCGTTGTAGATGAACTCGCACACGTAGTATAAATAGTAATTATTCCCTTGTTCCTGCCACAAGCACTTTACGAGAAATAGAGGTCAATCAAACTGATAATGAAGCATTATAAATGGCATTGATGAAAGTATAGCTATAGAATCAACGGGAGATACGCGCAACTAGCTAGCTAGTAGTACTTACGTTCGGGTATGTATATCGCAGCTCCTTCGGCAGTCCCGAAGCTTCTGCGGTGAACTGTTTCCAAACCCTGCAAGACAAAGAAAATAATTATTATTACTTGATATATCAGGAAATGAACAAAAAGTTGCCGATATGGTGCGATAATGATCGATTGAACTTACTTGTTGAGCAATTTAGTCATGTCCGCATAGGTTTCGGGATCTTTTAAATCTCGAGTCTAAGATGGTTACTAGTCCCCGCTCAAGCTTAATCTCCAGAAGAACATAGTGGAAGCTGCGCATGCATGCATAACTCATCAATTACATTACTAAAACCTCACTCGAGTAATAAGGGAAACCGAATATGCACACGACAGTAACACTCACTTGAAGTTGTAAGTAAAGAGTATGGTATCTTTGTTTTGATTTTTGATCAACGATTGTAGCAAGTTGGCCTCGGCCTCTTGGCGTGCTTTTTAACCTGAATTTCATCTATGATATTTGTGTTAATGAACCCAATATCATACATTTCTTGTTTTCTGCACTCGACGATCTTCAATCTGCATAATATAGTGAGGATAATTAATTATAAATACATGCAATGAAAGAGCTGAGCTATATATAGAGATAATGACAGAAATAGTACTTACAGACAGTAGCAAAAGACCGTTAATTTATCGAGGGCCTTTTAATTGAAGAACTCGAAGAACTCCTCAAATGGAACAGGCAACAGATCAGTTCCAACGAGGTCGTGCTCCTCTTTAATTCTCAGATACAAAGTATTCGTCCCCCCAGACTCTCTGCAGGTTTTCATGTACCAATTCTGGAATCTTCGCATCATCGTTGTTAGAGATTTTTCATCTTTGACGAGAGGCTTCCTGTACTCGTATCTGTGTTCGACTACCTCCATGAAATCAAAATTGACATCGTCAGGCAGCTAATCTCCAAGATTGCTATAACCGGGCACCGTCCCCGGAGCATTAGCGACGATGTCGCTAGACACATTGAGCGGGGGGCATGATTGCTTTGCTTGTTCGCCGAGCTGGGCAATTTTTTCCCAGCTGCTCGTTCTTTTAACCTTTGATCACTGACAGTACTTCCCGACCGCTGCGCTTCGAGATATGCCTTTTCAGTAATGCGCTCATAGTTGGTTTTCGGCGGAGACTTTGGTGGTTTCCTCAGGGCATTGATAGTGCGATTTGCTTTCAACGGATCTACCTTCTCCTCCGGAGGTGGATGTCTCTACGCTTTCAACCCTTCAAAGAAGTCCTTCACTTCGGTCCGCACGATCTTCTTGTTTTCCTCCACGGTCATCTCGTACGGTAACTTCTCTAGAGGCTTGAGAGGTGGACCGTATCTGTATTGCCTCCCGCCTCTGGTTGTACTGCTAGACGCCGGAGCAGACGGAGCGACTGCGGCTGTCTTTTTTCGTGCTTGCTTACGAGGCGGAGGAGAAGGACTACGACGCGCAGGAGCAGCCGGGGTGGCGGCGGGTCTCTTCCGCCCTTCTTTGGCGGCGGAGAAGGAGGAGGCTGCTGGCTGCTCGGGCGCGCCGGCAGGCGGAGAAGGAGGCGGAGTGCCGCCACGCGCCGGAGAAGGAGGCTGAGTGCCCTGATCGTCACTCGCCGGAGGAGGAGGCGGTGGAGGAGGCGGAGTGCCCTGACTCGCCGGAGGAGGAGGAGGAGGCGTCCAGTTCGGAAGGTTGATGAACTCCTTCCGCCATAGGCATGGAGTCTTCAGAGCAGAACCCAGCCGAGTCTCCCCTTCAGCGGTAGGGTGGTCAAGCCGGAGGTCCTCAAATCCCTCCGTTATTTCGTCCACCGTCACCCTAGCATATCCTTCTGGAATCGGACGACAGTGAAAAGTTGCGCCGGTGTCACAGCCCCAGATCAGCCCTTGCTTGACTTTGCTTGCTCATCATGTCATCATGTTTAAATTCCTAAGAAACTTGAAATGGGGATTGCCTAAACCCTAGCATTAAAGGAATTCACTAGGTTCAACCAAAATATTCTCAGTGAATCCAAATGGCTTTCAAAAATGTTCATCTTTTCTGGAAAATGCTGGAAGCGGTAACCAGAGGTGTTGCACATTTTTCCATCACATATTTGGTCACTGAATTAAATCATTTAGTATTTGCAATTGGGCATTTAAATGCTATATATTATTTTAAGTGCTCACTTAATTCTGAATTTAAGTGTGGGCTATTAGGAATAATCCCAATAGAGCCCAAAATTATTTGCAGGATTTTTTGAAACGTGTTAGTATTTTTAATAAAGCCCAACATTTACAGGAAAATAGAAAAGCAAACTAAATGAAAAGAAGAGAGGGAGAGAAAGGCCAGGAAGTCACTTACCTGGCTGGGCCGGCCCACCTAGCCCGTGCCAGTAACCCTCCTCCTTGCGCCAGAAGGATGCCGGCGTGTCGACGCGCGCGCGCCCGAGCTCCACCTCCTGCTTCCACCTCCTCCTGCCTCCCTGCTTGCTCCCGCGACCCCTGGAGACGCCACGCAGACCCCCTCGACTCTCTCTCACTCTCCCTTCGCTCTCTGCTCTCTCCCCTGGCCTCTAGCCCCTCTCCCGAGCAGACCCGAACCCGCTCGTCGCCACCGACGCCGTTCACCGTAGCCACCGTGCCCCTCTGGGCCTCTCATCTTGCCCCAGAGCTCCGCCTCGCCGCCTGCTACATCCTCAACGAGCCAGGCGACCCGGGAAGCTCTGCATCAATGCCATCTCCATCTTCTTCATCGTCGGCCACCGGCTCGCCCGGGCGTGGATTCATGACTCGAGACCCTCCCGGCCTCGCCGTTGACTCTACTGGATTCGCCGTGAGCCCCTGTTTCTTTCCCCTCTCTCCCCGTGCTCGTCCGCTCCTTCTAGCCACCGTGGCCATCGGAGCCGATTGCTCCTCGTCGCCGGCCATGTCGCCACCGCGGCTACGGCCGTGCAAGCACGCGTCCAAGCTTACCACTGAGCTCACCGCACCCCCATGAGTCCTACGCGCCTAACCGCAGCCCCCTAGTGCCCTGCAGTGCCTAACCCGCATCAACCGAGCTCCGGCCGCCGCCGCAAGCCCTGCTCCGGCGAGCTCCGCCGTCCTCGCGACCTCCCCTATGCCCAGGTGGATACGGTCGAGCGTGGGCTGCCGTTTGGTAGTCCCCGCGCGCTTTTCCACCGCCTGTAGCGCGTTCCGGCGAAGCACCGCCACACGGTTTGGTCGCCGCCGGCCAACTCCGGCGGGCGCTGACGTGGCGGCTTAATTAGTGCTTAACCCCCCTGAGGGAGTTCCGGACTAGGGGGTGTCCGGATAGCCGAACTATCATCATCGGTCGGACTCCAAGACTATGAAGATACAAGATTGAAGACTTCGTCCCGTGTCCGGATGGGACTTTCCTTGGCGTGGAAGGCAAGCTTGGCGATACGGTTATGTAGATCTCCTACCTTTGTAACCGACTTTGTGTAACCCTAGCCCTCTCCGGTGTCTATATAAACCAGACGGCTGTAGTCCATAGGACGAACAACAATCATACCATAGGCTAGCTTCTAGGGTTTAGCCTCTTTGATCTCGTGGTAGATCCACTCTTGTAACACACACATCATCAATATTAATCAAGCAGGATGTAGGGTTTTACCTCCATCAAGAGGGCCCGAACCTGGGTAAAACATCGTGTCCCTTGTCTCCTGTTACCATCCCGTGAGCCTTACGCATTCGGGACCCCCTACCGAGATCCGCGGTTTTGACACCGACATTGGTGCTTTCACCGAGAGTTCCTCCGTATGCGTCACCAACAGGCCCGATGGCTCCTTTGATCATCAACAACGACGCGGTCCAGGGTGAGACTTTTCTCCCCGGATAGATCTTCGTGTTCGGCGGCTTTGCAATGCGGGCCAATTCGCTTGGCCATTTGGAGCAGATCGTAAGCTACGCCCCTGGCTGTCAGGTCAGATTTGGAAGTTTAAACTATACGGCCGATATCCGCGGAGACTTGATCTTCGACGGATTCGAGCCGCAATAGCCTGCGCCGCGATGTCTCGATGGGCATGATCTAGCTCTGCGGCGAGCGATTGCCGGAGGCCGCACTGAATCCGCTCCGACCCTTAATCCGTGGCGGATTCCCGATCGAGGGCGAGTGGTTGGACACCGCCTCGGGGCTTTAATCTCTACGGCGATCGAGCCGAACTCCATCCCTGTCCTTTGCGAAGACCTCGACTCCAGGGTGCCGGACTCCAAACCCTCCGCGCCCTTGCCAATCGAATCCGATTGGGCGCCCGTTATGGAGTTCACGGCTGCAGACATCTTTCAGCACTCACCCTTTGGCGACATCCTGAATTCACTAAAGTCTCTCTCTTTATCCGGAGAGCCCTGGCCGGACTACGAACAGGAAGGTTGGGATGTGGACGATGAAGAAACTCAATGCCCACCCACCACCCACTTCATAGCCACTGTCGAAAGCTTACACGACGTGCTCGATTTCGACTCCGAAGACATCGACGGTATGGACGACGATGTAGGAGACAACAATGAACCAGCACCTATAGGATGCTGGACAACCTCATCCCATGATGTATACATGGTGGATACACCTAAAGGAAATGAAGACGAGGAACAACGGGATGCCACGAAGGTTAAATCCCTCGAAAAGCAGTCAAAACGGCAACGTAAACGCCGAACAAAGTCCCGCCTCAACAAAGACCCAGCCATAGAGCAGGGCGAACCGGTGGACGATGAACAAGCTATCGAGCAATCGTCCGAACAAGACAACTTGGATAATCAATATGTCCCCGGCCCAACATTCCAGACGAACTCACGCCGGACAAACCATTGGAGCAAAATGACCTCCAGAAAAGGCTCGTCGGCACTGCGCGTAGCCTGAAAAAGCAGAAGCGGAAGCTCAATACAGCGGAAGATGCACTCAGGATTAGATGGAGCAAAGTATTCAGCACCGCAGATAAATACGGCGACAGTCGCCGAACAAAGAGCTGCCCGAAAAGAAAGCTACTGCCCGAATTCGACGAGGAGGCCTTAGAGCCCCCACAATTAAAAAGCAACAAGACCACCCGATCGGATGGACGACTCACGGCAAAAAGAGAGCGGCGAATGGTGCCGCACACAAGCCAATATGTGATCTGCTTAAGGATTCACATCAAAAGGATGGCCCAGTTAGATCCATCTATGGGCCAAGAAAGCACGCCACAAAGCAATGCAATACGCCAAAATTCCGAAGATCACGGCACACCCAAATATAGGGGCACCGCACACCCCTGTGTTTCACCGATGAGGTGCTTTGGATCATGAATTTCCAGTGATTCAAACCCGTAAACATAGAGGCATCTGACGTAACAACAGACCACAGAGTCTGGATTGAGGAGTACATCCTCCTCATACACATGGCCAGAGGAGATGGTCTCCACGCCGTAAAATACTTACCCCTTAAACTCAAAGGGCCAGCTCGGCATTGGCTTAAGAGCCTCCCCGAAAATACCATTGGAAGCTGGGAAGAGCTCGAGGATGCATTTCGGGCAAATTTTCAGGGGATCTACGTCCGCCCTCCAGACGTAGACGGTCTAAGTCACATAACTCAACAGCCCGGAGAGTCAGCCCGGAAATTCTGGAACAGGTTCCTTACTAAAAAGAACCAAATAGTCGACTGTCCGGACGCCGAAGCCTTAGCAGCTTCCAAACACAACGTCCGAGACGAATGGCTCGCCAGACACCTCGGCCAAGAAAAGCCAAGAACAATGGCCGCATTAACAAGCCTCATGACCCTCTTTTGCGCAGGGGAAGACAATTTGGCTGGCTAGATGCAGCACCAGCGACCAGTACATCCGAAATCAGGGATGGAAATGGGAAATCACGACGCAGAAAAGATCAGCGCCGGAATAAGGAAAATGGCCCAAATAGTACGGCGGTCAACGCCGGATTCAAAAGCTCTCGGCCGAACAACAAAACACTGCCCGGATTCAAAAGCTCTCGGCCGAACAACAAAACACTGCCCCTAAAGGATAACAGTGACGAGCTATCCAACCTAAACAAGATTCAGGATAGACTGTGCCAAATACATGGTACCTCCGGGAAGCCTGCAAACCATACCCACAGAGATTGTTGGGTCTTCAAGCAGTCCGCCGACTTAACGCTGAACACAAGGGGTTCGACACACCAAGTGAAAGTGACGAAACCCAAAAGCAGCACTGAAAACAAAAGACTTCCCCACTAGAAGTCAAAACAGTGAACTCACTTCATGTGAGAACACACAGCGGCACCTGCCATACCAGGACACCGTCCGCATAATGGGATAGAACCTACCAAAATTCGCTATAGCAGCACTTCCTTCAAAGGAATGACGCCATGACTTCTTTATTATACAGGCTCTGTACCACTAGAGGTTGTGTTCGGTTCATCCGACAACCCCCGTCGCGGAAAGCTCACTCCCCATCGCCCCATTCAGCAGTAGCCCTTGAGCACTTCTGAGGCGTACAACTTTCACCCGCTTTTACGCAATACCGCATTATGCATCGCTAACACTTAAAATGCCCGGTCCACGCGGCATCATCTCGTTAAAAGGAAGTATTAAGTGTCACTTGAGCACGGAAGAACGGGAGACTGCCTTGACAGCCCCACAGCTATTCGGCTCTGCTAGGCAAAGAACCTGAATCGGTCATTCAAACCCCGGATTCGGTTAGACGAGTCAGGCGCCTACTAGCGGCATACCCCCATACGAGGGGCCGCATACATGTATAACAAGAGACAAGAAGCTCAATTTTATTTAATTCTTGAACCGTACTCTGTTTATTTAATATTAAGTACACCTTTCGCACGACCCTTTTCTTTCAAACTAAGTTCCTCTCTTTTACAGATGAACAACGTGCTACACCCGTCCACGATACGGCTAACGGAGACACAGCGCAGACGTGCGCAGTAGGGACCCGTTGCAAGGATTCTTTTCAGATTAAGACCTGCGTAAACCTTTTTCACTGTCTCTTGTTGATATACATCCCCGGTTCCTTAATATAACCGAGGAGGAGGCTGGTGCTTTGGCATTGGCCGCACTGAATTTTCTTGGCGATACCTAGACACCAGGGGCTTAGGGCATTATTCTGCCCATTTTCATAAAGACCGAATACCTTAGGGAGTATTCGGCGTCTCGAGTTAGGCCTTATATGCATCAGCTCCGAATCATGTCTTTGGTCAAATGTTGGGTTGCCCGGCTCCTGTGTTTTGCTGCCATACGTTCCGTTTTCACGGCTAACGTGGCACCAGGAGAACTACTGTGATTGTGCCCCGGTTCGGCTGGGCGAGCACCTCAGTAGAGAAAGCCAAAAACTGACTGTCATGATATAGCGAGAGACTGGTCAACCACTCGATGACTCACAGGAATGTTTAGGATTCCTCCGCATTAACGAAGGACCGGTTTTCGGTCAAGCACATACGCACCCCGAATTCGGGAGAGTGCGGTGCCCCCAGGGGCTATATACTAGCCCCACCCTCGAACTCCTATGGCTAAGTGAAAGTGATAAAGCATTATAGTCCGGTTGCCTGGTTTGCTATGCTATCACCTCCTTAAACAGGACCAAGACGTTGGATTAAGTGTGAAAAAGCGCTTTTTTTGCAAACACTCCCGCACTATGTGCGTGGGGGCTGAAGCCAAGGACTGCCATCTTTCAGGTTATATACACATATACATAAACGGCCGCCTGAGGAGTAGTTTACTACTTGAACGCACAAGTATAAAAAGCACTTATATTACATTGAAACATTGTTTTCACAAATCATACATGTCATTTAAACATAATATCCTTCGAGCACTGCGTCTCTATTAAACGAGCGCCCGGCATGACTTCTTCAAAGTAGTGCTCGGCAGGTACTCGGCCTCTGTCCGAATCCTGGGATGCAATGTCAGTGGCCCTCATCTCTGCCCAGTATGTCTTGACACGGGCAAGAGCCATCCGCGCTCCCTCAATACACGCCGATCGCTTCATTGTGTCGATACGCGGCACCGCACCAAGAAACTGCTGCACTAAACCAAAATAGCTCTTCGGCTGGGGTCCGTCCGGCCACAAGTGAGTCAAGACATGCTTCATGGCAAATCCGGACAATCGATTCAGCTCGGCCCATTCGGCCAACCGATCGGTCAGCGGCAGAGGACGCTCCGGACTATGGAATTGCGACCAATATAGTTCTTCCCTTCTGGCCCCGGAAGTGCTCAACCGCGTCCACAGCACTCGCCGCCAAGTCCAGATAAGCATCCTCTGAACTCCACAATTTATCCAACTGAGCATACTTTGGATCTGTATATTTCCTCCAGCGTAAACGGTTTTCCAGCCGCAATTTGCCCCGGCCTGACTCAGCTCCTCCTTGGCAGCTCTCAAAGCCGATTGGGCATTCTTGGATTCGGCGGCGGCCTTCTTTAGGCCCTCTTGTTCCGCTTGACGTTCCTTTTCAAGAACCGCGTAGCGATCAGTAGTATTCCTTAACTTTTTGGCCATATCGGCCATCTCCTCTTTGCTTCGGCAGTGAGCAGCCCGTTCAGCTTCTAGCTCTTCGGCCGCCTTTACAGCGGCCGCATTACTAATTCTGGCTTGCTCTTTCGCTCGGGCGAGTTCTGCCCGCAGCTCCTCCACGGCAGCGGCACCATCTGCATTAAGCATACAAATAGTAAGACATGGGCGTCAAGCTCCCTTACAAGGTGTCCGCATAGAGGTTGCATACCTTGTGACTCGTCAAACCGTTTATTGACCAGCGCGATGTCCGCATCCGCCTCGTCAAGTTGCCACTTTAGTTCGGCATATTCAGCAGTCCGGCTGGCCTCTGGGCGCCCCGCCACCTGACAGAGCGGCGATATGTTATAATCGAGAATTTGATCCTCGGCACATTGTCAATTTTGACAACATACCAAGTCTCGAGGCTACTATCTATACAAGGCGCATTTTATATGCATAACTGTCAGAAGGTACATCATTTTTTGCGTACCTCAAACCCCGTCAGTAAGCTTCTGACGGCTTCATGCAATCCACTCTCCGCGGATGCAATTCTTTCAATCACCGTACCCATTAGAGCACGGTGATCCTCTGAAATAGCCGCTCGCCCGAGCAGATCCTTCAGCTCCTCCGACCGCACGCCACTTGGCGTCGGACCTTCCGGCCCCGCCGGACTTTGGGGAACCCTCCGCGACGACACCTCCGAGTCGTCCGCCTCACATGAGGGTGCGACAAGTGGAGGCGTTTCGCTCTCCATCATCTCCGCAAGAAGATCCCCCGAAGACGAGCTCTGCTGAGAAGGGCTAAAGTCCGAACTACAAGGTACAATTTCGGTTATCCTCATGAATAAATACAGGGATGTTCCTTATTTACAAGACCCCTTCTTTTTACTTACGGCTGGCTGGAGGTCTGATCACTTGTGGAAATAATGCGGCTGGGTTACTTCCCAGCCGGACTCTCTGCCGAAGATTCCTTCCCCTCTTTGAGGCCTTGACCTCCGGATCTTCCGCGGTCCTCTTCTCTCCTCGGAAGGTGGGACTCTTAATCCCTCCTTCCTTGATAGCCTCCTTCGCAGGGCCGGTTGCTTCGCCGCTCCCCCCTTCGCCTTCTTCAAAAGGCGCGACCTTCAACATCTTGGTCAACATGGGATCCGGCGTGGTCTCTGGGAGGGGAGCCGGACACCTTATTAACTTTGCCTTGGCTATCCACTCCTGTTCAAGAAGCGGCTCCTTTAAAGGGCATATATACATGAAATAAATGAATGAACAGCTTGTTCGGTTACAGGACTACTTACTTGAGTATCTAGGCGATTGCAGCTTAGTCCTGTGTCCTCGGTCAAGTCCGGACACTTCTCTTGTGATCCGAAGAACAGTTTATACATCTCCACGGGCGTCGTGCCCATAAAATTTTGGAGAGCTCGTGGTCCCTCCGGATTGAATTCCCACAAAGTGAGGGGGGCGACGTTTGCAGGGCTGAAGGTGCCGGATCAACATAACCTGCGCCACTGCAACCAGATTGATCCCTCTTTCCTGGAGATCTCGAATACGGCCCTGCAGCAGGGAAACGTCCTTGGACGGCCCCTAGTCGAGCCCCTTGTTGACCCATGATGCCAGCCGCTGTGGTGGACCTGAGCGGAAGGCAGGGAGCGCCGCCCATTTGGTGCCCCTGGGAGCGGTGATATAAAACCACTCCCGTCGCCACAAACCAAGCTCCTCTTGAAAATAGCCCTCGGGCCTTGGAGCATCAGCACATTTGCTTATAACCGCCCCTCCGCATTCTGCTTGTTGTCCCTCGATCGTCTTTGGCTCCACCTTGAAGGTCTTGAGCCACAATCCAAAGTGGGGGGTAATATGGAGGAAGGCCTCACATACGACAATGAATGACGAGATATGGAGGATGGACTCCGGATTCAAGTTATGGAAATCAAGCCCATAATAAAACATGAGCCCCCGCACAAAGGGATCCGTCGGGAAGCCTAAACCCCGAAGGAAGTGGGACACGAACACCACGTTCTCGCCGGGCTCAGGAGTGGGAATGACCTGCCCTGGAGCAGGCAGCCTACGCGAGATCTCGCCGGTTAGATACCTGGCGTCTCGCAGCTTTAGCACATCCTCTTCTGTGACGGAGGAAGACATCCATCGGCCGTGCTGATTGGAGCCGGACATCGTCGAAAGTCCGAAGCGCCTAAATCTGAAGCTTTGGGTGTTGGAACTCGAAGCGCGAGGCAAACTCGATGGAGGGTGTAAAAAAGAACAGGGCCTTGGTCTCATTATAAAGAGGTTGAATACCAAGAGCCCACCCCGTGGTTGATTAGGACTCGCCTTTGATAGAGAAGGCATGCCGACGGCAGACGCGGTTGGAGTTACCGACGTCCGTATTGATGAGAATCCCGGAATAAGGGGGCACGATCTACGCTTTGATAAGACGTGCCAAGGAAACCGCCTCGCTAAACACGCTGAGGTGGAACAATAAAAAACGATTCATATAAAGGCCTGGCTGTGGTGTGATGTCACGCCGCGGAATATGTCAGCAGATCTGTGCAGAAAATTATTCTCTCTACGGCGTTATGTGGAACTTGTTTTATAGAGCCAGACACTATCCTTGTGTTCAAATCCTTCCATGAAGTATTCGGAGGCGGAACCCGCCTTGCAATGCCGGAGACAATATGCGCGCCGGACTCGTCGTCATTGAAGCCTGGTTCAGGGGCTACTAAGGGAGTTCCGGACTAGGGGGTGTCCGGATAGCCGAACTATCATCAGCCGGACTCCAAGACTATGAAGATACAAGATTGAAGACTTCGTCCCGTGTCCGGATGGAGTTTCCTTGGCGTGGAAGGCAAGCTTGGCGATACGGTTATGTAGATCTCCTACCTTTGTAACCGACTTTGTGTAACCCTAGCCCTCTCCGGTGTATATATAAACCGGACGGCTGTAGTCCATAGGACGAACATCAATCATACCATAGGCTAGCTTCTAGGGTTTAGCCTCTTTGATCTCGTGGTAGATCCACTCTTGTAACACACATCATCAATATTAATCAAGCAGGACGTAGGGTTTTACCTCCATCAAGAGGGCCCGAACCTGGGTAAAACATCGTGTCCCTTGTCTCCTGTTACCATCCGCCTAGACGCACAGTTCGGACCCCCTACCCGAGATCCGCCGGTTTTGACACCGACACCCCCCTCTAATTACCCCCCTGAGACTGACCAGTGGGCCACAGGGCTTAGTCAAAGCTATCAGCCCAGGTTTGACTCGGGGTTAACCCCAGTGTCACTGACGTGTGGCCCCCACACGTCAGGTTTGACCTGATCAGCCCTGCTGACGCCCCTGTGACGTCACGCTGACGCAATAATTGATTTTCTGTATTTAAGTTTATTCAGGAAATTCCAGAAAATGTCCTAAACTTCAAAAATTCATATAAATTCAACCATAACTCAGAATGAAATAATTTATATATGAAAAATGATCAAAAAAATCTAATCTATCCATCTGTACTGCTTTAATGCATGATAGAACAACTTAGGGCTGCTATTTAGGCCAAATATTATAATGGCATTTAAACCTTCACATATGGAGTTCGAATTTGAACCTAGGGTTCAAACCAACTTCATTTAACCTGCTGCTAGTTGCATCAGCCCAAAACACATTCATATTGCCATGTCATAGCATGCATCACATTGTCGCATTGCATTGATTGTGTCCTTCTGTGTTTGCTGGTAACCGTCCCCTCTCGGTAGACGATGTGCTGACGACGAGATCGATGACACCAAGCTCTCTCGACTTATTAATTGGAATGGTGTGTGAACATGTCCTACTGTGTGTGAGCTAAGTGTGTGAACACGATTTGGTAAAGGTAGTGGTGAGAGGCCATGTAGGAGTACATGGTGGGTTGTCTCATTGCAGTCGTCCTTAGGAACTGAGTTCTGTGTTTGTGATCCATGAAACAGTTACTACCACACATTGGGGTCCGGGCACTCCAAGCTCTCTCGACTTATTAATCAACTTGATCTCTGTCCAGGAGTTGCAACTAGTTTCTGGTGTTTGTAGGATATGTGTTGGGGACCGTGCGTAGCGCTGACCCTAGGGGTGGGCTATGTTGCGGTAGACATACGAGGCACGGTGTACCGGGACGCCCGTTTGGTGCCTCGAGAATCCTGCTCTCATCGTTTGGGGCCGTGTGCGACACCCCGGCCGGATCTCCTCGCGGATGCAACCCGAATAGGCGATAAGCCTGGACTAGAGACTTGTGTGGTTAGTCAGGTCGTGGCCGACTCCCTCGCCAGGCTTGCGTTTGAAGGTTGCCGAGATACACGACATGTACATGGTGGTAAGTGGCGAGAGCGTGTGTGAAGAAGTACACCCCTGCAGGGTTAACATCATCTATTCGAATAGCCGTGTCCGCGGTGAAGGACTTCTGCGTTGCCTATAACAGTTCATAGACAAGTGAAAGTGGATACTCTAAAATGCGCAAGATAAGCGTGAGCGCTATGGATGGCGTTCTCGTAGGGAGACGGGAGCGGGTCAATAGTGGTGTATTGAGATGGTGAAGATGTGGACTCGTGTGCGCCACCTCAAAAGAGTTACTTGCAGTCGTAGTTCAGGATAGCCACCGAGTCAAAGCTAGCTTGCTGCAGTCAAACTCCACCACCCCTTTGTTGATAATGATGCATGTGTAGCTAGTTCTGATGTAAGTCTTGCTGAGTACATTTGTACTCACGTTTTCTTATTTTATGTTTTGCAGAGAGATGTCAGTCTCGCTAGTAGTTCCGTGTGGACTTCGACGTTTAGCTTGATACCTCAGCTACGATCTTGTGCCCTCGGCAGGATCTGGTAGATTGTCAGGCTTCTTAGCCTTTTTCATTTATAGCTGTCTGTACTCAGACATGTTAAGCTTCCGCATGTGTTTGACTTGTATGCTCTGAATGTTGGGTCGAGAGACCCATGTTTGTAATATCTCGCTCCTCGAAGCCTAATGAATAAATACTGGAGTCGTAGAGTCATGTTGTGATGCCATGTTGTATTTGCACATATCGAGCATATTGTGTGTATGTTATTGAAATGCTTGGTATGTGTGGGATCTGACAATCTAGTTGTTTATCCTTGGCAGCCTCTCTTATGGGGAAATGTAGTCTTGTGCTTCAATGAGCCATAGTAGTCCGCTACAGCCCGGTTCACCGGAGTCCTGCTAGCCCAGCACTACTGCTTCGGAACACTTGACTGGCCGGCATGTGATTCACTTCGCTCGTGTGTTTGTCCCTTCGGGGAAATGTCATGCGGTGACATCCGGAGTCCTGCCTAGCCTGCTACAGCCCGGGTTCCCGGTGTCCTGTTAGCCTAGTGCTACAGCCCGGATTCACACGCTGCTGACCGACATGCTTGATGTGATTCATGTATGCCTGTCCCCATGGGTTAGTGGCGCTTTGGGTTCACGACTAGCCATGCCGGCCCGGGTTCTCTGTCATATGGATGCTAGCGACACTATCATATACGTGAGCCAAAAGGCGCAAACGGTCCCGGGCCATGGTAAGGCGACACCGTGGAATACCGTCTGCGAGGCCGCAAAGTGATATGAGGTGTTACCGGCTAGATCGATGTGACTTGGAATCGAGGTCCCGATAGCGTTGGTATCGAGCCCCGACTGCTCAGAGGATTACCAAGCCAAACTGGTCGAAGTTGTGTCTAGAAATGCTTTAGTTACGTAAGGGAATTGATTGTGGAAGGAACTTAAGGCTCTTTTACTCCTTATACCTCATGGCCTTCGATCTGAGTCATCCTCTTCTCTTCTACGGGATTAAGAACTAGGCTTCTCATCTTTCTATCGTGATCACGTGTTACTAATCTGTAGACTTGCAAGATTGTTGGATTTAAGCCCCAGTTCAGTTCCTACTATTTCTGTATGTTAACTGTTGATCTCGGAACCTTGATATGATGTTGTTGAGTGGTTATGCCACCATTTTGCATGATGTCTCAAATCTTTTTGAGCATTTACAGCCGTTATGCTGTCCGAGTCATCCCAGGTTTCTAAACTATCTGATGCATTTGCAAACTCTTCCTTTCGGTTCACGGTGTCCTTTTGGTCAGAATAAGCACACTAATCGTCTGTTGAGGTACTCCTTGCCTTGACATATATGTTGGAGCTATTATTATGAACCTAGGTGTTTTAGGGAGTCACCTAGTAATCTAGCCATGATTTGTGTCCCACTGTGATGATTCTGGCCATTATTCTCGAAAGCATCCCGTGATGCAATTTAGTTAGTAGGCATTCTATTCCTGGGTTCTTGAACCCGAGATTCACCCTACTTCATGTTGTTAGTATTTGCTAGTTCCTTTAGGATATTAGTAACCTTGCGACGATCCTCGAGGTCCGTGGTATCTCATTCTTCCACATACCATGAACCATCCTTGGCAGGAGTTCCTTTGAACCAAGAGGTCACAACAAGAGTGCTCTCGATGAGTTCCCCATTCTATATTGTGACTCTGCCTGTTCTACCTTCTCCGCATGGGTTATCCGGAAGAAATGTTGAACTTTGTTCGACATACTAATCCATGCCTCCACAAGTCGAAAAGTTATATGTTCCTTGAGTTGTCCCTCTTTAGTTGTATTCTGACCCTCGTCTATCAATTGATAGTCAAGAGTATGTGTGCGATCGTGTTTATCGATGCCTATTATCCTTGTGGTCCGTCAAGCCATTCTATTCCGGAATGACTAGGAGAAACAAACTCCAGTACCTCATCCATTTCTAGGATTGGGTCAAAGTAGTTGTATCCCGCAGATCAAAATGCCAATTCAGCTTTGTTCTGTTCTACCTCGGAGTATTACCCCCTTTATGTCAGAATTGTCATGAGAACTGCACCAACTCTCATGAATTCTTGACGTAGTGATACTTCTCACCATCATCATTCATTCCTCGGTCCTCGTGTTGTCGTAACCGGAATGCCGACAAGTGAATTGTGATGTGTGAAATCAATACTCCGAGCAACTCGTTGCTTGGTAGTAAATGGACAATATTCTCATTCTTAGCGTGTTGGTTATTAAATCATCATCCTAAGATTGATCGTTCTACCTAGTCCTTATTTCTGGTGCACTCTATCAATAGTTAGGATTGTGTCAATCCCTCGCTCTATTGATCATATCGTCTTGCCCTGAAAAGCAAGATTGTTCTCGAGCTTAGTAACATATCGGTGGTTCTTGATTTTTCTAATTTCTTCTCGGAAGTGTCACCAGGTTGTTTCCTGACTGTTATGTTGAGCTCGTGATCATGTTGGTTTTCTTCTAAACCACCCATTCTCCAAGAATCTGTGTTGAATACCCTGAGCTAGTTGGTTAAGCTGAACAACAACTTGGAGAGTTGGAAGATAAAAGCTTACCTGACTTAGTTCATCTCTAAGGGATATCCTTGTGTGTGCGTGTTGAAGAAAGATGATATCTCCATCGATTGGTCCTCGTGATCAGTTGTTGGATCTATTGCCTTGTCAAAACTTTGACTTGGGTATGGGCCATCGTCAAGTCAAATCAAAACCAACGATATTCGTAATGTTGTCCTACTCGCGATTGCCCCTCGGGCATACACCATTATATCTTTTGGCCTGACCAATGCTATCACCGTGTTCACATGATGGTGGAAGTACAGTGATATGGAAATCCCGATGAGTTGTTGTTGAGCCCATCAGCAGCATTTTGTCTCCCCCATGATTCATGTTGAACATCATCCTAGTGTTGGAAACTTTGTAAGCAATACCTTCATGTTCCGTTCATGAAGCTTATGCTTGGATGGAAGAAGTTATTTCCTCGAAATCATGTGCATTTGGTGCAAGTTGCCGCCGTGAATTTGAGAAAGCTTATTCTGCTTCCCCTGGAATCATCCCAAGTCAGTCATGCATACGTGCGAAGTATTCTGTGGTCTGGAGACTTGCAACCTTCATTCTATATGTATTCTTAGCACACCAAGCCACTGATTGATTTGTTCAAGGAAAAGGAGTTGATGTGCGAATACTAGTTCAGGCACAAGACTTCGATATCCTTCTTGATGGTGCCCCACCTGAACTCGGTAGTGTTTTATTATAAGACTACTACGTAGTCATGCTTGTCTAGGACAGCGTGTTCACTTGTATGTAGCAGAACCAGCTCATGTTTTGGAGCTTGCTATCGTGGTTCATTTCCCGAGAATCTCTCAACGTCATCTCGTCGATTTGTGTTGCAAACTTTCTTTTCAGACATGCCAGGTCTGAAGCATCCTATTACCAATCGGATCTGAATCTCAGGCAGATATGATGGTTGGAACATTTCCAACAGTTGCATCTTGTTCCCAGCTTGCACCGACATTGTGCCAATCCTCCATGGGCTGCCCTTCTCGGTAGTTGCTGTCCAATATCGTCTTCAAAAGTGGTCCTACCATGGATCCCATCCATCCCCGATAATAAGGAAAATCATCCATTGTGTTGTCTTCAACAAGGTAGTCCACATCATCTATTACGGTATGAGTATGCCATTCTTTCGAATTCGTTCACACGATCGTTTGTGTTTGCCTTAGGCTGGTATAAAGAGTTCCAATGATCTAGATATCAAAAGTAATTCTTTTTGCCATTTAAGGTAATAACTCTACGAGTCACCTCCCCCAAGGTGCCCCGTTATTGAATCATGGCAATTATTTCCTCGCCACCTTGACACCATCCACCATCTCTCTAAGCGTGGAATTGTAGCCCACCAAATCAAACCTCGTTGTTTGTTCTTCCATCCCTCTCGATGTGTTTTGCGCCTCAACTTGAGATGTTTCAACATCTCATTCCACGAGTTGATCTTGAGTGCTCGATCTTCGAGGAGATCGTTTCCTATAGAGTTTCTTTCTGTCGCCATCGTGTTGGATGAAGAACTCAAAAGCAAGGACGTCAAGATCAATTGGAGCAATGAACCAACATCTTTGGGAAGGGAAATTGGATCGACAAGATCGTGATAGCTTTGCGTCCCCTCTGTCTTCTTACCTCACGTCTTGAATCTCGGGAAGAGATTCTTGTTTAGTGGGAGTAAGCAGTCACAGCCCCAGATCAGCCCTTGCTTGACTTTGCTTGCTCATCATGTCATCATGTTTAAATTCCTAAGAAACTTGAAATGGGGATTGCCTAAACCCTAGCATTAAAGGAATTCACTAGGTTCAACCAAAATATTCTCGGTGAATCCAAATGGCTTTAAAAATGTTCATCTTTTCTCGAAAATCTTGAAGCGATAACCAGAGGTGTTGCACATTTTTCCATGACATATTTGGTCACTGAATTAAATCATTTAGTATTTGCAATTGGGCATTTAAATGCTATATATTATTTTAAGTGCTCAATTCATTCTGAATTTAAGTGTGGGCTATTAGGAATAATCCCAATAGAGCCCACAATTATTTGCAGGATTTTTGGAAACGTGTTAGTATTTTTAATAAAGCCCAACATTTACAGGAAAATAGAGAAGCGAACTAAATGAAAAGAAGAGAGGGAGAGAAAGGCCAGGAGGCCACTTACCTGGCTGGGCCGGCCCACCTGGCCCGTGCCAGTCACCCTCCTCCTTGCGCCAGAAGGACGCCGGCGTGTCGACGCGCGCGCGCCCGAGCTCCACCTCCTGCTTCCACCTCCTCCTGCCTCCCTGCTTGCTCCCGCGACCCTTGGAGACGCCACGCAGACCCCCTCGACTCTCTCTCACTCTCCCTTCGCTCTTCGCTCTCTCCCGGCCTCTAGCCCCTCTCCCGGGCAGACCCGAACCCGCTCATCGCCGCCGACGCCGTTCACCGTAGCCACCGTGCCCCTCTGGGCCTCTCATCTTGCCCCGTAGCTCCGCCTGCGCCGCTGCCACGTCCTCAACGAGCCAGCGACCGGAAGCTCTGCATCAACGCCATCTCCATCTTCTTCATCGTCGGCCACCGGCTTCGCCCGGCGTGGATTCGCGAGCTCCAGACCCTCCCTGGCCTCGCCGTTGACTCTGTTGGATTCGCCGTGAGCCCCTGTTTCTTTCCCCTCTCTCCCCGTGCTCTTCCGCGCCTTCTAGCCACCGTGGCCATCGGAGCCGATTACTCCTCGTCGCCGGCCATGTCGCCACCGCGGCTACGGCCATGCTAGCACGCGTCCAAGCTTACCACTGAGCTCACCGCACTTACGAGTCCAACGCGCCTAACCGCAGCCCCCCTAGTGCCCTGCAGTGCCTAACCCGCATCAATCGAGCTCCGGCCGCCGCCGCGAGCCCTGCTCCGGCGAGCTCCGCCGTCCCCGCGACCTCCCCTATGCCTAGGTGGATGCGGTCGAGCGCGGGCTGCCGTTTGGTAGTCCCAGCGCGCTTTTCCGCCGCTTTGAAGCGCTGCATCATGGCACCGCCAGCGGTTTTGGTCGCCGCCGGCCAACTCCGGCGGCGCCGACGTGGCTTAATTAGTGCTTAACCCCCTCTAATTACCCCCGAGATCGACCGGTGGGCCCTGTGGCTTAGTCAAAGCTAATCACCCAGGTTTGACTCGGGTTAACCCGGTGTCACTGACGTGTGGCCCCCACACGTCAGGTTTGACCTGGTCAGCCCTGCTGACGCCCCTGTGACGTCACACTGACGCAGTAATTGATTTTCTGGATTTAAGTTTATTCAGGAAATTCCAGAAAATGTCCTAAACTTCAAAAATTCATATAAATTCAACCATAACTTAGAATGAAATACTTTATATATGAAAAATGATCAGAAAAATCTAATCTATCCATCTGTACTGTTTTCATGCATGATAGAACAACTTAGGGCTGCTGTTTAGGCCAAATCTTATAATGGCATTTAAACCTTCACATATGGAGTTCGAATTTGAACCTAGGGTTCAAACCAACTTCATTTAACCTGCTGCTAGTTGCATCAACCCAAAACACATTCATATTGCCATGTCATAGCATGCATCATATTGTCGCATTCCATTGATTGTGTCCTTCTGTGTTTGCCGGTAACCATCCCCTCTCGGTAGACGATGTGCTGACGACGAGATCGATGACACCAATGAAGAACTATATTATCTTCAAAAGTGCCAGGCAAGCAAAACCCCCTTGTTCATTCCGATATAATCCCACTCTCTCGCTCCTGCTCTATTTTACTGCATTAGGACAACAACGACTCATGTGTTACTTGTTGCGGTAGCTGAACCCCTTTATCCTCTGCATGACCTGTCATTCCATAGTAATTAGATGAAACCCACTAGCATGAGTAGGAGTTGTTTGAGCCCTGTTGTGCCTACTCATTCATGCTTGTTTGTCATGCCTGCTACTGCTTAGAGTTGAGTCATGTCTGATTCATCGGGAATGAATTGGAATGGTGTGTGAACATGTCCTACTGTGTGTGAGCTAAGTGTGTGAACACGATTTGGTAAAGGTAGCGGTGAGAGGCCATGTAGGAGTACATGGTGGGTTGTCTCATTGCAGCCATCCTCAGGAACTGAGTTCTGTGTTTGTGATCCATGAAACAGTTACTACCACACATTGGGGTCCGGGCACTCCAAGCTCTCTCGACTTATTAATCAACTTGATCTCTGTCTAGGAGTTGCAACTAGTTTCGTGTTTGTAGGATATGTGTTGGGGCCGTGCGTAGCGCTGACCCTAGGGGTGGGCTATGTTGCGGTAGAGACATCGAGCACGGTGTACCGGGACGCCTGCTTGGTGCCTCGGGAACCCTGCTCTCATCGTTTGGGGCCGTGAGCGACACCCCGCCGGATCTCCTCGCGGATGGAATCCGAATAGGCGATAAACCCGGACTAGAGACTTGTGTGGTTAGTCGTTGTGGCCGACTGCCGCCAAAGCTTCCGCTTGAAGGTTGCCGAGATACACGACGTGTACATGGTGGTAAGTGGCGAGAGCGTGTGTGAAGAAGTACACCCCTGCAGGGTTAACATCATCTATTCGAATAGCCGTGTCCGCGGTGAAGGACTTCTGGGTTGCCTATAACAGTTCATAGACAAGTGAAAGTGGATACTCTAAAATGCGCAAGATAAGCGTGAGTGCTATGGATGGCGTTCTCGTAGGGAGACGGGAGCGGGTCCATAGTGGTGTATTGATATGGTGAATATGTGGACTCGTAGCGCCACCTCAAAAGAGTTACTTGCGTTAAATGAGTTCAGGATAGCCACCGAGTCAAAGCTGGCTTTGTCAGTCAAACTCCACCACCCCTTTGTTGATAATGATGCATGTGTAGCTAGTTCTAATGTAAGTCTTGCTGAGTACATTTGTACTCACGTTTGCTTATTTTATGTTTTGCAGAGAGATGTCAGTCTCACTAGTAGTTCCGTGTGGACTTCGACATTGAGCTTGATACCTCAGCTACGATCTTGTGCCCTCGGCAGGATCTGGTAGATAGTCAGGCTTCTCAGCCTTTTTCATTTATAGTTGTCTGTACTCAGACATGTTAAGCTTCCACATGTGTTTGACTTGTATGCTCTGAATGTTGGGTCGAGAGACCCATGTTTGTAATATCTCGCTCCTCGGAGCCTAATGAATAAATCCGTGGGGTCGTAGAGTCATGTTGTGATGCCATGTTGTATTTGCACATATCGAGCATATTGTGTGTATGTTATTGAAATGCTTGGTATGTGTGGGATCCGACAATCTAGTTGTTTATCCTTGGCAGCCTTTCTTATGGGGAAATGTAGTCTTGTGCTTCAATGAGCCATAGTAGTCCGCTACAGCCCGGTTCACCGGAGTCCTGCTAGCCCAACACTACTGCTTCGGAACACTTGACTGGCCGGCATGTGATTCACTTCGCTCGTGGTTCCGTCCTTCGGGAAATGTCACGCGGTGACATCCGAGTCCTGCCTAGCCTGCTACATTCCGGGTTCCCGAGTCCTGTTAGCCCAGTGCTACAGCCCGGATTCACACGCTGGCGACCGACATGCTCGATGTGATTCATGTATGTCCGTCTCCCCATGGGTTAGTGCCGCTTTGGGCTCACGACTAGCCATGTCGCCCCGGTTCTCTGTCATATGGATGCTAGCGACACTATCATATACGTGAGCCAAAAGGCGCAAACGGTCCCGGGCCATGGTAAGGCAACACCCATGGGAATACCGTGCGTGAGGCCGCAAAGTGATATGAGGTGTTACCGGCTAGATCGATGTGACTTGGAATCAGGGTCCTGACAGCCGAGTTCAGAAGGTCGAACTTGGCCGACAGCCGCCTTGACTTCTAAGTTCTGCCAATGCATCATAAGGTGGCAATTTTGAGACTCCGTGATAAAATCCACGGGGTAGCTAGCAGGAGCCGTCAAGACATGCTCCGGCTGAAGCAGCTCGGTGGAAGCCACGCTGCTTCTCCGCTGAGATGGCGGAGTAGCTTCGGGGGAAGCTTCGGCAGTTCGTTTGCTGCGATTTGCTTCTCGTTCCTCTATCGCTTGTACCCTTGCGTAGGGATTTGCGAGTCTTGTGTCGTGTTCGTGTTTGGTGTGTTTATTGCGTTCTCGGTTGAAGATCGTTTGAACCTCGTTTTAGTTGCTTTTCCTTCATATGGTGTAAGACATATGCACTCTATCTATCTTAGCAAGCGTGTGTTATATTGTGCTATATGTTGCTTATATGTTATTCTTCGGGCCTTTGTCTCTAAAATATAGGGGGAGTGGTGATCCTAGTACGTGTGCCATGCACTCCAAAGCATTCATCCAGAGTGCACACATCTAGGGCGAGCCCGTCTATATTTTGGAGAGGAGGGGTTTGCCCTTGCTCTATATTTTTGTATCTTTGTGCAAATCAGATTGTCATCAATCCACCAAAAGGGGAGATTGTAAGGGCATATTTCTCCGTAAGTGTTTTGGTGATTGATGACGATACTTTTGCGGACTAATCGTATGCTTTGAGTTCCTCAGATGGTTCTTCACTAGGCACGAGACGATTCGGTGCCCCTCGAAGACTATTGAAGACGGCGTCGTCCTACGTTTCTTTTTGGTGGATTTGAGTCGTAGGAGAGCCGTACTATTAAGAGGGGGTCCGCGTCGGAAAGGTTTGGGCGGAATCAACATGTACACTTGTTCCTCCTTTCACTGCATTTTGGAGCTTCCCTTCGTTATCTTGGTTGTGCATAAATCTGACGACTACTGCTGTACTTGCGGTAGTACCGCAAGTACACGCGGTAGTACCGCTGGGTGTCACAGTAGTACCGCTCCTCTGGAGCGGTAGTACCGCAGCTCCCAAGCCTAGTGCCGCTCTGATGTGGTAGTAGGGGCGGATGTAATTTTTTACATCCGCGCTTCACGGTAGTACCGTCCCGGTAGCGGTTGTACCGAGGGGGCCCACGGTAATCTTGCTCCCTAGGAGCTGTAGTACCGCGGGCCCTCCTACCTAGTACCGTAGTTTCACGGTAGTAGGCGCCCATAGCGGTAGTACCGCTCCTCGGTGCGGTAGTACCGTCAGATTTTTGTACCACCGCAGGTTCGGCGAAAGTTGGCACGGATGTAATTTATTTCATCCGCGCCTTCCTGTGCCGTGACTCTCCGCCTTGCGGTAGTACCGCAAGGGGAGCGACAATGCAGCATAGCGGTAGTACTGCCCCTTAGTCAGGTAAGTTCCGGCCTATGCTGCTGCCGCGGTAGTACCGTGGTCCGCCACAGTAGTACCGCGCAGCCTCAGGTAGTACCGTGCGTCACGGGCTGAACATGTGGATAACGGTTGGATTTCTACCCACGACTATATAAGGGGCGTCTTCTACCTCTAGTTGACTACCTCGTCCATCTCTAAGCTCCATTGTTGCTCCAAGATCCATTTTGGCCCGATCTCTCTCCCTAGCCAATCAAACTTGTTGATTTGCTCGGGATTGGGTGGCAAGGGCCTGATCTACACTTCCACCACAAGATATTTGATTCCCCCCACTTATTCCTTGCGGATCTTGTTACTCTTGGGTGGTTGAGCACCCTAGACGGTTGAGGTCACCGTGGAGCCATATTCCATTGTGGTGAAGCTTCGTGGTGTTGTTGGGAGCCTCCAATTAAGTTGTGGAGATTGCCCCAACCTTGTTTGTAAAGGTTCGGTCGCCGCCTTCAAGGGCACCAACAGTGGAATCACGGCTCTCGCATTGTGCGAGGGCGTGAGGAGATTACGGTGGCCCTAGTGGCTTCTTGGGGAGCATCGTGCCTCAACACCACTCTAACGGAGACGTACTTCCCCTCAAAAGGAAGGAACTTCGGTAACACATCCTCGTCTCCACCGGCTCCACTCTTGGTTATCTTATCCCTTTACTTGTGCAAGCTTATTTGTGTTCCTATCCTTGCTTGCTCTTGTGCTTGTGTTGTTTGCATCATATAGGTTGTCCACCTAGTTGCACATCTAGACAACCTTTATTATTGCAAAGTTTAAATTGGTAAAGAAAAGCTTAAAAAATTGTTAGTTGCCTATTCACCCCCCTCTAGTAAACTATATCGATCCTTTCAATTGGTATCAGAGCCTCTTCTCTTTTAAGGACTTTACCGTCCGAAGAGTATGGTTGACGTCGTAGATGATGTGGGGGAGCACTCCGGTGCGAATCCGATATCATCTACGGGAGATGGGGGTACCTCGATCTCGTGAGGAATTCAATGTGGCGTTGGACACATTGAAGACCTCCATGACAACCGAGGTCAAGGACATGTTTAAGGAATTCCTAGAAGGGCTTAAACTTTCCACCGCACGCGTGAAAGTGGGTGATCCCGCCAACACGGGAGCGGATGCTAACTCCGATAAGGGGGAAGCTACTAGTGAGAAAGCCCCTCGTCTAGTGGTAAGAATGGCACCGGCATCTTTGCCCATGTGCAACCTCCCGTTTATGTTGGACCGATTCCTTCCACTCATTTGAATCATGCCGGTCCACCACCTAAGATTGATAAAAAGGAGGATTTTGATTCTTGGGTTTATCGTTTTAAGCGTCATTTAAATCATGTGAACACTAACTGTCGATGTCAAAACCGGCGGATCTCGGGTAGGGGGTCCCGAACTGCGCGTCTAGGCGGATGGTAACAGGAGACAAGGGACACGATGTTTTACCCAGGTTCGGGCCCTCTTGATGGAGGTAAAACCCTACATCCTGCTTGATTAATATTGATGATGTGTGTGTTACAAGAGTGGATCTACCACGAGATCAAAGAGGCTAAACCCTAGAAGCTAGCCTATGGTATGATTGTTGTTCGTCCTATGGACTACAGCCGTCCAGTTTATATAGACACCGGAGAGGGCTTGGGTTACACAAAGTCGGTTACAAAGGTAGGAGATCTACATATCCGTATCGCCAAGCTTGCCTTCCACGCCAAGGAAAGTCCCATCCGGACACGGGACGAAGTCTTCAATCTTGCATCTTCATAGTCTTGGAGTCCGGCAGATGATGATAGTTCGGCTATCCGGACACCCCCTAGTCCGGAACTCCCTCAGTAGCCCCTGAACCAGGCTTCAATGACGACGAGCCCGGCGTGCATGTTGTCTTCGGCATTGCAAGGCGGGTTCTTCCTCCGAATAATTTATAGAAGATTGTGAACACCAGGGTAGTGTCCGGCTCTGCAGAGATAAATTCCACGTACCACCGTAGAGAGAATAATATTACACAAGTTCAATCTGCTAACGTATTTAGTGGCGTGACGTCATGCCATTACCGAGCCTTTACTCGTTTTTATTGTTCCACCTCCGTGCGTTTAGCGAGGCGATTTCCTTGGCATGTCTTGTCGAAGCAGAGATCGTGTTCCCCTTATTCCGGGATTCCCATCAATACGGACGTGGGTAACCCAACCGCGCCATTGACTGTGACGCTTGGGAGATAAGCGAGTTTTACCAGGCCAGTGGGGACACATGTTTTTGTCCGCCCATATAAGGGGATAAAGATCCAACCCTTTTACCTGTGCCTTCTTCCTCCTTGGCTTATCCATCTCCGCGAACTCGAGCTCCAAATACCAAGTCCGCACTTCTCACCTCAACCTTCTCCAACTATGTCCGGAGCGGGAGGCAAGTGGATGGCCTCCTCCGTCACGGAGGGGTAGATCCAGAAGCTGCGCGACGCCGGATATTTGTCCAGCAACATCGCGCATCGGCTCCCCGACGAGGGAGAGCTCGTCCCCAACCCCAGGCCCCATGAGAGGGTAGTATTTCTTCCCCATTTCCTCCGTGGACTAGGCTTCCCGCTTCATCCCTTTGTCCGGGGGCTCATGTTCTACTACGGCCTAGATTTCCATGATCTGGCCCCGAATTTCATCCTCAACATCTCGGCCTTTATCGTCGTGTGCGAGGCCTTCCTCTGCATCCAGCCCCACTTCGGCTTGTGGCTAAGGACCTTTAGTGTCAAGCCGAAGGTTGTGAAGGGCAGCCAAGCGGAGTGCGGAGGCGCCATGGTGGGCAGAATGTCCCACGTTACGTGGCTGGAGGGCACTTTCGTGGAAACCATCAAGGGGTGGCAATCGGGGTGGTTCTACATCACCGAGCCGCGTGACCCTGATTGGGCAGCGGCCCCCGAATTCATATATGGCATCCCTACACGGCTCACCTCCTGGAAAGAGACTGGCCGAATTTGGGGATTCGAGGAGCTGACCGGACTCCAAGCCTGTATCCAGAAGCTGGTGGACAAGAAGCTCAAGCTTGTCAACGTAGTCCAGGTCATGCTCATCCGCCGGATTCTCCCGTGCCAGCGACGGGGCTTTCAACATGTGGGAGTTTGATCCGGCGCAGCACCAGACCCTGAGCGGGTTCTTCGACACTACGTACGAAGATGTCTGGAAGGTGTTGTTCAAGGGCGCCGAAGCTCCCGCATCCGCTACAGAAGATCGCGGATTCCGCACGCAGCGTCCAGCTGATGAGGTAAGTGATTTCACCACTTGTTTTCCATAGTTTGGCTCTATGCGGGATCTAAACTCCCTTTACCTTTGTGTGAATGGCTGGCGAAGGCCGAACGGACTATCTATCCAGCCCCATTGCCAGAGGACCCAGCGGACGCCCGCCTAACGGGGCTGCTGGCTCCGGCACCCCACATGGTGCCGGAGAAGAAGGCCAAGAAGACGGCCACGAGGACTCAGAAGAGTTCCCGTTTTCAGGTGCTATCGGATGATGAATCCGAGGCCGACTCCTGCCACCAAGGCGAGGAGGAGAAGAAGAAAGCCTCTCCCCCAGCGGGGGGAGGGAAGACAAGGAAGGCCTCCCCAACAAGGGAGGCCGAAGGGTCCAAGAAGGGAAAAACTCTTCCCCCGGACTGCTCCGCCAACGCCAAATGATGACGAGGATCGGCCTCCAAGGGCCAAGCCCTGGCGAGATCGTAAGTATCCGGACTCCCGAATAACTTCAAGGTTTTTCTTTTCACCACATAATGTCTTTCTAATGCCGCATACAACCCTGCAGTCCGCCCAAGGATGATCTTCCCGTTTGGTCGAGCGGGTCCTTGGGTGCGTCGGATATGGATTCCCTTCCGACTGCCTCCACCCCCCGTGCCGCGGACGACGCCGAGGTGGGATCCCAGAAAAGGACCCACCAGGAGGAGGAGGCCCCGGAGGTGTCACAGGACACCCTCCCGGACTGTGCACCGGACTCAGCCCCGGAGGCCACAGTGGCTCCGGAGTCCGGCGGGCGACCCCTTCGTAAGAAGGGCAAGACCGCGACGCCGGCTGCCTCCGTCCAACCGGAGGTGCCGGATAATTTCTTGAGGCGCTCGTGGCGCCTCCATCGAAGAGGAACACCGCACTGTTATGAGTGCGGTGATTCAAGGTTCATTTCGCCAAGCGGGCTGACCGAAGCTCGCAGCAGCCTTCTAACAGGCTTTGAGGTAAGAATTTCAATATATGTAAAATGGTACCGCATAGACAAGAGCCCCCGATGCTCGGTTCGGTGTTCGGAAAGAAAAGCCGGACTGAGGATCTTTAGAAAGATAAACGCAGGAGTTATAAAAAATATGTCAATATGGGATTGCAGGCTGTGCTGCTGGCCTCCGCCGCACTGACTGCGGAGGTCAATACTTTGAAGGAAAACTTTGAGCGGTCCGAGAACGAGCTCGGCCATGCCAAGAAGCAGCTCGAGGAAAAAGAAGGTGAGTAATACCTTATGAAAATTGTACCTTACAGAAAAGGATTTGGTTGCAAGAAAAATGACAAGGATAACGTGGGTATTGTAGGGGCCACTAACGAGGTGGCGACCCTGAAGGAGGCGGTGGTTGCGGCCAAACGTAATGCGGCGCGGAGCGCATCGAGCGAGAGAAGCAGGAGGCGCGGGTGGCGGAGGTACAGCAAGAGCTCCAGGATCTCGTGAAAAAACATGAGAGCTTGGAGCGTGACTCGAAGACTCGAGAGTCTGATCTTGCATTGGCTCTTGAGAGTGCCAAAGCCGCTAAGGCCGAAGCCTACAAGGCCCTCCAGGAGGTTGAGGTGGTGAAGAAAATAGTAGCGGGTAAGGCATTTTTCATGCAAAGTAAGCATGTGAGTGTTAATTACCTATTGCTTACCCGAATTCGCACCTCTCCAGGAGCGTTCGCAGATCTTCCTCACAGCGTGTCCGATGCTGCCGCATTCTACCGGGCCGAGGAGGGGAGCTCGACGGAGAAGGTCTTCTGGTCTCAGTATGCTGAGGCCGGACATCCGGTGCCCCTTAGCGACCAGCTGAAGCAGCTGGTCGAGCTCCACAAGGCGGCCGAACAGGCCATGAAGGGCCTCATAGTTCGGCTGTGACCGAAGGAGGCCATGCCTTGGAGCTACTTCAGTCTGGTGCGGCGGCTGAAGGATGTGTGCCCGTGGGTAGAAGTCATCAAGCATTCCGCTTGTATTGAGGGTGCCCGTCAGGCCCTTGCCCGCACAAAGGTGCACTGGGGCAAGATGGATGCCCAGAAGCTCGTGACGAACCCGCCACCAGAGGGCAAGGAGCATCGCACGCCCGAGATGTATTATAAGAGTGTGCTGAAGGGCGCCCGCACTATTGCGGGTGAGAGCTCCAAAGATGTAATATTTGAGTAGACTCGCATTTTGTTATCCTGTGCGCTGAAAACTTAGTTCATATGCGCTAAGCAACGGTTGTTAATTTAAAATATTACCTTCTGTGCGGCTATTTATCAATTCTGAGAGATGGCAAGTCGTCGGCTTCAGCCCCCATGCCACGAGTGCTGGGGTGTTCGGGATAAACTTGAGCGCTCTTGTTCCCATCTTTGGGTCCATCTAGGGAGGCGCTCAACACAGCGAGCAAGGCAACCGGACTTATAATGCTTGTACACTCTCACTTAGCCATAGAATTCTATAATTTTAAATTTCGGAGAAGCCCCTAGTCTGCGGAAGGCCGAATTTGGGGCGCTATCCACGCCTTGGCCGGACAATATCCGGCTCCTCGCTCTAAGCGGCATAAGTCTTTAAGGACTCGCAAAAAACCTCTCGAACAGCGACCGGCTCGCCTCATCATGACGGTCAGTTTTAGCTTTCTCCATCGAGGCGTTAACCCAGCTCAACTGAGGCGGAATCGCATGATGGTTCTCCCAGTGCTACCTTAGCCGATATAACGGAACGTAAGGTACCAAAACATGGGAGCCGGGCAAACCCAACTATTGACCCAAGACATGATTTGGAGCCGATGCATATAGTGCTATAAGTTCGGGGTGCCGCACTTGTGAAAGTGTTC
The DNA here is from genome assembly GCA_021605145.1 of Aegilops bicornis. Classification (NCBI taxonomy): domain Eukaryota; kingdom Viridiplantae; phylum Streptophyta; class Magnoliopsida; order Poales; family Poaceae; genus Aegilops; species Aegilops bicornis. The sequence goes on along the minus strand of CM038674.1, from coordinate 616,115,536 downwards.
GGACTCATCATACCATAATGCGGGAAACATAAGCCCCTGGTGTATATTAGCCGTACCAAAGTGTACGGATGCAACATGCCGTGAATGAACATATGTATGAAAAATAAATGGAATTATAAGCAAAAAGGTGCTGCATTGTTTTATTCAATAAGTGTTGCTACGAATGCAGAACGATACAAATAGTGCGATAAGCAAGGTATGGGACTGTTTAAACATGTCCCCCTCCAGGGGTAGGCTGCAGATTGGTGTATAAAAATGCTCGTAATGGAGACCACCTGTATATTTGTTGTAGCCTTTATCCTTCCCTGGTTGTTGCATCGTGAGTTCGGCAGGTCTGCTGCCGGACAAGGCCTCTGACAAACGGAGTCCTGTGGATAAAAAAGTAAAAGGTAAAAAGAAAAGAAAAAGGAATGACACACTTGAGAGCCCCTGGTGTGGTTGAGCCGCAGTCTGGGTTTATCGTGGTCGTGCCCCTCTCCCCATGCCCATGGTATCTTCAGAGCGTAATGGTGTATGCGAAGGACCTGCTTTGACGTTTCGCAGGAGCTGGGGATGGGGCCGCACTACTACGCGTGCTCGGAACGTGCCAGGTGATCTTGTTGTAAGTTACTCCGGGCGCGCTTAGCTGTGTCCGGCCGCTTAACGGCCGTACTCGATAATTGCCTTAAGAGGCTGCATTGCACTTCTGCCGCGAGATCCGCTGTATGTTCCTCCGTGCGGAGAGAACGTTCAGTGTTTCCGTTGACCGTGATGACTCCTCGAGGGCCTGGCATCTTGAGCTTGAGGTATGCGTTGTGCGGCACCGCGTTGAACTTTGCAAACGCAGTACGTCCGAGCAAGGCATGATAGCCGCCCAACGGGACTATGTCAAGATTAACTCCTCGCTTTGGAAGTTATCCGGGATCCGAAGACCACTTCCGGTGTAATTGAGCTCGTACAATTGGCTTCTACACCTGGTATGACGCCTTTAAAGTTCGTTTTGGTAGGTTTAATCCTTGAGGGGTCTATGCCCATTTTGCGCCTTTGTATCCCGGTAAAGCAGGTTCAGCTTGCCGCCGTCCATCAAGACTCGTTAGGTGAAATCCATCGACGATTGGGTCTAAGACCGGTCTGGCCGAATCCGCCGTGGCGGATGCTGGTGGGGTGGCCCTTCATCCAAAAGTGATCGGGCAGGAGGACCATGGATTGAACTTCGGGCAATCGGCTCCATCGCGTAAACATCCCTGAGTGCACGCTTCCACTCCCTTTTGGGTATGTGCGTTGCGTATATCATGTTCACCGTCCGCACCTGTGGGGGGAAACCCTTCTGTCCTCTATTGTTCGGCGGTTGGGTCTCGTCCTCGTCATCGCTATGCAGCCCCTTGTCATTGTTTTCGGCAATTAACTTGCCTACCTGCTTGAATACCCAACAGTCCCTGTTGGTGTGGTTAGCTGGCTTTTCGGGGGTGCCGTGTATCTGGCACAAGCGGTCGAGTATTCGGTCCAAATTGGACGGACCCGGAGTAGTTCTTTTGATTGGCTTTTTCCGCTAACCGGGTTTAGAGCCTCTGAATCCGGCATTGATTGTCGTATCCTTAATATTGTCGCCGTTAATGCGGCGTTTGTTTTTGTTACGACGCGGCCTGCCATTATTGTCCTTGAAGTCCGGACTGCCAGAATTTTTGCTGAGGTTGTTGCTGCGTGCTAGCCAGCTGTCCTCACCCGCGCAGAAGCGGGTCATGAGTGAAGTGAGGGCTGCCAAGGATATAGGCTTTTCCTGTCCTAGGTGCGGGCAAGCCACTCGTCATGGATGTTATGCTTGAAGGCCGCGAGGGCCTCCGCATCCGGACGGTCGACGATTTGGTTTTTCTTGGTTAAGAACCGTGTCCAGAATTGTCCGGCGATTCGTCTGCTGCTGAATTATGTGGCTTAGGTCATCGGCGTCTGGTGGTCGCACATAAGTGCCCTGGAAGTTATCGAGGAATGCGGCTTCCAAGTCCTCCCAGCTCCCAATTGACTCTGCTGGCAAGCTGTTGAGCCAATGCCGGGCTGGTCCTTTAAGCTTGAGGGGGAGGTATTTGATGGCGTGAAGATCGTCACCGCGGGCCATGTGGATGTGAAGGAGATAGTCTTCGATCCAAACCGAGGGGTCTGTTGTGCCATCATAGGATTCAATATTGACGGGTTTAAACCCTTCGGGTATTTGATGATACATTACTTTGCATGAAGCATAGTGGGTGTGCGGCGCCTCAGATCGGGCGATATCACGGCCAGAGCTCAAAAGAGCTTTATGCTGTTTTGTTCGGCCCGACCGGACTTCTTGTGTCCGCGCATAGCGGTTGTCGCCACGTGCATCTGGGCGCCACGCCGATCCATAGATCGATCTTGATTGTCTTGCCTTGTCCTCCAATATATCTCGCAGGTCGGGCGTTCCCACGTGGCCGTGTGCTTTTGAGCGATGTCGGGTGCGGTTCTAGTGAAGGGCCTAGAGGCCTCTCTGTCGCGACCACGGGTGGTCGGTCAGCCGTATTGTCTCCCCGGTGATGCGGGTTCGTAAGCCTCCTCCTCTAATCGGGGAGCAGCTTGCGTTTAGGGTAGCTTTGGAGGGCGTTCGAGCTCATGCTCTTCGGCCGCGAGGACTTCAGTCCATCTGTCGGCTAGCAGATCCTGATCAGCTCTAAGCTGTTGCTCCTTTTTCTTGAGGCTGTTCGTCGTGGCCATAAGCCTGCGTCTAAAACGCTCTTGTTCGACGGGATCCTCAGGCACGACGATTTCATCGTCGTCGAGGCTTGCTTCGTCTCCGGAGGGAGGCATATAATCCTCTACCTCTTCTTCTGCCGCTCTCTCGTGAGGGCTGGCGTCTCCATCCTCCTGCGCTGGATCTTGCAGGAGTGGATTGTCTTGACCTTTGTCCGGTGTATTGTTATCTCCGGTGCGGAATCTTTGCTGTGGCGGGATTTAGAGCGCGCTTCTTGGCCAGCGCTTGTGCTGTTTCTTGGAGGGTCATCCTCCTCTGTTCCTTCGCCATTCCCATCCTTTGGGATATCCACCATGTATATGTCATATGATGAGGTGGCTTTCCGATTGCCGGTAGGCACTGGTTCTTGTTCGTCTCCGGCATCGTCGTCCATACCGTCGATGTTTTCGGAGTCGTAGTCTAGCATGTCGGTTAGATCGTCGACAGCAGCTTCCAGGTGGGTGGTGGGTGGGCTTTGAATTTCTTCGTCGTCCGCATCCCAACCGTCCTGACCGCAGTCCGGCCAGGGCTCTCATGATAACGAGAGGTACTTTAGCAAACTCAAGATGTCGCCAAAAGGTGAGAGTTGAAAGATGTCCGCTGCGGTGAACTCCATGACCGGCGCCCAATCGGATTCAATCGGAGGGGGCGCGGGAGGTTCGAAGTCCGGCAAGGAATCCGGCACCTCGGAGTCGCGAGCTTTATGAGGGACAAGATCAGTGTTCGGCTTGATCGCCGTAGAGGTTGCAGCCCCCGAGGCGGTGTCTAGCCATCCGTCCCCGATCTGCGCAGCCGGCTCCAAATTGAAGATCGGAGCGGGTTCGAGTGCGGCCTCCGAGTCTTGTCCGGCTGCAGAAGCTAAATCATGCTCGCCGTGATGGTCGGCACGCTTCGGTATGGCTCGACTTCATCGAGGATCAAGTCCCCGCGGATGTCAGCCGTGAAGTTCAAACTTCCAAATCTGACCTAACGGCCAGGGGCGTAGCTTTCGATCTGCTCCAGATGGCCAAGCGAATCGGCCTGCAGTGCGAAGCCGCCGAATACGAATATCTGTCCGGGGAGAAAAGTCTCACCCTGGACTGCGTCGTTGATGATGGTTGAAGAAGCCATCGAGCCTATCGGTGACGACATAGAGGAACTCTCAATGAAAGCACCAATGTCGGTGTAAAAACCGGCGGATCTCGGGTAGGGGGTCCCGAACTGTGCGTCTAGGCGGATGGTAACAGGAGACAAGGGACATGATGTTTTACCCAGGTTCGGGCCCTCTTGATGGAGGTAAAACCCTACATCCTGCTTGATTAATATTGATGATGTCTGTGTTACAAGAGTGGATCTACCACGAGATCAAAGAGGCTAAACCCTAGAAGCTAGCCTATGGTATGATTGTTGTTCGTCCTATGGACTACAGCCGTCCAATTTATATAGACACCGGAGAGGGCTAGGGTTACACAAAGTCGGTTACAAAGGTAGGAGATCTACATATCCGTATCGCCAAGCTTGCCTTCCACGCCAAGGAAAGTCCCATCCGGACACGGGACGAAGTCTTCAATCTTGCATCTTCATAGTCTTGGAGTCCGGCCGATGATGATAGTTCGGCTATCCAGACACCCCCTAGTCCGGAACTCCCTCACTAACCTTTGGAGAATCATTGAAGAAGGTTTCTATCTGCATGATCCGAGCAACTTTTCTCCAAGAGAAGTCGTGGACCATCAATTCAATGAGAATGCTCTCTTCATCATCCAAGAAGCAATCCTTCCCGAAGACCTGCCTCATCTCCGGCCCTACTCCCTTGCCAAAGATGCTTGGCTCAAGGTGGTTTCCCTTTATCGAGGAAGCGCAAGCATTCAACGTTCCAATTATGAAGTGGTCCAAGATGAAGCCGATGAGTTTGCAATGAAAGCAGAAGAAGAACCTCGTGAGCTCGGAGAGTTAACCAAGCTTGCAGTCTCCCTCCGGGATCATGGAAGCAAGGACACGGATGACAACTGGATCAAGCGCAAATTCCTCAAGGCAATGATGCCCTACCACAAAGCCATGTCCTCCGTCATTCGTCAACGGCCGGACTTCCACCCTGTCCTCAAGTGATGTGTTGGATGAGTTTGTGGCTATGATCATATTGGACAAGACCGCCGACAATGCGGTGCTTCGCTCCCAAAGAGCAAAGAAGCCCAACCTCGCTTTGAAGGCCAAGATTTGTGTCAAGAAGATGGAGAGGAGGAAGAAGAAGAGAGCAACCTCGAAGATACAAAGTATGACTATCATGAACACATGGCCCTTGCTTCAAGGCAATTTTGGAGCAAGAAGAACTCAAGGCCCAACTTCAACAAGAGTAACTCAGGTGGCACTAAGGGCAAGCAACGAGTGAGGACTTGTTTCAATTGTGGCAATGTGAGTCACTTTGTTGTGGAGTGCCCATATGAGAAGAGGGAAGACAATGGTGGCAAGCTCATCGTATGCACAAGGCCAAGTCTTTCCCCAACAAGAGCAACTTCACCAAGAAGACTCCTCACAAAGCTTTGGTGGTTCAAGAAGAGTACAATGAGGATGATGATGATGATGAGGATGGTGAATCGGTTGCCATGGCCTCTGTTGCCATTGCAACGACTCCTCGGGTGTTCTCTTCGACTCACTCAATGAAAGCATCACCGCCAAGTGCCTCATGGCTAAAGCCACCAACAGGGTAACCCCCAACATCAAAACTACCATCATCAATCATTCTTCTTTGACGGATTGCATTGATGAACATGAGGGGACTAATGTGGAGGAGAATGAGTTTGAGATCTTTATGAGTAAACTCAAGGGCAAATCCAAGAAGCACTTCGTTGCTCTCTTGGAACAACTTGGTGAAGCCAATGTCATGATCGAGGCTCATGAAGAAACCATCTCTAGGATGGAAGGGCATAGTCGTGACTATGCCGATGAGATTTCGGATCTTTCCAATGCTCTTGAGGAAGAGCGTGGTCTTCGTTTGGCTCTTGAGGAGTCATACAACGATGATCATGCTAAATTAAAGAAAGACCTTGATCATGCTCTTGTTGTGTCTCGTGTGCTTACCTCCGAGAAGGCAAAGCTTGGAGTGGATCTTGCTAGACTCAACGAGGACTTTGACATTCTCGACAAGGCTCACAAAGTCTTGAAGGGTGCTCATGCTAGTCTCAAAGAGTCTCATGATCAACTCCAAGTGAAGCTAACCAAGGATAAAGCAACCTTTCCTCATATGATATTGATTGATAATGCAAATGCTACTAACCCTTGTTGTGAGCATGTGCATCTTGTTGAGGAGAATGCTAAGTTGAAGGAGCAACTTGAAAAGGGCCTTGTCACATGCATACAAGGTGAGAAGAACCTTAACGACCTTTTGAGTAATCAAAAGGAAGTTGTGGCCAAGGACGGGATTGGGTTCGCGCCCAAGCCCAAGAGCAAGAAGAAGAATGACAAGACCAAGCAACCCCCCCTTCTCAAGCAAACTTTTGTGAGGGAGGGAGAGGGTGCTTCCAAGAAGAAGAAGAACCGTGCAAAGGGTGGCAATGCCAAGAAGGACAACGTCATCCCCATGAACATAGCCGGCGACTTTAACCCCTCATATGTGTTGTGTCGTGCTAGCGATGGGCATGTTTATGCTAAATTTGTTGGTTCTTCTTATGAGTACATTGAATGGTCTATTTGGGTTCCTAAGACCCTCGTTACTAACATCAAAGGACCCATTACCAAATGGGTACCTAAAACCAAGCATTGATCTCTTGTAGGGGTTTGCTTCTGGTGGGGGATCATGGTTGCTCGATAGTGGAGCAACAAATCATATGACCGGGAGCAAGGACATGGTGGTGGACGTGCAAGAGATTCCATCTATGCCCACCAATGTCGAGTGGGGTGATGCATCACATGCTAAGGTATTGGGTCTCGGCAAGGTTGTCATTTCTCATGATCTTACGATCGAGAAAGTCATGCTTGTTGAGTCCCTTGCATACAATTTGCTTTCTGTTCGTCACCTTGCAATCATGGGTTTTGCTACCTTCTTTGACATTGATACCGTGGCCCTCTTGTGGAGCAAGACTCTTAAAGTAGCCTTTGTTGGGCATGTCGAGAACGGTCTCTATGTGATTAACTTTTCGGAGCGACCCACTAAGACCGCGACATGCCTAATGGCTAAAGTTGACGTGGGATGGCTTTGGCATCGCCGTTTAGCCCATGTCAGTATGAGATCTTTGCAAAGTCTTCTCAAGGGGGACCATGTACGTGGACTAACAGATGTTAGTTTTGCCAAAGACCATGCCTGCAGTGCTTGTATTGAAGGAAAGCTTCATGAGAAAGCTCACCCTCCCACGACCATCATATACTCAAAGAGACCCTTGTAGCTCCTTCACATGGATCTCTTTGGGCCACCATCATTTGATAGTCTTGGAGGTAGAAAGTATTGCTTGGTGATTGTGGATGACTATTCAAGATACACTTGGGTATACTTCTTCAAGAGGAAGAGTGAGACTCAACAAACCATCATCGACTTTTCAAATGAAGCTCAACGTCAACATAATGCAAAGATCTTGACTATAAGAAGTGACAACGGCACCGAGTTCAAGAACTACACTTTGGATGAGTTTCTTAGTGATGAGGGGATCAAGCATCAATATTCTGCACCATATACTCCTCAACAAAATGGTGTTGCGGAGAGGAAGAACCGGACGTTGATGGATGCGGCAAGGACTATGATGGCGGAGTTCAAGTCTCCATACAACTTTTGGGCGGAAGCCATCAACACCGCATGTCATGCATCCAATCGGCTCTATCTCCGCAAAGGCTTGAACAAGACTCCTTATGAGATACTCACCGGCAACAAGCCCAACCTCAAGTACTTCCGTGTTCGGGTGTAAGTGTTTCATTCTCAAGAAAGGTGTTCGTTTGTCTAAATTTGAAGCTAGAGCTCATGAGGGCATATTTGTTGATTATGCTACAAACTCTCATGCTTACCGTGTCCTCAATAAATCCACGAGACTTATTGAGGAGACGTGTAACGTGGAGTTTGATGAGAATAACGGCTCCCAAGTGGAGCAAAGTGGCACTTGTGATGTAGGTGATGAAATTCCTCCCCAAGCCATAAGAAGAATGGGAGTTAGTTTTATCCTACCCATTGAGGAACCCCTTGTGGCCGAAGGAGAAGGACAATGCTCCACTCAAGTGGAGCCATCACCAACCCAAGGCCCACACGCTCAAGAACAAAGTGAAGGCCCTCAACCTCATGAACAAGACCAAGGGCAAGATCGTGCTCAAGACGATGATGACACTCCGAATGTTGCCCAAGGTCAAGTTCTCTCCCCCGAGCATGCTCAAGATGAAGATCATGCTCAAGACGGCGCTCAAGATGATCAAGTGACCCCTCCTCATCTCACCTCCGAGGAGGAATTAGAGCGGCATGCCGCCAAGATTGCTTCCAAACTCACCACCAAAGGCCATCTCATGGAGAATGTGGTTGGAAGCCTAAGAAAAGGGGTAAGCACTCGTAGACAATTGGCAAACTATTGTGAACATCACGCGTTTGTCTCTTGTGTTAAACCCCAAAAGGTCTATGAGGCGCTCGAAGACTCGGATTGGCACAATGCCATGCATGAAGAACTCAACAACTTCGAGTACAACAAGGTGTGGAGATTGGTGCCAAGGCCATCAGGGAACCACAACGTCATTGGAACCAAGTGGATTTTCAAGAACAAGCAAGATGCTCATGGGAACATCATTCGCAACAAGGCAAGATTGGTAGCACAAGGCTACTCCCAAGTCAAGGGTATCGAGTACGGTGAAACCTTTGCTCCCGTTGCTCGTATTGAATCCATTCGTTTGTTGATTGCTTATGCTTCCCATCACAACTTTAAGTTGCAACAAATGGATGTGAAAAGTGCTTTTCTTAATGGTCCTATTAATGAGTTGGTCTATGTCAATCAATCCCCCGGGTTCGAGCACCCCTACTTCCCGGATCATGTGTATCAACTCGATAAGGCACTCTATGGCCTTAAACAAGCCCCACGTGCGTGGTATGACCACCTTACCGAGTTGTTACAAGATCGTGGATTTGAAGTGGGGCAAATCGATCCCACTCTTTTTACTAAGAAGGTCAATGGGGAGTTGTTTGTATGCCAACTATATGTTGATGACATTATCTTTGGTTCTCCTAACAACGCTTTCAATGAGGGATTTGCCGCTCTCATGACCTCGAAGTTCAAGATGTCTTCGATGGGAGAGTTGAAGTTCTTCATTGGTTTCGATATCAAACAAAGAAGAGAAGGAACCTTCATCAACCAAGCCAAATACACTCAAGACATGCTCAAAAGATTCAAGCTAAGTGATGTCAAGCCGGCTATTACACCAATGCCCACCAAGTGCCAACTTGACATTGATCCCAATGGTAAAGCGGTGGATCAAAAGGTATATCGCTCCATGATTGGCTCCTTGATTTACCTTTGTGCATCTAGACCGGATATCATGTTGAGTGTGGGAATGTGTCCACGGTTTCAAGACGCACCGAAGGAAATCCACTATGTGGCGGTCAAGCGAATCTTTCGATATTTGGCTCATACCCCAAACTTTGGCTTGTGGTACCCAAGAGCAGCAAACTTCAAGCTTGAAGGATTTACGGATTCCGCTTGGGCGGGAGACAAAGTGGATAGGAAGTCCACTTCCGGAGGGTGCCAATTTCTTGGTTGCTCCTTGGTAAGTTGGTCTTCCAAGAAGCAAAGTTGTGTGTCTCTCTCGTCCACTGAAGCGGAATATGTGGCGGCCGGTAGTTGTTGTGCTCAACTCCTATGGATGAGGCAAACTTTAAAGGAGTACGGTGTCATTTGTGACAAAGTGCCTCTTTGGTGTGATAATGAAAGTGCCATCAAGATTTCTCTCAACCCGGTGCAACACTTCAAGACGAAGCACATTGAGATTCGGTATCACTTCATCCGGGATCACATTAGGCGAGGGGAGATCGAGCTCAAGTATGTCAACACTCAGGATAACCTTGCAGATATATTCACGAAGCCCTTAGATGAAGCAAGATTTCACGAGTTAAGGCATGAGCTAAATATCATCGATTTGAGAAATGTGACTTGAGCCCGTGCACTCCCCACCACACTCAACTTGTTGTCTAGTTTAGGTGTAGGCATGGACATAGGGGGAGTGTTGTTCTCTCAATGAACTCTCCCTCCCCCCATTATGCATAAATCGATCACCTGTTTCACATTAGCCATTTTTTATGGTACTTGTGTTCCAAAGACGAGTTTTGGTCATGGGCCCAAGGATAATTCTTCATGTGCCATACCATCCAACTCAAACATAGGTGGCTTGCCACCGCCCTCTCTCCTTGAGAGGCCTTGTCGCTTGGTGGTTTCTTGTTGTCTTTTGCCTCTGGTTTGTGCTAGATCTTGTGGTTTCTTGTGTGTGAAAAGTTTCCTTGCAAAGGCCCTCTTCTCGTTTTTGAAACTTGCGGTGACTTGAGTTCACGGTACTACCGCGGCCAGCTGCCGTACTACCGCAGCCTGCCACGGTACTACCGCTTGCGGGAGCACGGTACTACCGCGACCACACTGCAGTAATTTTTTACTGCCGCCTGGTTGAGCGGTACTACCGCCTCGGTGCGGAACTTCCGCCCGAGCGGTACTACCGCGCCGGTTCGAGGGCGTGGGGATAAGGACAGGCAGGGGGAGTCCTAACTCCCCATACCCATTCGCAGTCCTCTTTCCACGTCGCCTCCTTCTCTCCCTTGCTCAAGAACGGAACCGGCGTTCTTGGCGGATCTCCTCCACCGGCTGCCCTCCCGTGATTCCGACCGGTGGGATCGTTCCCCACCACGTACTCTTGCTATGGACCCAGGTTTTTCCCGAACTCCCTCTCCGTGTTGATGGTGTTTGGTGTTTCTAGGTTTTGGGGGAGGCTTGTGTGTTCTTGAGATTGATAGGCTTAATATCTGCAAGAATAGGATGAAGGAGTGTGGTATTGCATAGGATTTATATTTGTATTGTTGTCATGCGCTAGATCTGATCACCATAGCACCGCCGTTGTTTCGCGGTTCTTTTCAGATTCAAACCGCCAGTTGGATCTGGCGACGCTGCATTACCGCCGTCTGTGCGCGGTACTACCGCCTGCATGGTACTACCGCCCTTCGGGTGCGGTACTACCGCGCTCTGTGCGGCACTAAATTTTTACTTCTGCTCCAACCATGGTACTACCCTGACCTCGCACGGTACTACCGCGTTTGGAGCGGTACTACTGCTTTAGTGCCGCAGGCAGTGGCCGTCCTACCGTGGCTCACACCTATCGCATGCCAACTTTCTCGTATGTCTCCTATGTGTTTCTTGTGCTTTATCGTGGCCTTTGCATTGATATTCTTCACGTGTTTGGTGCTTTGCGTGTGTGTCTCAGGTGGTGGCTCTCGCCGGTCCAATCCCAGTCGTGACACTGGCTCCAAGCGTCTGCGCAACCCAGGTGAAGCACCAGAGGGTTCCTCTGCCCCCAAGCGCCATGTCAAGACAATTGCTAGCAAGTTCACGGAGCCCGCCAAGGGCATGGATGATATGCCCCAATCTGTCTACGTCCGTCTCAGGCAAATTGACCCGTACGTGACCTCTCATTCCTCTGTTAGGGGTTGTGAGCTGTTCTGGAACAAGCATCAAACCAACGTCTATCTGGATGTCATCAAGAACAAGCAGAATACCTATGTGGATGTGAAGTGGATTGACATGCATCACTTTAGGAAGGACAAGTTTCGTGCCTACTTTGGAGAGGCTCTGGACTTGGTGGAGCAGTTTGGCATTGAGCGTGTGATATCCTTTCACCTTGACTATGATCCTGAGCTCATTGGTCGGGCTTCTTTGCTTCAGTTTACTTTCACCCTAATGAGGAGAGGAGGATGACCTAGATGACCAATGGCCGTAAGTCGATCAACTACGGAAGGAGTTCATGGATTTGCTCCAAGTTCCTGATGACGGGCTCGACTCTCCCGTGGGTGTTCGCCCCCATGCCAACTCTGACTCTGCCAACAAGGACAGGCTTGCACCATACTATGTTGAGAAGACGCTTCCAAGTGGCGGTGCTCAACTCTTTTCTGGATATCATGTACCGCATCTTCCGCAACTCCTTGTTCCCTCGCATTGGTGACAAGGACAAGGTCCATGCCTATATGGTGGATATGATGCTCATCTGCAAGGAGGCTCGTTTGTCTCAGACTCAACCACTTGATGTCTCACACATCATGTGGTGTGAGCTTCGATTTGCGGTGTTTAACCGCAAAGTGCTTATCTCTGGGCCCCTATCTGCTTCTTGATCTCGAGGACACAGGAGAAGATGTTCCTGGTGAGGAGTTCCTTGCCCCTTTGGATTCGCCATGACCCCATCTGTCTGCGTGTCAAACCCAACTAGGCCAACACTACTACTCGTGCCGAGGCGTCTGCTGCTAGGGCTGCTGTTGGAGAGGAGGATGCTGGCGCCGAGAATGTTGCTGAGGGCCATGCTGCTAGGCCTTCCGAGAGCTCCTCTATGACTTCATGGGACACGAAGCTGAAGGACAAGATGAAGAATCTTTTCTGCATGCAAGCCAAGGGGCAGTACAGGACTCACGTGTCATCCAAGGAGAGTCATCGCCGGGACAGGAAGATCTTGAAGCTCTATGGTGAGGATGTGTCTGGCTGGTCTGAGGAGCACATCACTCCAGAGGCCGAGTGAATGGAGAAGCAAGGCTACAAGTGGACTGATTCTGAGGAGGACGTCGAGGAGTCCATCCCTGCTGCTGAGGAGTCTGACGGAGAGGGTTGGGACGAGTTCCCTGCTGCTTGAGCCACCGCTTGTGTGTAGGTGTCCTCTCTGCCTTTTTGGCGTCTCGATGCAAAGGGGGAGAGGCGTGAGATTCTTGTAGTCTTGTGTTGTGTTCATGTTTGGTGTGTTTATTGCGTTCTCGGTTGAACCTCGTTTGAACCTCGTTTTAGTTGCTTTTCCTTCATATGGTGTAAGACATATGCACTCTATCTATCTTAGCAAGCGTGTGCTATATTGTGCTATATGTTGCTTAGATGTTATTCTTCGGGCCTTTGTCTCTAAAATATAGGGGGAGTGGTGATCCTAGTGCGTGTGCCATGCACTCCAAAGCATTCATCCAGAGTGCACACATCTAGGGGGAGCCCGTCTATATTTTGGAGAGGAGGGGTTTGCCCTTGCTCTATATTTTTGTATCTTTGTGAAAATCCCGTATTGTCATCAATCCACCAAAAAGGGGGAGATTGTAAGGGCATATTTATCCCGTAAGTGTTTTGGTGATTGATGACGATACTTTTGTGGACTAATCGTATGCTTTGAGTTCCTCAGATGGTTCATCACTAGGCACGAGACGATTCGGTGCCCCTCGGAGACTATTGAAGACGGCGTCATCCTACGCTTCTTTTTGGTGGATTTGAGTCGTAGGAGAGCCGTACTATTAAGAGGGGGTCCGCGTCGGAAAGGTTTGGGCGGAATCAACACGTACACTTGTTCCTCCTTTCCCTGCATTTTGGAGCTTCCCTTCGTTATCTTGGTTGTGCGGAAATCTGACGACTACTGCTGTACTTGCGGTAGTACCGCAAGTACACGCGGTAGTACCGCTGGGTGTCACGGTAGTACCGCTCCTCTGGAGCGGTAGTACCGCAGCTCCCAAGCCTAGTGCCGCTCCGGTGCGGTAGTAGGGGCGGATGTAATTTTTTACATCCGCGCCCCCCACGGTAGTACCGCTCATCCAGCGGTCGCATGCCAGGGCCCACGGTAGTACTGCTCCCTAGGAGCCATAGTACCGTGGCCCTCCTACCTAGTACCGTAGTTTCACGGTAGTAGGCGCCCGCAACGGTAGTACCGCATCGGATTTTTGTACCACCGCAGGTTCAGCGGAAGTTGGCACGGATGTAATTATTTCATCCGCGCCTTCCTGTGTCAGTGACTCTCCTGCCTTGCGGTAGTACCGCAAGGGGGAGCGGTAGTACCGCGCAAGCGGTAGTACTGCCCCTTAGTCAGGCAAGTTCCGGCCTGTGCTGCTGCCGCGGTAGTACCGTGGTCCGCCACGGTAGTACCGCGCAGCCTCGCGGTAGTACCGCGCCCCTGGAGCGGTAGTACCGTGCGTCGCGGGCTGAACATGTGGATAACGGTTGGTTTTCTTCCCACGACTATATAAGGGGCGTCTTCTACCTCTAGTTGACTACCTCTTCCATCTCTAAGCTCCATTGTTGCTCCAAGCTCCATTTTGGCCCGATCTCTCTCCCTAGCCAATCAAACTTGTTGATTTGCCCGGGATTGGGTGACAAGGGCCCGATCTACACTTCCACCACAAGATATTTGATTCCCGCCACTTATCCATTGCGGATCTTGTTACTCTTGGGTGGTTGAGCACCCTAGACGGTTGAGGTCACCGTGGAGCCATATTCCATTGTGGTGAAGCTTCGTGGTGTTGTTGGGAGCCTCCAATTAAGTTGTGGAGATTGCCCCAACCTTGTTTGTAAAGGTTCAGTCGCCGCCTTCAAGGGCACCAATAGTGGCATCACGGCTCTCGCATTGTGCGAGGGCGTGAGGAGATTACGGTGGCCCTAGTGGCTTCTTGGGAAGCATTGTTCCTCCACACCACTCTAACGGAGACGTACTTCCCCTCAAAAGGAAGGAACTTCGGTAACACATCCTCGTCTCCACCGTCTCCACTCTTGGTTATCTTATCCCTTTACTTGTGCAAGCTTATTTGTGTTCCTATCCTTGCTTGCTCTTGTGCTTATGTTGTTTGCATCATATAGGTTGTCCACCTAGTTGCACATCTAGACAACCTTTATTATTGCAAAGTTTAAATTGGTAAAGAAAAGCTTAAAAAAATGTTAGTTGCCTATTCACCCCCCCCCCCTCTAGTCAACTATATCGATCCTTTTAGACTTCAAAAGTGGTCCTACCATGGATCCCATCCATCCCCGATAATAAGCAAAATCATCCATTGTGTTGTCTTCAACAAGGTAGTCCACATCATCTATTCTGGTATGAGTATGCCATTCTTTCGAATTCGTTCACACGATCGTTTGTGTTTGCCTTAGGCTGGTATAAAGAGTTCCAATGATCTAGATATCAAAAGTAATTCTTTTTGCCATTTAAGGTAATAACTCTACGAGTCAACTCCCCCAAGGTGCCCCGTTATTGAATCATGGCAATTATTTACTCGCCACCTTGACACCATCCACAATCTCTCTAAGCGTGGAATTGTTGCCCACCAAATCAAACCTCGTTGTTTGTTCTTCCATCCCTCTCGATGTGTTTTGTGCCTCAACTTGAGATGTTTCAACATCTCATTCCACGAGTTGATCTTGAGTGCTCGATCTTCGAGGAGATCGTTTCCTATAGAGTTTCTTTCTGTCGCCATCGTGTTGGATGAAGATCTCAAAAGCAAGGACGTCAAGATCAATTGGAGCAATGAACCAACATCTTCGGGAAGGGAAATTTGATCGACAAGATCGTGATAGCTTTGCGTCCCCTCTGTCTTCTTACCTCACGTCTTGAATCTCGGGACGAGATTCTTGTTTAGTGGGGATGAGCTGTCACAGCCCCAGATCAGCCCTTGCTTGACTTTGCTTGCTCATCATGTCATCATGTTTAAATTCCTAAGAAACTTGAAATGGGGATTGCCTAAACCCTAGCATTAAAGCAATTCACTAGGTTCAACCAAAATATTCTCAGTGAATCCAAATGGCTTTAAAAAATGTTCATCTTTTCTGGAAAATGCTGGAAGCGATAACCAGAGGTGTTGCACATTTTCCCATGACATATTTGGTCACTGAATTAAATCATTTAGTATTTGCAATTGGGCATTTAAATGCTATATATTATTTTAAGTGCTCAATTCATTCTGAATTTAAGTGTGGGCTATTAGGAATAATCCCAATAGAGCCCACAATTATTTGCAGGATTTTTGGAAACGTGTTAGTATTTTTAATAAAGCCCAACATTTACAGGAAAATAGAAAAGCAAACTAAATGAAAAGAAGAGAGGGAGAGAAAGGCCAGGAGGCCACTTACAGGCTGGGCGGCACACCTGGCCCGTGCAGGCCACCCTCCTCCTTGCGCCGAGAAGGGCGCGTCGTGTCGGCCAAGCGCGCCCGAGCTCCACCTCCTGCTTCCACCTCCTCCTGCCTCCCTGCTTGCTCCCGCGACCCCTGGAGACGCCACGCAGACCCCCTCGACTCTCTCTCACTCTCCCTTCGCTCTCTGCTCTCTCCCCTGGCCTCTAGCCCCTCTCCCGAGCAGACCCGAACCCGCTCGTCGCCACCGACGCCGTTCACCGTAGCCACCGTGCCCCTCTGGGCCTCTCATCTAGCCCCAGAGCTCCGCCTCGCCGCCTACTACGTCCTCAACGAGCCAGGCGACCCTGGAAGCTCTGCATCAACGCCATCTCCATCTTCTTCATCGTCGGCCACCGAAGCTCGCCGGCGTGGATTCGCGAGCTCTAGACGCTCCCCGGCCTCGCCGTTGACTCTGCTGGATTCGCTGTGAGCCCCTGTTTCTTTCCCCTCTCTCCCCGTGCTCGTCCGCGCCTTCTAGCCACCGTGGCCATCGGAGCCGATTGCTCGTCGCTTGCCATGTCGCCATCACAAGCTGCCACGGCCGTGCTAGCACGCGCCCAAGCTTACCATCGAAGCTTACCGTGACGCCCACGAGTCCAACGCGCCTAACCGCAGCCCCCCTAGTGCCCTGAAGTGCCTAACCCGCATCAACCGAGCTCCGGCCGCCGCGGCGAGCCCTGCTCCGGCGAGCTCCGCCGTTCCCGCGACCTCCCCTATGCCCTGGTGGATGCGGTCGAGCGCGGGCTGCCGTTTGGTAGTCCCAGTGCGCTTTTCCGCCCAGCGTTCCGTGGCACCGCCACTTGTGGTTTGGTCGCCGCCGGCCAACTCCGGCGGGCGCTGATATGGCGGCTTAATTAGTGCTTAACCCCCCTCTAATTACCCCCCTGAAACTGACCATGGGGCCCCAGGGCTTAGTCAAAGCTAATCGGTAGGTTTGACTCGGGTTAACCCCAGTGTCACCGACGTGTGGCCCCACACGTCGGGTTTGACCTGGTCAAGATCTTGACGCCTGCGGACGTCACATCGATGCAAGAATTGATTTTCTGGATTTAAGTTTATTCAGGAAATTCCAGAAAATGTCCTAAACTTCAAAAATTCATATAAATGCAACCATAACTCAGAATGAAATAATTTATATATGAAAAATGATCAGAAAAATCTAATCTATCCATATGTACTGTTTTCATGCATGATAGAACAACTTAGGGCTGCTGTTTAGGCCAAATCTTATAATGGCATTTAAACCTTCACATATGGAGTTCGAATTTGAACCTAGGGTTCAAACCAACTTCATTTAACCTGCTGCTAGTTGCATCAGCCCAAAACACATTCATATTGCCATGTCATAGCATGCATCATATTGTCGCATTGCATTGATTGTGTCCTTCTGTGTTTGCCGGTAACCGTCCCCTCTCGGTAGACGATGTGCTGACGACGAGATCGATGACACCAATGAAGAACTATATTATCTTCAAAAGTGCCAGGCAAGCAAAACCCCCTTGTTCATTCCGATATAATCCCACTCTCTCGCTCCTGCTCTATTTTACTGCATTAGGACAACAACGACTCATGTGTTACTTGTTGCGGTAGCTGAACCCCTTTATCCTCTACATGACCTGTCATTCTACAGTAATTAGATGAAACCCACTAGCATGAGTAGGAGTTGTTTGAGTCCTGTTGTGCCTACTCATTCATGCCTGTTTGTCATGCACCTCTTGCTTAGAGTTGAGTCAGGTCTGATTCATCGGGAATGAATTGTAATGGTGTGTGAACATGTCCTTCTGTGTGTGAGCTAAGTGTGTGAACACGATTTGGTAAAGGTAGCGGTGAGAGGCCATGTAGGAGTACATGGTGGGTTGTCTCATTGCAGCCGTCCTCAGGAACTGAGTTCTGTGTTTGTGATCCATGAAACAGTTACTACCACACATTGGGGTCCGGGCACTCCAAGCTCTCTCGACTTATTAATCAACTTGATCTCTGTCCACGAGTTGCAACTAGTTTCTGGGGTTTGTAGGATATGTGTTGGGGGCCGTGCGTAGCGCTGACCCTAGGGGTGGGCTATGTTGCGGTAGAGACACGAGGCACGGTGTACCGGGACGCCCGTTTGGTGCCTCGGGAACCCTGCTCTCCTCGTTTGGGGGCGTGAGCGACACCCCGGCCGGATCTCCTCGCGGATGGAACCCGAATAGGCGATAAACCTGGACTAGAGACTTGTGTGGTTAGTCAGGTTGTGGCCGCTCCTCGCCAAAGCTTCCGCTTGAAGGTTGCCGAGATACACGACGTGTACATGGTGGTAAGTGGCGAGAGCGTGTGTGAAGAAGTACACCCTGCAGGGTTAACATCATCTATTCAATAGTCGTGTCCGCGGTGAAGGACTTCGGGTTGCCTATAACAGTTCATAGACAAGTGAAAGTGGATACTCTAAAATGCGCAAGATAAGCGTGAGTGCTATGGATGGCGTTCTCGTAGGGAGACGGGAGCGGGTCCATAGTGGTGTATTGATATGGTGAATATGTGGACTCGTGCGCCACCTCAAAAGAGTTACTTGCAAATGTAGTTCGATAGCCACCGAGTCAAAGCTGGCTTGTCAGTCAAACTCCACCACCCCTTTGTTGATAATGATGCATGTGTAGCTAGTTCTGATGTAAGTCTTGCTGAGTACATTTGTACTCACGTTTGCTTATTTTATGTTTTGCAGAGAGATGTCAGTCTCGCTAGTAGTTCCGTGTGGACTTCGACGTTTAGCTTGATACCTCAGCTACGATCTTGTGCCCTGAGCACGATCTGTTAGATTGTCATGCTTCTCGGAATTTTTCATTTGTTGTTTTATGTACTAAGTCATGTTAAGCTTCCGCATGTGTTTGACTTGTATGCTCTGAATGTTGGGTCGAGAGACCCATGTTTGTAATATCTCGCTCCTCGGAGCCTAATGAATAAATACTGGAGTCGTAGAGTCATGTTGTGTTGCCATGTTGTATTTGCACATATCGAGCACATTGTGTGTATGTTATTGAAATGCTTGGTATGTGTGGGATCTGACAATCTAGTTGTTTATCCTTGGCAGCCTCTCTTATGGGGAAATGTAGTCTTGTGCTTCAATGATGTCACGCCCAATATGCGACCCTATCCAAAAGGAACTCGAAGGTCCCACCAAGGATAGAACCGCATATTGAAACGCTTTTGCAAGGTGGATATCATTACATCAACATTACATAATAGATGGGGATACATACATAAGGCACAAATGCCACAAGAATACATCAACAACATATACAAGATCAACATCCGACTACGGATGAAACATAAATAGAAACTCAAACAATATCCACCCTGCTAGCCCAGGCTGCCGACACGAACCTATCCCTGATCGAAGAAGAAGCGTAAGAACTCCAACACAAGTAAACATCGCTCTCGCGTCATGATCATCGCAAACATGTACCGCAATCGTTGGTGTAGTAATCATGAGCCACGAGGACTCAGCAATCCCATTACCATGGGTATCAAGACTAGCAAAGCTTAAAGGGAAAGGAAAGGGGTAACGTGGTGAGGTTGCAGCAGCGGCTAAGCATATATGGTGGCTAACATACGCAAAAGAGAGCGAGAAGAGAAACAAAGGAACGGTCGTGAAGCTAGCAATGATCAAGAAGTGATCCTGAACTCCTATTTACGTCAAACATAACCCAGAAACCGTGTTCTCCTCTCGATCAACCCCGAAAAGAGACACTCACTACGCATGCAGTTGGTGTATTTTAGAAGAGTTTGCTTCAAGTTTACTACAGCCGGATATTAACAAATTCCCATCTCGCCACATAACCATGAGCACGGCTCTCGAAAGTTTATACCCTGCAGGGGTGTCCCAACTTAGCCCATGATAAGCTCTCGCGATCAACGAAGGATATTCCATCTCCCCGGGAAGACTCGATCAGTCTCGGAATCCCGGCTACAAGACATTTCGACAGCAATAAAACAAGACCAGCAAGACCTCCCGGCGTGCCGACACCCTGATAGTAGCCGAACGTATCTCGTCTCAGGCCACGACCGGATGAGCAGTCCGTACAACTAAAACCAAACCTCAAGTTTCCTTGAGGGGCGCTAAAGCACTCTAGTTTGGACCAACACTTAGACAAGCATTGGCCGGGGGCTGAATAAAGATGACCCTTGGGTTAATTACTCCCAAGGGAAATGTAGGTGGTGGTGAGGCAAATGGTAAAACCAATGTTGGGCCTTCTTTGGAGGAGTCTTATTCAAAGCGAACTGTCAAGGGGGTCCCATAAATCACCCGACCGCGTTAGGGACGCAAAATCCGGGAACATAATACCGATATGACGGAAACTAGGGCGGCAAGAGTGGAACAAAACAGCAGGCATAAGGCCGAGCCTTCCACCCTTTACCAAGTATATAGATGCATTAATAATATAAGATATATTGTGATATCCCAACAAGTAAACTTGTTCCAACAAGGAACAACATCTCCATGTTCCAACAAGGAACAAACTTCATCTTCACCTGCAACTAACAACGCTATAAGAGGGGCTGAGCAAAGCGGTAACATAGCCAAACAACGGTGTGCTAGGAAGGGGACAAAGGTTAGAGGTTCATGGCAATTTGGGATGGCTTGATAAACAGGTAATAGGTAGCGCAGAATAGCGATAGAACGAAGCAACTAGCATAGCAATGATAGTAGTGAGATCCAAGGTGACGGTCATCTTGCCTGAAATCCCGCAAGGAAGAAGAGAACGAATCCATGAAGAAGACGAGCGGATGAAGCCGAACCAAGCGTGACGAACGAATCCTCACGATCGCAACGAAACAGGAACTAACAAGAAGAAGCACACAACATAGTAAACACACCACACATAGACAAGACATGATGCACAACAAACATGATGCATGACAAATCTAGATGAGGCTACTCATGGCAAGAGATGATGCAAACAAGAGCAACACATCAAAGCAAGTTTAAATGAGGCCGGAAACAACATATAACAATTCCGGTAAGTCCTCATATGCAAATTTCGAAATTGGTCCAGATCTGAATAAACCTTAAGTTCAAGTTGTTAAACAGCAAGTTAAGATGCATCACGATGATCTACACGAAATTCTAGTCAAGTTACATATAAAGTTCATTAGATTCGGAGCTACGGCCTAGAATATATGAGCAAAACAAGATAAACATGGCATTGATGCAAAATGCATACAAACATCAAGCAAACACCTCAAAACAAGGATGCAACATGATAATATGAAACTACATGCAAAATCAAGCAAGTTTCATATAGAGCACAGTCAAAACGGAGCAACGGTTCAACACATACACATGAAACAAGTTATAGCAACAATCTGTCCAAAACAGCAACTAGGCATATTGCAAGCATTAAAACAACAAGCTACAGCATCTCAACGTAATAAAAAAAGGCATGGTCATGACTTACAGGTAATGCGTGACAAAACATGAACACTGAGCTATCTCCAGAAATCAATAGAACATGCTCAAAATGACATGGCAAGATTGCAAATAATAACAGTTTCAGAATTAGCAGAAATAACATCAGGTTGCAATGTTTAGAGCTAACAAACAACATTTTACAGGAACTTATCATGGAAAAAAAGGCATGACATGAATCTACTAATTGCATAGAACAAAAGTCACTTACTGACCATAAGCCAAAAGGGATCAGAAAATATGATGGCACCCACGTAAACATAGCAAGTTATATTACAGATTCATACATGGCAGGAACAATAAGTAGGCATGTTGGTGAGCTTGAACCACTCACCACAGAGCAATACATGGCATGGCGAGGAAACTCACAGTAAGAAGACATGGCATAGAAGCTATACGTGGCAAGAACAACATCATAGCATACATGGATCAACTACAACAACCTTGGCAAAATTGAACATGTAAACAACCTGCCAGGAAACATTTTATAGCAAAAGTAGAGCTCGATTGACTCAAGCTATGGCACTCTATAATTACAAAAAAGGGCATGGATGGATAGAGCATAACCATATGTTCAAAACATCTTTACTGAAGTATCTCAAAATAAACATGGATCTCTCGGTAGCATCAAGTTTACATGGCATAAAAATATCAGTAGAACAAGGGCTGAAATAAGCAACATCATGAAGCCTAGTTTGCATGCTTTTGCTAGTCACCACATAGATTACAAAAATACATGGCATACACCCCTCTAAAGATGGCATGGCATATTACAAAACACATGTAGGACTCAAGTTCATAGGGTGCACACATCAATCATGGCAAAAATGACAAAAGTGCATGTTTTGATAAGAAACTGAAACTAACATCACATAGCCCTCTTCTAACAGCATTTTGGGCACTAAGATGAGCTCAAATGAAAATGATGCAATGATATGAAATGATGCACCCATCGATTCGAACATTTCAACATATTACACGCACGAAGCGGAGCAATATGCAGAGATTTATGGCATGATGAAAATGCATAAAAAATTACTGACAGAAAAGACTTGGACGAAAACGGGGGCTCGGGGAAAGTCAACCTAGGCGCGCGGATCGAGGATGGCCGGGATCTCGCGCCGGAGATGGACGTGGAGGGAGGCCGGAGAGGTGACGGGGAGGGCGCTGGCGAGGGGGCCGACCGGGCGAGGGCAGGCGCTGCCAGGCGGCGGGCGGCAATGGGCGACGGGCGGGGATCGTGAGGCGCGGCCGGACCGGTGGTCGGGCGCGCAGTGGCGGCGCGCCACCGGGCGGAGGCGGCGGGCGCCAGCGGCGGCGCGCGCCTGGTCGGCGGCGGACGGCGACGGGCTGCGGCGATGCACGGCGGGTGGCGGCGGGCCCGATCTGGCCCGGGGCGGGCCCGATCTAGGCTCCCTCGGGTCGCGGCGGCGGAGGTGGGTGGCGCGGTGCCATGTGGCGGCGCAGTTGGGCGAGGCGGCGGTGGAGGTGACGTGGCCGGATCTGATTGGCCGGGGCGACGTGGAGGCGGCGGCGGACGCATCCGGCGGCGGGGTGCACACGTCCGGTGGCGTGCGGTGGGGATTTGCTAGGGTTTCATCTGCGCGAAAATCCGGGGGGAGACACCTATTTATAGCTAGAGGGAGCTAGGAGAATCCAAATGAGATGTGGTTTTCGCCCACACGATCGTGATCGAACGACCGAGAGCATGGATGGGAGTTTGCTGGGTTTTTGGCCACTTTGAAAGGGGTGTTGGGCTGCACACAAAAGAGGCTTTTACGGTTACCCGGTTAACCGTTGGAGTACCAAACGAACTCCCAAATGGCACGAAACTTGACAGGCGGTCTACCGGTGTTATACCAAGGCCGCTTGGCAAACCTCGGGCCATTCCGAGAAAGTTTAATACCCGCACATGAAAAGAGGTAAAAGGGGGCGCCGGGGAACATAGGAGTGCCGGATTGCAAAACGGACAACGGGGAAAATGCTCGGATGCAAGAGATGAACACGTATGCAAAATGAAATGCGCATGATGACATGGCAAAGTGCAACACGCAAGCACATGACATGGCAACAACGGCGAATAACTGGCGGACACCTGGCGCATCGGATCCGGGGCGTTACAACACTCCTCCACTAACAAGAGATCTCGTCCCGAGATCTTAGGACCGAGACGGAAGAGAAAAGGGATGAGGTGAAACAAGAACTCAAGAGAAGAATCAAAGAATCGAGAGCACTCGAGAAGAAGAGTGGAATGACGAGAATGACGAGAATCGAAAGCTCACGGAATCAAATAGACTATGAAGCATTTCGGATAGAACGAGATAAGAAAACGAATAAGACTGGAAGGATTTAGGCAGCACTCCGGCTAAAACATGGAAGGAATAGAATCTGAACTTGAGAAGATGGAATGACACTTGATGAAGACATGACACAAAACCTCCGGAAAGAATTAAAATAGTTGAATAAAAAGAACGGAGAAGAAAATGACAACTTGTGCCACGAATGGAACAGAAAGCAATCTTAGAAGAAAAGATTGAACGGAGTTGTTGAGAAAATCAACCACGAAAGAATAAGCTTGTTGTGGACTTATGGATAACGTCTCAAAATTATGAGGTGATAACCGACCACAAATGGAAATGATTGGATAGCTGAGAAGAACGAAGAAATACAAAACTCCACTTCAAAAGAATACGGAGAGTTAATTGCACTTCGAGACGCAAGAAGAAGGATACTTGAACTCCACCAACAAGAATCTTGATGAACTCTTGATGAACTCTTGAAGAATGAATTAAATCATGAAGAACCACCATGAAGGACTCCGGTAGCAAAAGGATGGTGAGATAAAATGAAGGATGAAAGAATAAGATGAGCCTTGCGATGATTTAGATGGATGTTCCGACGAAATGGCCGAGGGCATTTGAACTCCTGAAAAGAAAAGATGAAAAGACTTGGAACTAGAATTTATTCATTAAGAACAAACTCCGAAGGAAAGGATTACTCACTTCGAGGAAATAAGAATAAGATTTATTGTATGCTTATCCTTCATCAAATTAAATTGATGACAAGCAATGGATTTTGCATAGTACTTATTCTTCTTGAAAAAGAATTGAGAAGTGACATAACGCAAACTTGAGAAGGTCTTCATGAACCACCGGTAGGATTCAAAAGAACGAATGAATTAAAATGATAATAAAGGAAAAAGAATCTTGAACGAACCACCGTTAGAAATGAAAATGAACGAAGAGAAGAGAACGAATCGCCGGAAAGAATTAGAAACCACGAAGATACTTGAGGGAAAAATTTGAGACAAGAGAACGAAGAGATCGCGAACTGATTAACGGATGCTTGAACGCAGCACCGGAAGAATATTGAGACGAACGAAGGGGCACGGATATAGAAGAATTGGAGAACGACTTTGAAAACTTGGAACGAAGAAATCTTCCGAAAAGATGGCCTCCGGATGATCGAGAGAGAAAGCAACTCCTGAAATACTCCGGATGGATGAAAAGAATTGCACAACTGGAAACAAATTGATAGGATAACATCGAGCTAGCACCACAAATCTTCGGAAGAACGGACAAGATTTAGGGAAAACTCTACTTCGGTCTTCAAATGAAGACGAGAAACACCACCAAAATTACTGAGATACTCCGGGAGAATGAAAAGCGAATAGGTTGAGCCAACAATGAAAAGAATTTGAACGAGATCTTGGAAAAGCATCTGACTGATGGAATCCATTCTTACGTCAAACTTCGTAAAGAATTGAGAATAACTCCGGGGAAATTAGAAGAGTCAGGTAAGATCCTGGGAAAAGACCTGTGGGTTAGGGCCCACTGAAAAGAAACACCGTTGGAAAAGATTGTCGAATGATAGATGATGCACCGGAACAATCGAAGGACTTGAATGAGGTGACTACCTCGAAATAATTCAAACACAGACGAGTCTCCTGAGATGTCTTCATCACTCCGGAAGGATAAACTGGCAAGAGGAGAACGAGCAGGAAAAACACTTCGAGGAAAAGAATATGATCAACCTCAAAACTTGAATTGAGTCCACCGGAGAAGAAAAGAGATGAAGAATGACGAACAAGACGAGAATTCACCGGTTGAAATAATTGAGGGAAGACTGAAGAGACTCCGTATGAATGAAATTGATGGTCGGAAGAAACTCGAACTCCGGGAATAATAGGGTGGGAGGGCGGGAAAACAAAGACAACTTGGAAGGGAAAACCGATGAATATCTTGAAGAGAAAACACCGGTTGAAATCATTGAGGAAACAAAGCAAAGACTTCGCACGAGTAGGATGGATACTCGATTACGGACTCCGGTTCCGAGAAGAAGAACAGGGAGGGCGGGTGGGAAAAGAAAGCAACTGAGGATTGAACTCAAATATGAAGAGGCTCGAGTCGACTTGACGGAAAATGCACCGGATGAAAAGAGCTGAGGAACAACGATCGGAAAACCAACTGCGTGATCCTAAAGAAAAGTTTGAACGGGAAGAGGAGTAATTCAAAACACCAACGTCAAGATTCCTCACCAGAGCGACGAAGGGGCTGAGGAGTAAAAAGAATTCCTACTCTCCGATATAACTATACTCAGAAAATAGTTTTCTTCTAGACTCAACAACGGCCAAACTACACGATCAATCAAGGGGCTCCTAGGGTCGGTCGAGGCTCGATACCAACTTATCACGCCCAATATGCGACCCTATCCAAAAGGAACTCAAGGTCCCACCAAGGATAGAACCGCATATTGAAACGCTTTTGCAAGGTGGATATCATTACATCAACATTACATAATAGATGGGGATACATACATAAGGCACAAATGCCACAAGAATACATCAACAACATATACAAGATCAACATCCGACTACGGATGAAACATAAACAGAAACTCAAACAATATCCACCCTGCTAGCCCAGGCTGCCGACCTGGAACCTATCCCCTGATCGAAGAAGAAGCAGAAGAACTCCAACACAAGTAAACATCGCTCTCGCGTCATGATCATCGCAAACCTGTACCTGCAACTGTTGGTGTAGTAATCTGTGAGCCACGAGGACTCAGCAATCCCATTACCATGGGTATCAAGACTAGCAAAGCTTAAAGGGAAAGGAAAGGGGTAACGTGGTGAGGTTGCAGCAGCGGCTAAGCATATATGGTGGCTAACATATGCAAAAGAGAGCGAGAAGAGAAACAAAGGAACGGTCGTGAAGCTAGCAATGATCAAGAAGTGATCCTGAACTCCTACTTACGTCAAACATAACCCAGAAACCGAGTTCTCCTCTCGATCAACCCGAAAAGAGACACTCACGATTCTACGCTACCTGTTGGTGTATTTTAGAAGAGTTTGCTTCAAGTTTACTACAACCGGATATTAAGAAATTCCCATCTGCCACATAACCGCATGCACGGCTCTCGAAAGTTTATACCCTGCAGGGTGTCCCAACTTAGCCCATGATAAGCTCTCGCGATCAACGAAGGATATTCCTTCTCCCGGGAAGACCCGATCAGTCTCGAAATCCGGCTACAAGACATTTCGACAAAGAATAAAACAAGACCAGCAAGACCTCCCGGCGTGCCGACACCCTGATAGTAGCCGTGCGTATCTCGTCTCAGGCCACGATCGGATGAGCAGTCCGTACAACTAAAACCAAACCTCAAGTTTCCTTGAGGGGGCGCTGCAAAGCACTCTAGTTTGGACCAACACTTAGACAAGCATTGGCCGGGGGCTGAATAAAGATGACCCTTGGGTTAATTACTCCCAAGGGAAATGTAGGTGGTGGTGAGGCAAATGGTAAAACCAATGTTGGGCCTTCTTTGGAGGAGTCTTATTCAAAGCGAACTGTCAAGGGGGTCCCATAAATCACCCGACCGCGTTAGGGACGCAAAATCCGGGAACATAATACCGATATGACGGAAACTAGGCGGCAAGAGTGGAACAAAACAGCAGGCATAAGGCCGAGCCTTCCACCCTTTACCAAGTATATAGATGCATTAATAATATAAGATATATTGTGATATCCCAACAAGTAAACTTGTTCCAACAAGGAACAACATCTCCATGTTCCAACAAGGAACAAACTTCATCTTCACCTGCAACTAACAACGCTATAAGAGGGGCTGAGCAAAGCAGTAACATAGCCAAACAACGGTGTGCTAGGAAAGGGACAAAGGTTAGAGGTTCATGGCAATTTGGGATGGCTTGATAAACAGGTAATAGGTAGCGCAGAATAGCGATAGAACGAAGCAACTAGCATAGCAATGATAGTAGTGAGATCCAAGGTGACGGTCATCTTGCCTGAAATCCATAAGGAAGAAGAACGAGTCCATGAAGAAGACGAGCGGATGAAGCCGAACCAAGCGTAGACGAACGAATCCTCATGATCGCAACGAAACATGAACTAACAAGAAGAAGCACACAACATAGTAAACACACCACACATAGACAAGACATGATGCACAACAAGCATGATGCATGAAAAATCTAGATGAGGCTACTCATGGCAAGAGATTATGCAAACAAGAGCAACACATCAAAGCAAGTTTAAATGAGGCTGGAAACAACATACAACAATTCCGGTAAGTCCTCGTATGCAAATTCGAAATTGGTCCAGATCTGAATAAACCTTAAGTTCAAGTTGTTAAACAGCAAGTTAAGATGCATCACGATGATCTACACGAAATTCTAGTCAAGTTACATATAAAGTTCATTAGATTCGGAGCTACGGCCTAGAAGATATGAGCAAAACAAGATAAACATGGCATTGATGCAAAATGCATACAAACATCAAGCAAACACCTCAAAACAAGGATGCAACATGATAATATAAAAAACTACATGCAAAATCAAGCAAGTTTCATATAGAGCATAGTCAAAACGGAGCAACGGTTCAACACATACACATGAAACAAGTTATAGCAACAATCTGTCCAAAACAGCAACTAGGCATATTGCAAGCATTAAAACAACAAGCTACAACATCTCAACGTAATAACAAAAGGCATGGTCATGATGTACAGGTAATGCATGACAAAACATGAACACTGAGCTATCTCCAGAAATCAATAGAACATGCTCAAAATGACATGGCAAGATTGCAAATAATAACAGTTTCAGAATTAGCAGAAATAACATCAGGTTGCAATGTTTAGAGCTAAGAAACAACATGTTACAGGAACTTATCATGGCAAACAAAGGCATGGCATGAATCTACTGATTTCATAGAAGAAAAGTCCCTTACTGACCATAAGCCAAAAGGGATCAGAAAATATGATGGCACCCACGTAAACATAGCAAGTTATATTACAGATTCATACATGGCAGGAACAACAATAAGTAGGCATGTTGGTGAGCTTGAACCACTCACCACAGAGCAATACATGGCATGGCAAGGCAACTCACAGTAAGAAGATATGGCATAGAAGCTATACATGGCAAGAACAACATCATAGCATACATGGATCAACTACAACAACCTTGGCAAAATTGAACATGTAAACAACCTGCCAGGAAACATTTTATAGCAAAAGTAGAGCTCGATTGACTCAAGCTATGGCACTCCATAATTGCAAACAAGGGCATGTATGGATAGAGCATAACCATATGTTCAAAACATCCTTACTGAAGTATCTCAAAATAAGCATGTATCTCTCGGTAGCATCAAGTTTACATGGCATAAAAATATCAGTAGAACAGGGGCTGAAATCAGCAACATCATGAAGCCAAGTTTGCATGCTTGTGCTAGTCACCACAGAGATCACAAAAATACATGGCATACACCACTGTATAGATGGCATGGCATATTACAAAACACATGTAGGACTCAAGTTCATAGGATACACACATCAATCATGGCAAAAATGACAAAAGTGCATGTTCTGATAAGAAACTGAAACTAACATCACAGCCCTTTTTTAACAGCATTTTGGCATCTAGATGAGCTCAAATGAAAATGATGCAATGAGATGAAATGATGAAACCGTTGAGGAGAACATTTCGACATATTACACGCACGAAATGGAGCAATATGCAGAGAGTTGTGGCATGATGCAAATGCATAAAAAATTACTGACAGAAAAGACTTAGACGAAAATGGGGGCTCGGGGAAAGTCAACCTAGGCGCACGGATCGAGGATGGCCGGGATCTCGCGCCGGAGATGGACGTGGAGGGGGGCCGGAGAGGTGACGGGGAGGGCGCCTGCGAGGGGGCCGACCGGCGGAGGCGGCGCCGGGCGCGGGCGGCCGGCGAGGGCGCGGGACCGTGAGGCGCTACCGATTCTCCGGTGGCCGGCGAACGCAATGCCGGCGGCGCCACGGGCGGAGGCGGCGGCGGCCAGGCGGCGGCGCGGCGCCTGGTCGGCCATGGACGGCGACGGGTCATGCGGCAAGACGAAGCTGGCGGCGGCCCGATGTGGTTCGGCGGGCCCGATCTGGTTTCTGCCGCGGGCGGAGGTGGGTGGCGCGGTGCCACGTGGCGGCGCAGTTGGGCGAGGCGGCGGTGGAGGTGACGTGGCCGGATCTGATTGGCTGAGGCGGCGTGGGCGGCGGCGACGCGTCCGGCGGCGGGGTGGACACGTCCGGTGGCGTGCGGTGGGGATTTGCTAGGGTTTCATCTGCGCGAAAATCCGGGGGGAGACACCTATTTATAGCTAGAGGGAGCTAGGAGAGTCCAAATGAGGTGCGGTTTTCGCCCACACGATCGTGATCGAACGACCGAGAGCATGGAGGGGAGTTTGCTGGGTTTTTGGCCACTTTGAAAGGGGTGTTGGGCTGCACACAAAAGAGGCTTTTACTTGCTACTTGCTAACTGCTGGAGTACCAAACGAACTCCCAAATGGCACGAAACTTGACAGGCGGTCTACCGGTGTTATACCAAGGCCGCTTGGCAAACCTCGGGCCATTCCGAGAAAGTTTAATACCCGCACATGAAAAGAGGTAAAAGGGGGCGCCGGGGAACATAGGAGTGCCGGATTGCAAAACGGACAACGGGGAAAATGCTCGGATGCAAGAGATGAACACGTATGCAAAATGAAATGTGCATGATGACATGGCAAAGTGCAATACACAAGCACATGACATGGCAACAATGGCGAATAACTGGCGGACACCTGGCGCATCGGATCCGGGGCGTTACAAATGAGCCATAGTAGTCCGCTACAGCCCGGTTCACCGGAGTCCTGCTAGCCCAACACTACTGGTTCGGAACACTTGACTGGTCGGCATGTGATTCACTTCGTTCTCGTGGTTCCGCCCTTCGGGAAATGTCACGCGGTGACATCCGGAGTCCTGCTTAGCTCAAGCATGCCGGGTTCCCGAGTCCTATTGCCCAGGTTACAGCCCGGATTCACACGCGGCTGACCGAGATGCTCGATGTGATTCATGTATGTATGTCCCCATGGGTTAGTGCCGCTTTGGGTTCACGACTAGCCATGTCGGCCCGGGTTCTCTGTCATATGGATGCTAGCGACACTATCATATACGAGAGCCAACAGGCGCAAACGGTGCCGGGCCATGGTAAGGCGACACCCGTGGGAATACCGTGCGTGAGGCCGCAAAGTGATATGAGGTGTTACCGGCTAGATCGATGTGACTTGGAATCAGGGTCCTGGTAGCCGGGTTCAGAAGGTCGAACTTAGCCGATAGCGGCCTTGACTTTTAAGTTCTGCCAATGCATCATAAGGTGGCAATTTTGAGACTCCGTGATAAAATCCACGGGGTAGCTAGCAGGAGCCGTCAAGACATGCTCCGGCTGAAGCAGCTCGGTGGAAGCCACGCTGCTTCTCCGCTGAGATGGCGGGGTAGCTTCGGGGGAAGCTTCGGCAGTTTGTTTGCTGCGATTTGCTTCTTGTTTCTCTATCGCTTGTACCCTTGCGTGCAGCGCCTGTAGTTCGGTGTGCTTCACTTTCTTCCTCCTCTGCTCAGGATTCCCGAGGGCCATTGTGAGCTCATCGTTCTCTCTGTCTGGAACGAACGTCCCTTGCTGCGCTGCATCGATATAGTGCCGAAGCCTCTTGACTGGTATTTTCAGTTGCTCGTCCGTCCAACGGCACTTCCTCGATACAGGGTCCAATGTTCCGCCGCCCGAAGAACTAAGTCCGCAGCAGTGCAGCCAGTTCATTGTCTCTGGTTCGATCCCTTTATCAAGCAGATCATTCTCAGCCTTGGCCCACTTAGGCCGGGCTTTGAGGTAGCCACCGACCCGTGCGATTGTGAAACTTCTTCTTCACAGCATTTTGCTTGTTTGTCGCCCACATCTTCTTACTCTTTTCCGATGTCTTGTGGGCCACAAATGCGGGCCAATGATCTCTGATCTTCTCATATTTGCCGATGAATTCTGGTGTCTCTTCTTTGTCGACAAACTTTTTCAGCTCTTTCCTCCACCTCCTGAATAGGCCTGCCATCTTCTTAAGAGCAAAAGACTTGATTAATTGCTCTATAACTGGCTTCTCCGGATCCTCCTCTGGCGGTAGGGTGAAATTTGCCTTCACTCAGTCCAAAGATCATCTTTCGCATATCATTGACATAAGACACCTCAGGGTCTTCGTTCTTAGGCTTATACCATTGGTGGATGCTGATCGGGATCTTGTCCCTAACAAGAACCCCGCACTGAGAAGCAAATGCGTTCTTTGTCCGGATGGGTTCAATCGGTTCACCGTCGCGCGCGATTGCTGTGATCTCAAACCTTTCATCCGAGCTCAACTTTTTCTTCGGGCCTCGTCTCCTTACCGAAGTTGTGCTCGATCCGGAGGGCTAGAAAAAAGAAGAAAGACGAGAGTTAATTAATATGTGTACATATACCAAAATAATGAATGCATCAATTAGCTAGTCAGCACAGGTTTAACTAATATATATACCTGGCCAGACTCTGTTCGGTCACCGGAGCCGTCATCACGATCTCCTTCTTGCACCGTCATTGGGTCATGGAATCCGTCCTCACGGTCTCCTTCTTGCCCCGGCATTGGGTCAAAGGAGCCATCATAATCATAGCCTGCTTCTTCACCTTGTCCTTCCAGACCATCGGTGTCGTTGAGAAACGAGAAGACGGCATCACTTCCTTGTGCGATTATGTCCCCCAACACCGCTTCTGTTGCTTCGTCTCGGGGGGTTTCCATAGTTTCTACAAATATTTGCATTATTTATTTTCTTTTGTTTTATGCTTTATTTTTTAATTCTTGTTGCTTTTAGGTCATAAAAATTATAAACTTTCTGTTAGTGCCATTACTTTTCAAATTTGAATAGTTAAAGTTTAAATTCTTTGAAATTTGTGTGAATCACAAGTTTGTGATTAACTTTACTATAAAAATAGTTTTTTCCCTTTTTTTGTTTTGTTTTTTGCATTATTTATTTTCTTTTGTTTTTTGCTTTATTTTTTAATTCTTTTTGCTTTTAGGTCAGCAAAATTATAAACTTTCTGTTAGTGCCATTAGTTTTAGAAAAATTATAAATTTTCTGTTAGTGCCATTAGTTTTCAAATTAGAATAGTTAACATTTGAATTCTTTGAAATTTGTGTGAATCACAAGTTTGTGATTAACTTTACTATAAAAATAGTTTTTTTCCATTTTTTGTTTTGTTTTTTGCATTATTTATTTTCTTTTTTTTGCTTTATTTTTTAATTCTTTTTGCTTTTAGGTCAGCAAAATTATAAACTTTCTGTTAGTGCCATTAGTTTTAGAAAAATTATAAACTTTCTATTAGTGCCATTACTTTTCAAATTTCAATAGTTAAAATTTGAATTCTTTGAAATTTATGTGAATCATAAGTTTGTGATTAACTTTACTAAAATAGTTTTTCTAGTTTTTTTGTTTTGTTTTTGCATTATTTATTTTCTTTTGTTTTTTGCTTTAATTTTTAATTCTTTTTGCTTTTAGGTCAGCAAAATTATAAAATTTCTGTTAGTGCCATTAGTATTAGAAAAATTATAAACTTTCTGTTAGTGCCATTAGTTTTCAAATTTGAATTGTTAAAATTTGAATTCTTTGAAATTTCTGTGAATCACAAGTGTGTGATTAACTTTACTAAAAAAATGAGCATAGATGCGCCTATAGAGAGAATTCAACCTAAATTCATAATAAATTTCTATGAATTTCAGAGAAATTCAGTATGAATTTAGGTTAAATTCCCTGTATAAGGGCATCTATTTTCACTTTGAGAGGAGCTCAACAAGGCAGAGAGGGAGGGGCTTATAGACCAGTGTGAGCGCCCTTCAGTTGGCGAGGTGGGACTAAACTCTGACCGCAACGAGGACTAACCCTTTAGTCCCGGTTTGTGGCACAAACCGGGACTAATGGTCATGGGCCAGGGGCGAGGCGCATAGGTGCCGGTTCGTGCATGCCACAAACCGGGACTAATGGTCATGGGCCAGGGGCGAGGCGCATAGGTCCCGGTTCGTGCGTAGAACCGGGACCAAAAGGTCCAGACGAACCGGGACCAATGGCCCACGTGGCTGCCCTCTAGAGTGTTCTTGGTGAGAACATAGTTGACAAGGAGCGAACCAGGATTAATGGTATTACGAGGTCCGAACCATAAGACATTAAATTAAGGCATTTCAAATGAACTCTGAAAAAGTTGAAAGTTGGCATGGTATCATAATTTCACCCACATAGCATGTGCATGTACAAAACGGACAATGATATCATACTCGCCTGCTACAAAGTTGGCATGGTATCATCATAATAGTTGCGGGAGAAAGTCTTCACTTTTTCTTCGCTTGCGTCATAATCACGTGGCAATCATGAGATTTAGGTTCTGGAACTTTTTCTCTGGCATATTTATTATTCCCTTTATATTCGACGATAAGCCAGTCGGGACCTTCATACTGAGCAGGCATTCGAAGAAGATTTCTTTATCTTCTTTCGTAAGAGCGTAGCTGGCAGGACCTTCATAGTGCTTCGGAGGCATGCCATCTTTTTCGTGCAAGCGTTGTAGGTCCTCCCGTGCCTCAGGTGTATCTTTTGTCTTCCCATACACGCCCAAGAAGCCTAGCAGGTTCACGCAAAGGTTCTTCGTCACGTGCATCACGTCGACCGAAGAGCGGACCTCTAGGTATTTCCAGTAGGGTAGGTCCCAAAATATAGATTTCTTCCTCCACATGGGTGCGTGTTTCTCAGTGTCATTCGGAACAGCTAGTCCGCTGGGACCCTTTCCAAAGATTACGTGTAAATCATTGACCATAGCAAGTACTGAACACCGGTACGCATGGCGGGCTTCTTCCGGTGATCTGCCTCGCCTTTGAAATGCTTGCCTTTCTTTCGACATTGATAGTTGGTCGAGAGAAATCGACGATGGCCCAGGTACACATTCTTCCTGCAGCTTCCTAGGTATATACTTTCAGTGTCATCTAAACAGTGCGTGCATGCGTAGTATCCCTTGTTTGTCTGTCCTGAAAGGTTACTGAGAGCGGGCCAATCGTTGATGGTCACGAACAACAACGCCTTTAGGTCAAATTCCTCCTGTTTGTGCTCATCCCATGTACGTACATCGTTTCCATTCCACAGCTGTAAAAGTTCTTCAACTAATGGCCTTAGGTACACATCAATGTCGTTGCCGGGTTGCTTAGGGCCTTGGATGAGAACTGGCATCATAATGAACTTCCGCTTCATGCACATCCAAGGAGGAAGGTTATACATACATAGAGTCACGGGCCAGGTGTTGTGATTGCTGTTCTGCTCCCCGAAAGGATTAATGCAATCCGCGCTTAAAGCAAACCATACGTTCCTTGGGTCGTTCCTTGGGTCACTTGCAAACTCATCCCAGTACTTTCTCTCAATTTTTCTCCACTGCGACCCGTCAGCGGGTGCTCTCAACTTCCCGTCTTTCTTATGATCCTCACTGTGCCATCGCATCAACTTGCCATGCTCTCCGTTTCTGAACAGACATTTCAACCGTGGTATTATAGGAGCATACCACATCACCTTCCCAAGAACCATCTTCCTGGGGGGCTCGCCGTCAACATCACCAGGGTCATCTCGTCTGATCTTATACCGTAATGCACCGCATACCGGGCATGCATTTAGATCCTTGTACGCACCGCGGTAGAGGATGCAGTCATTAGGGCCTGCATGTATCTTCTGCACCTCCAATCCTAGAGGGCATATGACCTTCTTTGCTGCGCACTACTAGAAAAAGGGCTATAGATGGGATTGACATTAATGACGCACCAGACAGTTGGTGCGCCATTAGTATATACTAATGGCGCACCACCTGCTGATACGCCATTAGAGTTGAAACTACTAATGGCGCACCAGGCAAAGGGTGCGCCATTAGTATCAAAAAAAAATTGAACTAGTGCGCCTGTCCAAACATACTAATGGCGCATCCAGACAAAGTGCGCCATTAGTAGTTGTAACTACTAATGGCGCACCCTTCCGAATGTGCGCCACTAATGTTGTTTTTTTATTATATTTTTTATTCCTTTTTTTGCAATACTACTAAGGCGCTGATCGATCAACCGTGCGCCATTACTAGTTTAAACTAGTAATGGCGCCTTCGCGGATCGATCGCCATTAGTATTTTTTTTTTTGCGAAACTACTAATGGCGCATCGCCAGAAGGTGCGTCATTAGTAACCTGGATTACTAATGGCGCATTTAGTGCTAGTGCGCCATTAGTAAGTGGGCAGCAACTAGATATTTTGGACAGCCTCTCCTACCCACACTCACTTTCTCCCCACTTCATTCTCTCCACCTCCTCCTTGTCTCGGGTGCCTCCTCTTTTCACCTCATTTCCACCATAGATTCATTCAAATTAAGTGGTTAAATTACCTTGTTTTAATAGGTAAGTAAGGGGGAAGCTATATTTATGTTGTTCTCCCTACAACAATGTGCACATGCACTTTTTATGGCCTAGCTAGATCTATGTATGTTCGTGGTGTTGCATATGTTTGTGGTGTTGCATATGTGTTTGTGTTTGGAGGTGTACCGGTATTTGAAATGTGATAGTTGCCAATATTTTGCCGGTATGTTGATTCATTTCCGTTTCGGCGAGAATTTTGGCATTAAGCATTCTTTTGGTCCTATTTTTAGGGAAAGTCATGCCAAATTTTTGTTTGGTTCTAAAATATCGTTTTGCTCTACCCTTGAGCGACCATAGTCCGCATACGATGACCGAAGGCATCGTGAATAGGTTTTTGAGGTCCGCGAAGGCCGAGATGCTTCAAAAGAACGAGACGGAGATAAGATGTCCGTGTCGAAGATGCAAGCTCAAGAGCCTTATTGCGGACCCGGATTCGAGCAGGTGCGGGACCACCTGCTCTTGCGTGGTTTCATGGATGGCTATCGGTGGCAAGGTGATGAAGATGACTACGAAGTCGTCCATGGGGGCCGGGCAAGAAATGAGGAAGGGCAGCAAGACAACCACCACGGCTTGGGCGGGCGAGAAGACGAAGAATCCCGTGAGATGATTACGACGGTGATGCTTTGTACGGTGATCATGTAGAAGATGCAGGACATGATGATGAGGAAGATGCTGGAGCGCATTTACGGCGGGCATGATCATGAAGATGAAGATGCCGGCGGAGCGACGACGCTGGACCATCGATGGGCTGGGTGCAGGACCCTCATATTCAAGAGCTGCTTCTCAAGCGGGCCGATAATGCCAGAGCTGCCGCCCGAGAGAAAGCCAAGATGGATCAACTTGAGTTAGACGCGGTTACTCCATTGTATGAAGGATGCGGGCCGAGGATACCCGCTTTGAAAGTAACGCTCATGGCTCTGGAGATGAAGGTAAAACACAAAATGACCGACGCGTGCTTCGACGAGAACATGTCATTCGCACGAACGTCTTCCCAAAGGGGAACAAGTGCCCGACCAATTTGGAGGAGGCGAAGAAAATCGTGTGTTCTCTCGATTTACCGCACGTGAAATACCATGTGTGTATGAACAATTGCATCATTTATCGGGACGAGCATGCGGAGTCTACCATATGTCCGGTGTGCGGCGTCACTCGATACAAGAAGAGGAAGAAAGCTCCTCGAAAAGTGGTGTGGTACTTTCCGATCACTCCTCGTCTGCAGCGGTATTTCGCGGACCCTAAGGTAGCAAAGCTCCTGCATTGGCACGCGGATAGGGAGGAGAAGAAGCGAGAAGATGACGCAAATGATCCGGAGATAGATAAAAAGACAAGATGCTGAGTCACCCTAAGGATGCGAGCGCTGGCAAGCGTTGAACTTCAAGACTCAGAATTTGGGAACGATCCAAGGAACATCGTCTTTGGGCGCGAGCACCGATGGAGTCAATCCGTTTGGCAGCGGAGAAGCACACATAGCACTGGCCTGTGTTTGTGTGGATGTACAACCTTCCCCCGGTTGTGCATGAAGAGGAAGTACATTCACATGAGTATGCTAATTGAAGGGCGAAACAACCGAGAACGACATCACCGTATGTCTGGGGCTGCCGAAGAGGAGCTTGACACGCTGTGGAAAATGCCAGCCAATACGTGGGGCCGCAGAGAAAGAATATTTCCCTATGAGAGCCGCACTGCTCACGACGGTGCACGACTATCTCGATTCACGGATATCTCAAGGCAGGTAGTCCACGGATTTTATGGATGCGTAAGGTGCATGGATGACACAATGTATCGCCAGCTAGATAGAGATCCGGGTCTTCAAAACCGTGTTCATGGGACATCGAAGGTGGCTTCGATGATGACCCGTGGAGGAAACGCAAGGATCTGTTCGATGGTGAAACCGAACCCCGAAAACGCCCGTGTACGAGGAGCGGCGAGGAAATAGACAAGCTGTTGAAAAATTGGAAAGACTGCCCACTGTCGGGAAAGAAGCAAAAGGCGCCAGAGCCGGGAAAGAAGCGAAAGGCGCCAGAGCCGCTGCCGTACTGGAAGATCCACCGTGTGCCTCACAACCTTGATGTCATGCATATCACGAAGAACGTGTGCGAGAGTCTGCTTGGTACCCTGCTCAACATGCTAGAGAGGACCAAAGATGGGCCGAAAGCAAGGGCAGACTTGAAATCAATGGGCATTAGGCAGGAGCTTCACGCTAATGATGATGATGATGATGATGATGAGGCGAAGCGGGACCACGAAGAAGTCGTCGAAAAGGCAAAAGGCCAAGAAGACCGGAAATGACTACCCTCCGCGTGCTTCACTCTAAGTCGAGGAGATCGAGGAGTTTTTCACCTGCCTCCTAGGAGTAAAACTTCCTTCTGATTCTGTGAGGAAGATAAGCAGATACCTAGACCCAGTGAAGCAGAAGTTCAGCGGGATGAAGTCTCACGACCGTCACGCGTCGATGACGCAGATACTTCCGGTTGCAATCCGTGGGATCATGGACACGCACGTCCGTGAAAGCGCTATTTGGCCTATGCAACTTCTTCGACGTCATCTCTCGGAAGTCGATTGGCGTGAGGCAACTCGAAGGCTACGAGGAAGAGATCGTGGTGATACTATGCGAGCTTGAGATGTACTTCCGCCCGCATTCTTCGACGTTATGGTGCATCTGCTGGTCCATATAGTGGAGGATATCATCCAACTCGGGCCGACGCTCCTGCACAAAGATGATGCCGTTCGAGAGGATGAATGGTGTCATCAAAGGATACGTTCGCAACATGTCACGTCCGTAAGGAAGCATAGCCGAGGGCTTTCGACCGAAGAGTGCATCTCCTCTTGCCGCGAATTATCTAGGCATCGAGAACCCGTTGGTACGCCCATCAACAGGCACCTCGGCAGGCTCGCTGGATCGGGTTACCGTGAGGGTCGCCCTTGAAATGCATGTCGACTTCGAGGGTCGACTCGCCGACTTTGAAAGAGCAAACCTAGTCGCGCTACAACACATAGACGTGGTCGATCCTTGGGTGGTAGAGCACAAAACCTTTATTAAGAAGTAGTACAATGACCGAGGCCAACAGAGGACGGACGGAGATATACTCAAAGAGCACAACTCATGTTTCACGCGTTGGTTCAAGCGAAGCTTACATTACCCTTTACATGAGGATTCTTCCGCGGAAGAACAACTCATATTCGCCTTGTCACAGGCGCCGAGCACAACATGATGACCTATGAGGCGTCACGATATCAACGGCTACACATTCTACACCGAGGCCAAGGACATGAAGAGCGATGGTTATCATAACTCCGGGGTAACGATGGAATCCTACACCGGTAACGACAAGGACAGATACTACGGAAGGATCGAGGAGATCTGGGAGCTGAGCTACGCTGGAGAGAAGGTCCCGATGTTCCGTGTCATATGGGCCAAGAACGTCATAAAAGAAGACCGGTATTTCACCACCATGGTCATACCCGAAGCCAAATGCAAGACCGCGGGCGCAAACGTCACCGCGAAAAATGAGCCATGGGTACTGGCTTCCCAAGTGGACCAATGCTTCTTCATTATCGACCCGCCAAAGCCCAGTCGTGTTGTCGTGAGGAGAGGCAAAAGGAAGATCATCGGAATGGATGGAGTAGCCAATGAGCAAGACTTCGACAAGTACGGCGACCCGAGGATCGAACATGACGACGATGATGAAGTAGCAGCATACACCACAAGAAGAAGCAGGACCACCCTACCTAAAGGACGTCCGTTCCATAGAAGAACTCCATTTGCGAAAAAGAAGGGCAAGAAGATTGTGAAGAGGTAGCTAGCTAAGATCGATTGTATTTAAATCGTAGACTTCATTTCTCGATTGTATTTCATGGGCACTTTTTGAACTATCATGAATATTTTTAATTTCATGGACACTCGATCTCGATCCCCTCCATCTCGATCGCTATCCCACCTCGCCAGATCCGGTCCACACGGCCGCCACGACCGCCCGCACCTCGATTCCCCTACTCAACCGCCGCCGACCCCCGCACCCTCCCTACTCAACCGCCGCCGACCGCCCGCACCTCGATTCTCCTACTCAACCGCCGCCTTGACCCCGCACCCTCCCTACTCAACCGCCGCCCGACCCCCGCACCCTCCCTACTCAACCGCCGCGCGACCACCGCACCCTCCCGCTCCACCGGCATGCATTACTGTTTGATATTTTTTAAAAAAATATTACTGTCTTATAAAAAAAATATTACTGTTATGATTTAAACAAGTTTGAACATATTTAAACACAAATAAGTATCAAACAGCATTTTAAATGCATAAAAAAATTGTGGAGCCTGGGAATCGAACCCAGGACCTCCTGGTGTGAGAACTAGCTGCTGACCAGTCGAGCTAGTAGAGAAGACTTGATGTGTATCAGTCAGGTTGTAGATAACCCTGTTGGCTCGGCGTATAAAAAAATACTAATGGCGCTTTGGGTGAGGTGCGCCATTAGCATGTATGTACTTATGGCGCACCGAGGGATGGTGCGCCATTAGTATTGTGCCGCCCCTACTTCGTATCGATCCCCTCTCTATCTCTCCCTCGCCCTCGACAGCGATCCCCTTCCCCTCTCCTCTCTCGACGCTGCCGCCCCGCCGCCTCGGCCTTGCCCGACACCAGCGCCGCCCGTCCACCACCGTCGCCCGACCGCCCGACACCACCGTCGCCCGCCGCCCTCGGCGCCGCCCGACACCAGCGCCGCCCGTCCACACCACCGTCGTCGGCGCCGCCCGACACCACCGTCGCCCGCCGCCTCGACGCCTCCCAGACACCAGCGCCGCCCCGTCCACACCACCGTCGCCAGCGCCGCCCCAACACCAGCGTCGCCCCGCCGCCCTCGACGCCGCCCTGACACCAGCGCCGCCCCGTCTACACCTCCCTCCTCTGCTTCCTCTGCTCCCCGGCTAGCTAGGGTTTGCTCCCTCGCCGCCGGCGCCCGTGGCCGTCTGCAGATCCATCCCATCCCAGGTGCGTCTCTCTTTCTTCCTCGCCCCATCGCGAACCTTTAAAGCATGAATAACATAGTGATTCATTCTAAGGGCCAGTTTGTCCAAATAACCTCCATTAGCTTTATCTTTCCCTTTTCGAAGAAACAATCTCCCGAGTCTGTTGATCTCATCAACTACCCACTGTGGTTATTTGATGCAAGGCATAAGATAAGCAGGGATAACCCACATAACCTGATGAACATCAAGAATTTATCCACTTGAGGCATCAAGAATTTCCTTAAGAAGTTTAGCCTGATGAACATCACCCTACAAAACAATCAGACTGTCGTCTGCATACTGTAGCACTGGAGGCAGCTTACTGATAACTGGGTGTCGAAGAGCTCCATTGGCTGCAAATTTTTTAATGACTTGCTGCGGCACATCAACCACAATAATGAACAAAAGGGGTGAGAGAATAGCAGTTTATCCACTTGCCCAGGATTCCATTCAACAGAATAAAAGTTTTAGCGGTTGTAAGAAGGGAGTCGATCCACATAATCCATTTACCATCGAAACTTCTAGCTTCCATAATAGCAAACAGAGCATCCCAAGAAACTGTATCAAAGGCCTTGTTTAAGTCTAGTTTTAGCACAATAGCCTTTCTTTTCTAGTTTTCCTTTTTCTGCCTGTCTGAACAAGATCCATTTGTGCATATAAGAAGTTATAAGCGATGCACCTGTTTTTGACAAAGCCAGGTTGATCATTATCAACTAGTACAGTAATAAGAGCTTGAAGCCTAGCCGCAAAAACTTCCGTGATTCATTTCACCGGGCAGTTAAGAAGCGAAATATGCATGAAGTTACTGGGGAGCAGCTATTTTCTTTTTTTTTGAAACATAATCATGTAGGATCTGTTGTTTCTTTCTAACCATATTAGTTGGTTAGTTTTGAGTTCGACTATGGCTAAAGTCTCGATTAAGTAAGCAAAGTGTGAATGGTAACATAAGGAATAAGCACACGGAAGACTCTAAATAATTGTTGAGTATTTGCAGCTTGTATGATTCTCACGCAATCATGCTTCATTTATTGTTTTCCTTCTAAATTTTATTATTAATCATCCTCTTAGAGATCTTAGGTTTTTGGGGGTATTATGGTTCAAGTCCTTATAAATGACATTGGTATCTTTATGTTCCGTACTTGAACTACTTTTCATAGTTTGTTAACAGTATCTACTTATATGCATCAGGTATCTCATTGTTTACTTAACTGAGTAATAAGAAATAGTCTTGTCCTCCAAAAAAATCACTAGTGCTATCTTATTAATGATTAAGAATCACTAATCCTACTTATTGATGATTTCATCGTTGTACACTCACAACATGTATGTTATTCATACAAATAAAAACATAATGTATATCCCGCAATGGCATGGTTTCATATGCTTAAATTGGTTAAATTGGTTAAATTTTTTCATAAACCTGAACAAGTGGTTGAGCCTAAGACATGCTCTCTTATGCAAAATTGCTGAATGCCCATGGGTACAATGTAGGTGTCGCCGAGCACCACCACCACCCGGACCTCCTCGCCTCCTCCCTGCGTGGTGAGCACAAAGCAAACTGTTCTTTCGCTGTTTTCTTCAACATTTGTCACCAGATTTCCTCCTGGCCATTTCAAACTATGACATACAAAATGAGTCTCAATGTAGTCTCCGGGTCTTTTACAACTCTTTAATATAATTTTGCGAGATTCCTCCCGCTGGACTTGATTAAAATATATGAATATGATTAAAATATGATTACTGCTTTGCCAATAGATTACTGCTCCTTCCTGCCTTCTTGTATGATTACTGCTTTGCCAATAGATTACTAGGCTGTTTCTGATGTAGGGTTCAGTGTTTCCTCGTCACCATGCATGTTATTATATATGAAAAGAAGGCACTTTGTCTATGCAGAGTATGTGTACAAAGTTGTGAATTAACAAAAGAATTATGTACTTATTTTGCTACACTCCACTGTGCTTATAGTTGGACAAAGCACCTGGATAATTGGGCTTGGTCATCATCAATGACATCACGCATGCAATTTGTTTTAGTGTTTGTTTCATAACATATGTGGACCCATATATCAATGGTGATATTCTCTAATGCATAAACTTTGATCAATTTTGAGTAATTGCTTAGAGGGATGATCAAGTTGGCAGCAAATGTATGGTAGATTGGACATGAACTGTACTAGGGAGGCTACAATAGAAGCACCACTTTGTGTGCAAACATAAAGCTCTTTAGTCAGGCTGGTTTTCGTGAAACACACATGAAGCTTCACCAGCTCATGTGGGTGTGGGATCCATGTGACATGTGACATTGCATCCATGTCCACAGGATAATGATTTTGCAGTACCCGAGAGGCCCTTGAGTTTGCGGAATGTCGATTAACTTCCGTTCCGGCAAATTGGTACTCCATATGTCCTATTTTCAGCAAAGGTCATGCTGAAATTTTCCGTGAATTTTAGCATGACTTTGCTAAAACTAGGACATATGGGGTACTTGTGACTAATGCATGGGTCGGGGTATCTTAGTAGTTAATTAAGTAGGATCAAGTGCCCC
Source organism: Aegilops bicornis (assembly GCA_021605145.1). NCBI lineage: Eukaryota > Viridiplantae > Streptophyta > Magnoliopsida > Poales > Poaceae > Aegilops > Aegilops bicornis. The sequence continues at coordinate 616,071,963 of CM038674.1, read as the reverse complement.
GGCGTACTTGTGACTAATGCATGGCTTTTAGGGTGCCTCGGTGTCGATAAAAACCGAAATGATGAAAGCTTAGGCCTTTAGGGTGCCTCGGCGTCGAAAAACCCTCAATGATAAAAGCTTAGATTTTAGGATGCCTCGGTGTCGACAAACCCTAAATGATGAGACCATGATCTTGTTCCTTGACAATAACCAACTTTTGACCAAACTTTGTTTCTATTTAGAGAGAAACATGGCCCACAACGATGAGGCCGGGGTTGAGCGGCAAGGCATTCAGGAGCTGTCCCGGAGATGGAGGAACAACCTCACTTGTATGAGAACGCCGCCTTCCCCACCGATCCACGAGACCACCGATGGTACCGCCGAGGATGACCACTGATGCCACCACACCGATGGTGCCGCCGAGGATGCCACCATCGATGATGGCGGCGCCGCCGCATGATGGCAGCCAACGGAAGAGGCAATGGAAGGACCGGCGCCCGACGTGCTCCGCACCCTCAAGGAGGAAGTTCTTGAAGTGGACTCGGCAGAATCCAACGGCGCCCGAGCGAATAGTCAAGGGGTACTCGCTTCAGCTCGGGTGCATTCTCCGGAGCACCGTCTCGATCAACACCGAGAACACGAGGCATCCTGACCGAGGGAATTTGCGCAACCTCCTCTTCACGAAGCTGCACGGATGATACAAGTTCCCCGCTGCTTTTGAAAACACAAGCCTCAAAGGGAATAAAGTGAACAATGCTGCCCTCACGAAGATGAGCAAGGCCATGTCTACTTGGAAAAGCAATGTGAAGAGAATGATCGAGAAAGGTGAGAGTTATGAGATGATCAAGGAGAAATATCCTTAGATCACAGAAGATGACTACTACGTATTCAAGATCAATTGCTCGAGCACCGCAAACTCCCAATCAAGTCGATTGGGGAAAGAAATGCGGAGCTGAACTTAGGGAACACACACTCGGTCCCGTGATTCTGGTGGCGGAGCCTATATGGGACAAGGAGGGGCGGAGCGTGCTTAGCAAGGCCTACCGCCCTCTTCGATAAATACGGTGACAAGCGGACCAGGAACTTTGTCGGGGCCGGTACAAGAAGGACCCGAAAACAAAGGAGCTTACCACGGATCCGAAGACCGAGGCGCTTGAGGTTGTTCAGTAAGGAATACCACCCCGGGGTAATTAGCTCCATATGGTTGCATTCTAATTAATGAAGCCAAATTTCTAAATGGTTCACATTCCTTCCGCAGCGATCGAAAAGCGATGGCGCTGGGTCGACTAAGAGCAACCCTTGGGACACCACTCTAAATAGGGCCTTGAATGTAATGAAGAACAAGGATAAGCTCGATGGCCGACGTCGGCTGGTCGTGTGGCGGCAAAGGCTTGTCCACAAAATGGGGGTCATACTATACGCTGGTGTGCGGAAGGAGAAAAAGACCAGCTCGGAAAGCCCGGTAGCGAGGTTCAAGAACTCAAAGGCACAGGTGGCGCGGATTCCGGAGATTGTCCAAGAGCAAGTGCAACAACAACTCGGGCGGCGGTCACCGCCATTGTGCCTACCTTGATCTAGGGGTTGAGTCGTGGATTGCGGGCGGCCAGCGAGGCCGCCCGATTCCTAGCTTCACGGCCAGCAACTCGCGAGAATGCGATGGCGAGCCATTGGTGTCTCCGGCGAGGCGGCATTGGTGTCTCCGACGCCCGGCGGGAGCTTAATGCACCGGTGTACGCCGGCGGCACCTCTGCAGCAAGCGGCCCCTCGTCAAATGCGCCCGCCGTTGGCGGTGCCTCGACATTAGCCGAGCTCGGCGCCATCATCACGGTAACTAATTAAGCCTCTCTCGGTCGAGGACTTCATCTCCTTGCCTTTGGTGGGCATCCTGACGCCCTACATGTTTTCGCAGGGCGCCGCCGATGTTCCGTGCACTCTCCGCACTTCGTGAACAATGAGTTGGTCGATGTCGCCAAGGGCAAAATAGTTCAACCGGCAACCTTGTTCCACGGTACCCGGATGCCACCCAACTTGTTTAGGGTTGAACTGGTTACGGTGCTGCCAGGCTGCGACGAAGTTGTTACCTCCGATTCGACCCGTCGGGGCCGGCGATGATGACGTGATGACCCTCGGCGCTGCTGAAGCTGGCCCTCGCTTTGGCGAAGAGCGGATTCGTTTGGGGCGGGGACACCACCCCAAAGACAACACCGCCCGGTCGTGTCGTCGCCAAGTCGGCCCCATGGCAAGACCGCCCGCAGCGGTGCGGACATCCCTATGCCATGGATCCAAACATGCATATGGCACAGGATCGAGCAGCGGCAACGACGATACATTTGCCAACGTCGATCGAGACTTTGCCGATCATGGAGTGCGGTGGCGACTTCATGGGGCCTCCTTCTCAAGAACCCAACCCAACAAAAGGCGTGCGCGATCTAGCTGGTACCGCGGAGAAGACAAGTTGCAGCAGGCGTCGCTGCCGTTCAGCTCTCGGGAGGCGCCTCATTGCCGACTTCACCGAGCCTCGAGATAGGCGAGGTGCAAAATATTATCAGCCCCAACACACTCAAGAAGGCGGTCGGTGAGCAGAACTCGGTCCCATTACGGGAGAAGAAGAAGGCACGCAAAGAAAGACTAACAAAGTGCGGGCCAGCTGGCACCGAGTACGATCCGTGCTCGGGGCGGGCCACCTTCACCGAGGATATCTCGAGGAGGGTGCATGTGGCGGGTAGGGCGATGCTACCGACAAATATGCTCAATGCTGCAACCGGTGCTATGCGGAGTCTGCATGACAGTGTTCTTTCTTTGGAGAAGCGGCGTCTAAGAGAGAAGGATGTGGCATACCCGGTTTTCATGGCCAAGGTGCCAGAGGGCAAGGGCTTTGTGGATAACTCCATCGGGCGTACGATCGTCCTGCGGTTTGATGACATCCACGCTATGTTGAACCTTCATTCGCTGCACTACACCTTCGTTCGGCTATTTTTATTTGAGTATGGAGATGCGGATCATTCGCGACAAGACCCCGGACATCGTGATAGTCGACCCCTTCTACATGCGTGCCAAGATCTTGGGCAGCGCTGTGGACCGGCAAGTCGCGAGTTCTTACCTCGAAGGCGTCATTCTGGCAAACCAAGATAAGGATAACTTCCTCGTGCCTTACTTTCCCGAGTAAGATCTCCCCTCAACCGGCCCGTAACATATGAATTCTAAGATTTCGATCGTTTTTCTTTTAACATTCCGTGTTTTCTGCAGTCACACACATTGCACGCTCATCCTCCTAAGCCCCAAATATTCCATGGCCACGTATTTCGACCCCGACCGTCAGTCGAACGTAGACTACACAAATGTCAAGAAGGTTCTTGATGATGTTCTCCCCGGCTACGCCCAATCTGGAGGCACCTTCACCAGGCATATTAAATAAGTCACGGCAAGCACGTGTTCTCCCACAATCTGACGTTCTCTGCGTCAAGTAGCCGCTGGCGGTCGGAAGGTGCCTACTCGCCATCCATCACATGCGAGGCGATCGTGCGGGACCATCATCAACTTCTGCTACCGAGTAAACTCAAAGATTGGGCGCGGCGTGTCGGCAATCCGGGGCGGACATCGGACAAGAATTCTTTCGCATCCGATCGGAGTTTGCGGAAATCATCCATCAAGATGTCGCCATTACCTCGGGGCAGTTCTACCTCGAAATCAACAGTCCAGCGGTGACATCGACACAATGCTACAAATGCGGCTGACAACGCCCGTTCTTTCATGACTCCCACGATGACGGCGGCTTCATCCACGCTCCGGTCCCTTGAGTCGAGTCGAAAGCGGTGATCTTTGTGTCTAGTTCTGAAACATCGATTGGCTCATGTTGTAATTAAACTTTAATGAACTTGTAGTATGTCTCTTTGGTTTTGAGAGTCGTTCAACTTAGATGTAATCGATGCTATTAATGTCTTGCTTTTCTCTTCCGATCGTTACATTTGCATACTTATATATTGCTTATGTATTGTGCGTGAATTGGTACTAACGTTTACGTTTGGCTAGTGCATAGCGATGCCGCCGTATGTCGTGGTACAAGGGTAAGGTTCCCTGAGTCTCTGACGACTGGGAGGAGTGTCGGAGACAGGTTCACCGATTCAGCGGTAACAGTTACAAAGGGTACACCACTAGGGCCGAGGCCGAATCTAGATACGCCCGCTATCTAGCGGGAGAGGGAGGGCGTTGGAGGAACCGGATGAAGGCGAGTTTCATCGTGATGATGCTCATCGTGTTGACCGCATCTCTCTTCTATGTGATGGTAGTTTAGATGATCGATATCGACTTGTAATGTGAAGACAAACTCGCTACTCGCGGTCTCGAGACTTGTAATATAATGTTCTATCTTTGTTCGGTCTTTTCAATTCGGAGACTAATATGATGAATTGTATTCAGAGACTAATATGATGAATTGTATTCAGAGACTAATCTTCTATTGTATTCGATGAATCTGTTGTTGTTGTGTGCTGTTTATATTTTGTCCAATTATACAGTTTGTAACCTGTGCAAAAACAGAAAATAAAAAAATAAAAAACCTAATATTCATACTAATGGCGCATCACATCACGATTGCACCATTAGTATGCCAAAGGATACTAATGGCGCATCATTAAACAGTGCGCCATTAGTATGCCGAATTACTAATGGCGCATCTTGCCGTTGTGCGCCATTAGTATGCCAAAGCACCTGGGTATACATGGCCCCCCTGGGAGGCATACTAATGGCGCACTGTTGTATATACTAATGGCGCATCCAGTGGTGCACCATTAGTATACCAGATACTAATGGCGCACCAGTGGTGCGCCATTAGTAAAATATACTAATGGCGTGGCACTAATGGCGCACCACTAATGCGCCATTAATAGCCAAATTAGGTGCGCCATTAGTAGGCCTTTTCCTAGTAGTGGCGTATGTACTGTCGGGAAATTCGTTATCCTTTGAGAGCTTCTTCTTCAATATTTTCAGTAGCTTCTCAAATCCTTTGTCAGGCACAACATTCTCTGCATTCCACTACAGCAATTTCAATGCAGTGCAAGCTTTGTGTTGCCATCTTCGCAATTGGGGTACAACCCTTTTTTGTGATCCTCTAGCATACGATCGAACTTCGCCTTCTCCTTTTGACTTTCGCATTGCGTCCTTGCATCGACAATGACCCGGCGGAGATCATCATCATCGGGCACATCCTCTGGTTCCTCTTGATCTTCAGCAGCTTCGCCCGTTGCAGCATCATCATGCACATCGTCTGGTTCCTCTTGATGTTCAGTAGCATCACCGTATTCAAGGGCACATAGTTGTCATCGTACTCTTCTTCTTCGTCGTCTTCCATCATAACCCCTATTTCTCCGTGCCTCGTCCAAACATTATAGTGTGGCATGAAACCCTTGTAAAGTAGGTGGGTGTGAAGGATTTTCCGGTCAGAGTAAGACTTTGTATTCCCACATATAGGGCATGGACAACGCATAAAACCATTCTGCTTGTTTGCCTCAGCCACTTTGAGAAAATCATGCACGCCCTTAATGTACTCGGAGGTGTGTCTGTCACCATACATCCATTGCCGGTTCATTTGCGTGCATTATATATAATTAAGTGTGTCAAAAACCATTACAGAACATCATGAATAGATAATTAAGTGACCAAATTAATAGAAGTTGGTCATCACATTAAAACCAAAGTACATACATAGTTCTCATCTAACAACATAAAGCTCTGCAGAGCATCTAAATTAATTAAACCATACATTGAAACTATGTAAAACATGTCAATGCGAAAACAAATGCGATCATAATCGCAACCAAGGTAACAATTGATCCAACGGCATAATGATACCAAGCCTCGGTATGAATGGCATATTTTCTAATCTTTCTAATCTTCAAGAGCATTGCATCCATCTTGATCTTGTGATCATCGATGACATCCGCAACATGCAACTCCAATATCATCTTCTCCTCCTCAATTTTTTTTATTTTTTCCTTCAAGAAATTGTTTTCTTCTTCAACTAAATTTAACCTCTCGACAACAGGGTCGGTTGGAATTTCCGGTTCACATACCCCCTAGATAAATAAAATCTATGTCACGTTGGTCGGCATAATTTTCATAAACAATAAATGAAGCAATAGTTATAAAGATAATATGTACCACATCCGAATCATAGACAGGACGAGGGCCGATGGGGGCGGATACCAAAACCATCGCACTATATAATAACAAGCAATAAAATAGTAAGAAAATTAGACAAGTATATATCTCTAAAGCAAGATTTTTTTTCTTTCAGAAAGAAGATAAGAACAAGAGGCTCACCACGGTGGTGCCGGCGACGAGATCGGCGCGGGCGATCGACGACAGTGAAGGCAGACGGGCCAGGCGTGGCGGGCCGCTAATATAAACCTAGACAAATCTCGGGAAAAATAGAGTTCGGAGGTCGTGCTTGAGAGGAGAAAGCTTAACTAGTGTGGCTCGGGCATTTCATCGAACACCTCATGTGCATAGGAGGTGAGCTAGAGCACCACAAAGCCCTCCCCTCGGCCAAAGAAAAAGCAGGCGGTGCTCGCTTTCATGAACAAGGAATATATATAGGCACCTCAATGGTCCGGTTCGTGGCACGAACCGACTAAAAAGCGACATGTTGTCGGTTCAAGCCACCAACCGGGACCAATGGTTGTGGGCCAGCCGAGCCCATTGGTCCCGGTTCATCCCACCAACCGGGACCAAAAGGTCCAGACGAACCGGGACAAATGGCCCACGTGGCCCGGCCGGCCCCCTGGGCTCATGAACCGGGACCAATGCCCCCATGGGTCCCGGTTCTGGACTGAACCGGGACTAATAGGCTAACCCAGCCTGGACCAAAGCCCTCTTTTGTACTAGTGTCTTATTACCACGGAGAAGGTATATCTGAGATATTTCCTTCTAATTATTAGTCGTAGGAGCTACTTTGTAGTTTCTTGAATCTTCGATTCAGAGCATTGTATTTGTAGTGGTCTTCGTGTTCTATTAAAGTTAAATATATTTCTCAAAAAAATTTAAGGTCGACTTTTACTACTAGGCCAAGGTGTGTGGAATCCTAGAAATTGCTCGGCGATGGGCGATGGCGTTCCAATACTACCTCTTGCTCAAGATCTTCCACGGTTATTAGAAACCACATAGTTTGAAAATAATAGCAGGATCCACTATATAAAATCTTTCGGTGAATTGTCCATAGCATCCAAGAGAACACCACGAAGCCGACCCACTGTAGAGGCCGGGAACTAAGAGAAGTTAGGGAACCAACTACGACCCACAACTTCCCAAAAGTAGCTCCAATGGAACTAAGCGGTGACAAATGAGAAGTAGACAGTGGCGGATGTAGAGGGTGGACAGGGTGGGCCACGGCCCACCCTGAGATTGAAAATGGGCTTTATACCATAGGGAAAAAGTTAAAGAAAGAAATAAAATAAAATTATATGTACAATTGCACTGTTGGCCCATCCTGACCCAATGGGCTAGGTCCGCCACTGGAAGTAGATATGGCTAAAATCCTTGTTGACATCACACAGAGGGCACCATGCATATGTGGGACCATTGCGCTTCAGGACTTGGTCACCAAATGGTGGAGAGACTTGTCGAGAACTTGGCCAAAGTTCAAGCTGTCGCAAAGCCGAGTACGGTGTCGCGCTAGGAGCAAATAGTTCAATTTCTCGAAGGAGGACCTCCCAGTCAACCATTTCCGGCGACTCAAAGGCTCAATGGATGGGATATTCCCCGGGTCTTCGACTCGCGACCGTAATGGTTGGCTGGTCAAGAATGGAGAAGATCGTCGAGTACCTCTCCTAGAGGTGCCTAACCAATCCATAGATCCACCCAAGACCGATGAGAGAAAATAGTTTCCTGGAATTGGGAACGCCCTCCTCTCAGGCACAAAGCAAACATGCATGCTTACCCTGAAGGTATTTGCTTTAATCAGGTCGAGCAACAAGCTCCTATCGCCATTGACAATCTTTCAAATACATTTTGTAAGAGGGCAAAGGATCATCCTTTTTGTCAATGTGATCCCAAGACCCCCATGTTCATGGGTTTGCAAATGTCCGCCCACTTGGCTAATACAACCTTGATATATCCTGTGATGGAATTTGCCCATCCAGACCCAAGTCCTAGATTTGGCATGGACACTTGCATTTTTCTAGATTAATTACAAGCTTTTGGTTACATTCTATGAGTGATATGGCACACTCGTTAACTATGAGGTGTCTATGGTGACTTCATAAATCTCAAGATTTGCCGGCTCACTGTCTTGAACGTGCTCATATGTGAGTGCATGTGTGCTTTCATATGAGTGAGTGCGTGTATGAAAACAACTAGTATTGTGTTCTAAAAAATAGTCGGGTGCGAGAGAGGCCAATTCTATTTCATGAAATGACCTTTCTTAATCACCAAGCCACCCGCTTGTAATTGCAATCAATGAAAAAGCCACCAAGCGCACCATGTTTCCACAAGTGCATCATCGCTAGCGAGGAGTTAATTGCAAAAACTAGCACATTGAGGGACATCTTTGCAAAAAAAAACACAAGTCTATAGTTTTGGGGCAAAAGCCTCTGATTCTCAACCCTTTTTTTTGCAGAAAACACTAGTTGGCGCTTTTGGCCATTTTGATAACGTTTATGACAGGTGGGTCTCACCTTTTCCGACGTGGCGTAACACAGGGTTTGGTCTAATATTGCATACTAGTGCCTGAAATTTTACATAGGCACCACTCAATCATAAAGCATAAACACAATTAGCTTCCACGTGCACAGAACCTGTAACACGTCGCCTTGTCGCCGGCTTGGGGCGGCGGATGGACCTCGCCGGCGTCGAGGTCGAGCATCTCCTCTTCTCTCTGGTTGACCACGCAGGGGAGAGTGTTAAGACGTCTGACGGTGAGCTCGAGGACGATGGTAGCGGTTCTGGGGCGCTAGCGGGTGCACCTTGGCACGACTGGCGGTGCGGCATGCGCGATAACTAGCGGGGCACGGCTACAACGAGAATGGCATGTCAGATGCTCTAGGTCGCCATGGGTGCGATGTGTCGCGGCCCACGCTAGGAAGGGGTGTCGGCCATGGGGCCAGGTCCATGCTCAATGCAGCGTCAGAGGCCCTCGAGAACAGCGAGCATGTCGGGTCTGTCGTTCGGGTGGTTCCACGAGCAGGGCATCCACACGGGCACAAGCGCGGCGTCCATGGGCATGAGCAGGGGTCCACGAGCTGCGGGCACGAGCAAGCCATCCGCCGGGGAGAGAGAGAGAGAGAGAGGGAGGGAGGGAGGGAGGGAGGGAGGGAGAGAGAGAGAGAGAGAGAGAGAGAGAGAGGAGCTCCGGCCACGACCAAGGAGCTGGCAGGAGGAGGGGAGGGCGGTGGTGTGTAGGAATGCCCGATCCTGACCTAGATCAAGCAGGGGAGGGAGATTTTTTAGGGAGGAGAGGAGTTTTTGGCAAACAAAAAAAACCAGCCTAACGTCGTCTATGGCGAACCGTTACGCCACGTCAGCAAATGGGCCGAACCCACCAATCAATATTTTTGCAAAAGATTAGTCTGGAAATTAATAGTTTTCGTCTCAAAAATCTGTAAACCCATCTATAAACGTAGTCCACAATTTGATGGTTTTCTGCAATTACGGAGGCCAGACAGAAGGCACAGCGTCTCCCACATTGATCAGAGGCATATTTACGACAGGCACCCCTGGCCCGTCCCCCATTTTTGGACCCCTCTCCCGCGCTCTGATGAGGCATCTCTATCTTCTCACCCTCCTCCTCTTCCCCCTCTAACCAAGACAAGATCCGATTGATCAGTGCCGTGAGTCCAAGAAAAAATATCAGCGCGCGAGGTGCTGGCTTCCCTTTTGTGCACAGACGTGGCATGAGAGGGGCGTCCTCCTGATGCATCCTAATGGAGAGCGTACGATCGGATGGATCGACGTCCGGCGCCCTGCTGCCATGCCACCTAATGCCTAGCTAGCTAGCTAGTGCGCCGTGGTGCGCTCCTGTTAGGATCCACAATCCCCCGCACCCGTCCATCCATCCACCGAATCGGACGATCTACTCCCCACGGAAAACACTCCTCCGGTCCAATCACCGCAGCTTGATCAGTTCGATCCTTCCAACGCATGCACCCCTGGAAAGCTATTGCAGCCTGGCTTCATGCACGGTCGTAACAGGAGCAATGGCCTCCGGTTTGGTGGTACGGATTAGACCAGTGAGGCATTGACGAGTGTGGTGGTAAGGGATGGAGGTGTTTTTGGTTTGACACGAAGGTACACAGTGGAGATTGTGGCCTCTCCACCATAGCATCTCGCGGCTTCGGTTCTCGCTTTCTCTCTGCCATGGCAGCGACTAGGCTATACTGGCTGGTCGATCGGCACATGCCAAGAAGGATTCGTGCACCTAATATCGTACACAATGTGTAACTAATTAAGGTAGTAGTACCATATCCACTGTTGGGTGCTGTACACATGAAAGAGAGAAGTGCCCTTTCTTCAGAGAGTGGAGTTTATTAGGACAAAAGTTCATCAAACTGCCGCAATCTTGGCTGAGCACAGAGCAACCAGAACTAGCTTGTGTAGAGTCTGACTCCCTGCCACATCGGACTGTATTGTTTGATCCAATGGACTGGAGAAGTTAATGGTGGTCTTGTCTCTTGCAGCAGCAGCACCCAGCACCGTTAATTTCACTTTCCGCCGGCGGCGTCGCGTCGCTTTTCAGGGAAAACGGAGATGGACGACGTTTCTTCGAAGCAGGCAGGCACACTGCTGTACACCGGCGCCGGCGGCGGCAGGCAATCGAGCTGTGGCTCATCACGTATCCCAATTCCCATCTGATTTGGCCCGCCGTGGATCATACGCACTAACCACACCCTTTCTTGATTTCTTCGTCTCTGGTCAATGTCATCCGGGAGAAAGGCAAGGGACGGAAAAGAAAATACGTAGCCCAATTGGCTTAACTAGTTTAAGCCATTCCAATGGCCAACTCGCCTCCAATCCCTGTTGCTCCCTCCTGCAGCTACCACCACCGGCGGTCGTCTCACCAAAGCAACTCGTCGTAGCTATACTGCCATATAGCTACCTTATCCTCCTACGTACGTACGTACAGCGACAGCAAAAGAAGCATTATTGGCACCAGAAGCACTAAACCCAGCCGCTTCTTGTTGAAGTTTTGCAACTTTGGATTAACAAAATGTAATGCTAACCCTGTCATTAGAAGATGACACCGGGGATATCGATCGTGGAATATTGAATCCCTACCAGTGCTCGCATGCAGAGCAGCAGCCCGGCGTGCGACGTCATATTTGCGGCAATGATTTGCGCCTTTTGTGAATGCGCTGTCAGCTTAAACTATTTGTGGCTGGAGTTCCTGGGCCACTCCGGCCTATCATGCGACCGCGGATCTGATATGGGGTACTTGCTTTTGCTTTGCATGAAATATTTTTGTATGTGATGTCTTTTGTTGGAACAAATCCTACTCTTTTGCATATCTTCGTTGTGGCATGCTCACCTCCTTATCCGTTGATATATAGTTTCATTTCATGGCAAGTACGGACAAGTTTGGCATGCATGCTTGGCTCAAATTAACTCCCCTTACTACTTAATTTCAAAGGGGCGTCGCTCCAACAGGGGCGACACGGGCGGCTAACCCTAGCCGCCGCCGGCGGTCTCCCCTCCCCTTCCTCTCCTCCTCGTCGCCACCAGAGGAGCTGCCGATCGTCATGGCTGCCGAGGAAGGTGGCGGCGAGGCCTTCGTCGTCCCTTCGCGGAGATCTGGATCCACGGGGCGGCGGCCCCTGCTGGTTCGGCGCTGCCGTTCGCGCCTTGGACGGTGTGTGCGGGGACTCTGCCCGGCGTCCTCGACCGCTCGGGTGGTGGGAAGTCGGCGCTTGGCGGCGGCAGTTCGGGGGCCTTCGTCCTCGCCAGATCTGGAGGCCTGCTGCTCCCTCGTTCCCGCTCCTTCCCCTTTGCGCTTGATGCCGGTGGATGTTGCTGGTTCCGGTGCTTCTGGGGATGGTGGTACAGATTGGGACCGAGGGAAACCCTAGGCCGGCTAGTTCGGCTCGACAATGACGCGTCGGCTTGAGCGACGCATCCTTCCTGAAGGCGGTGTCGTGGTCCTTATTCTTGTCACCTCCGGTCCTCTCCCGGGTGAAAACCCAAAATCCGGCTTGGATTGGGCAGCGGTGGTGCCATGGGCGTCATCCCCTCCTTGGAGGCATTGCCTGGGGAGCTAGGACTCGGGTGTGGGCTCATGAAGGTGGGGGCTTTGGCGCGGTGGATCTCTGCAGCTGCTCATGGCGGCTTTCATGTTGTGCAGAGTGCCCTTGTATCTTTAGGGCGTTTTCCTGTTTTTGGTGTTCGCGCCGGAGGAGCGGCGTGGCATCCGCACGCGTCGACAACGGCGAGTCTCGGCATGGAGCGATGAGGGGTATCGCGGTGGGCGTGTGATGATGAGCAAGCGCGGGATGATGGCGTTATGCGGCGTCGTGGTGGCGTCGATGGCGAGTGACTGGCACGGTTCATGCAACAGTGACAGCTCGAAGATGGATTGATGGTGCGTGGCTGCGGCGGCCTCATACCCGGCGAGGTCTGGTTGAAGAGCACGCCCGGACTGGTGGGTGCCCATACCGGCGGTGTCTGGTTGGGACCTCAGGTCTTAGATGTTAGGTTTGGCTGCGAGGTCTGTTTGGTATTAGGCCCAGACCATCAACGCCCCTTCATCAGTTAGATAGGAGTAGCGACAAAGGTTGCGAAGATGGTGGCTTTGGTCTTACTGTTGTACGACTTTGTAAGGTCTCGTGTTAATAATTAATAAAATGGCCATATGCATCGTCCAGATGCAGAGGCCGGGGGTATTCCTCCTTTTCGAAAAAAAACTTAATTTCAAAGGATCCCACGAGCTGAGGAAGGAATGTCAGATTTTTAGGGCTCCCAACGAGGGACGCGGCTTGCCTGCTCCGCTCCTGTGTTCCGATCCATACTCCCGCACCATTCAATTTTCATCCGGCGGATGTGACATGCATATTTCGTCCCGGGCATCACTGCTCAATCACAAAAATAAAATAAAGGCCCACGTTTGCCTTCTCCTTCTGCAATACAGGTAGTACCTGCCGGTGTGGCCCAACGCCGAGCTGTTGCCGAATTCCTCACACGAGGTCGGCGGTGAGGGTGGAGAGGAGTTCATCCCCAACCTTGAACCCAATGTCACTGAGCTCATCGGAGAGGGTCTTGAGGCCGAGATAATAGGCGTCGAGATGGTGGAGTCGTTTTGATGGCACCCAAAGAACTCCTGCTGCAAGAAAATAATCCGTTGAAGCTTGTTCTCAGTGAAAAGACCATTGATTTTGGTCCACACCGTGTAGGCATCATCGCCGTTGCGAACGACGGTGTGGAAGATGTCCAGCGAGACAGTGAGGAAGAACCACCGGATGAGGGTGGCGTCGATGGCCATCCAGTTGGAGTCGTGGCACACGACGAGGAGCTCGGTGGTGCCATCCATATGACCATGGAGGTTGTACTCCCGTAAAAGGAGGTTGACATAGGTCTTCCAGACGTAGTAGTTAGACTCTTTGTGGGAAAGTTTGATGGGGATGTGATCGAAGAGAGGGACGTCGCGGATGTGGGTTGCGTTGGGGACCTCGAAGTTGGAGCCGAAGGTGTGGAAGCAAAAGGGTTACTAGGGTCGGTGGAAGACATGGCGGCGGTAGGGTAGTGGCGGCTCGGGTAGGGTTAGGGTTTGGGTGGTGGCGGCTGTGAGGAAGAGGCACGGTGGGGTGGGGAAGGAGAGGTGCGGTAAGGGGAGGGAAAGAGGGGCGGCGCAACGGCTGGAAGGGCAGCGATGGCGGCGGGAGGAGGCGCGGCATGGCTAGGGTTAGGGCTAGTGGCGGCGGGAGGCGCGGCTAGGGGCGGGGGATCGAAGGAAGGTTGCTTTTTTTGAGAGAGAGAGAGAGAATGAAGGAAGGTTGATACCATGTAGAGGAATAAGATGCAACTCTCGATGTATTAATCAGGTGCAAACACGATGTACAAGGTGGGTCACAACCTCAACTACACAAGGTAAAAGAAGATGGGCTAGAAATACAAATATACATGCAATATATACTCAACAGTAGCCAAGTAGAATTTTTTTCACCTTTCCCGAACGGAGTCATCGAGCATGTTCCTGCAAATGGAAACTGAACCTGGCATCCAGATGCAGTAGAGCATATCACAGGTGCAGCATCTCTCCAGATTCATCAATAAATATAATTGAAGCCAAACTCTGCTGGATAATGATCACTGCAAATCCTAGACTTTTTTTACAAAGTGACGTCATTATGCACCATTCTTGATATGTCCCACGTCACATAGAGTTGTGCACACGGCACACTGCAGCATCTTCCTTTCTCTAACAATATATGAAATCCGTGAATCTATCATGTGTTTTTAGTAATTTTAGCAGATGCCATCTTCAGGATTGAGCACCTATATTCTAGAGTCTTCTCCTGCTTCAGACCATTGTTGCTGGAATTACAATCATTCATTAGTTTAACCCATCTATAAACATAGTATGCTCCCTAATTTTTAACGCTTCAGAATAAATTGAGGTCTTTAATTTGGAATTGAGCCAACCGATTTTGAGCGGGTCGACAATTTCTCAAGCAACCCCTTTATTAAAATATTTTTAATTCATTGTGGACCTAATTGCACTATGTTTCCTTATTTTTAAGTCCACGTAATCAATTGAGGTTTCAACCCAATTTTGACCGGGTCAACAATTTCTCAAGTAGCTATTTTAATATATTTTTGTAATTCATTATGCTACCTAAATTTGAAGCTCCCCCATTTGATTGAGGTATTTAATTTTCGAATTTGGCTCACAATTTTGATCGGGCCAACGATTTTTCAAATCAATCCCGCACACCCCCTCTTTCCATTTAGAAATAAAAATGTCAACAAGTGATAATATTGTACCACCAATATAGTACATACATGCACCCGATGCAGAAAATTTGCACATATAAGTATGGGTTATAAAAGATTAGCAGATAACTCTAAATAACACTACGGAAGGCCCACCAGGCACCGCATTTTAAATAAAAAGAAAACACAATTCATCGTTTTCCCCGTTCGCCAAACCAAATACTCCCTCGGTTCCAAAATATAAGGTGTGTGAATAGTTAAATTTCTTTAACTTTAACCAAGTTTGGAGCCAAATATACCGACAACCACAATACTAAATAAATAAAGTATAAACATTCATTTGATTAATCTAGTGATACCGATTTGATATTATGTATATTGATATATTTCTCTATAAATTTAGTCAAACTTAAGAATTAAAAAAAACTAATACACCTTATATTTTGAAAGAGTGAGTGTCATTTCTTTAAATGAATATCCAACAATACAAACAGCGCCGCAAAGCGCGCCCAACACTTCTAGGACATGAATACTTACAACACCAAGTATATACATATTGTTGAACACTAAACATAATTTCTTTAGTTTTGCTTTAGTGTGTTGTATTTGTACTACTGTCTCGAATAGAAATGAGGGCAGACTACCATGTCATTCCCTATGTGCGGTCCAAGAGAAACTCTAGATACTGGTCTCCGCCACCCCCATTCCTTGGCTTCCATCTTTCTTGGCTTGTTTACTGATTTGATTAATAAAATTCAGTCTCGAAGGTCTTTCTTCTAAATAAGGATTCAATAAAACCCATGATGAAAGCAAAGTATACTCAATCTTGTCATTGTTTAATGGGCATCAACGCACAAATCCCACATGGCATGGAAATGCCGTGTCCTCTTTCCAACCTAAGGCCTGAAGCGGCACAGGGTGGCATGCCTCGCATGGCGGAATTGAAGAGTGGTATCAGTAGGCGCGAGCATGTGCCATGGGTGCCGGACATTTCGAAGGCGCATGCATGAGCTCCCATAGTAAGACACTAGCAGAACGAACTCCACCACATGATGGCACGACCTGGTGGTCGGCTAGGTGTGGAGCCGCATTCTACAGACCAGAGAGTATCGCACATGACCACTGGTAGGATGACGCTTGACCATGTGTCAGAACTGGGTCCAAAGAAGGTCGTGTCCTCCGAGTGAAACATCTGATGGAGGATGCTGCTAGGTGTTGTTATGGTGGAGAAGACTACCACTCGACAAGATAATGACGCGACAGTGTGTGGATGTAATGCATTGGCTTCTTATTTTTCGACAAAACCTTGTTCGGCTAGCTAGTTATTTGCATGTATACAAGTAGAGAGGTGGATGCTGACATTGCCACACTGGCAGTTGATATCGAGGTTGTATTCTTTATGGGTGAAAAGACACAGTTTAGCCTTTTGGTTGATTGAAGTATGCACACTATTTCTTTGTTGATGGAGTTAGCTCAAAGTTCTGCTTGGGGGTTATTGCCACATGTTTAACTCTAGTTGGGCCAACCAACATGAGCATTTGGGTGCCGATTCCTCACATGTCGCTCGATCGTTGGATTATGTACCACATTTGTAGGGTTTGTGGTAAGAGTTTGGAATTTCTGAACCGAGGCTGGTCTAATGTAGATGGCCTTGGGCTTTTGATTCTTCTTCTATAACCCTATTTTGTTCGGCATCAATGCTTAACACTGTTTTTGATCATTTATATCTTGGAAGAATTAACAATAATTACCCAAGTATCTCGCTTACTAAGACTAAGCACACTCAAAGCAAAATATCAAGGAGAGACCAAGTCAACACAAGTCAAGTCATTGTCATGGTCAACAAGTACGAAAGGATAAGACAAAATCAAAGAGGCAAGATGAACAAAATAAGCCCAAGGGAAGCTTCAAGGCCCAAGTGGAATGAGATGAATTGGTTCATGAAAGGGCTATATACTCCCCCTCTCTCCCTCCTAACCCTCCATGAACCTATGGACTGATGGAAAAAAAGTTTCCTATTTTTACCCTTCCACCTCCTTACTTTAAGAGTAACTAGTCATTTGTCAAGGATCTCAAGCCTATATAAATCCTTCATGGGTATGCAACCATCTGCTCTCACTAGAATAAGAATAAGTCATTAGAGCTAGAAGCTCTACCCAGGGACCTTTAGGCTCAGATTCGATGAGTCATGTTCAGCTTAGATCGATGTTGAGAAAGGGAATTTGGCAATGGAATCTGAGTAGCCTCGCCTGACTTGGATCCACAACCAACCCATCTTGATGCTTTATTAACATAGGACTATATCATGCTCTGTAGAGGTGATTGAACCTATTCAAAAAGCATCGATGTGTCAACCTTGTTGGTATAACATGACCATCAATATGTAGGGTCATCATATATGCCCTAATTAATATCTGTTGTTCTCGTCTAACATCATCTGCAATACTCTCAGCTCTGACCACATTACTCGAGGCATCCCCTACTAATAAGTTGTTTCAATAACAACAAGAATTAATACCTCTATACAAAATTCACCTAAATGGGATACTATTGATCTATGTCATCCATAATTTATGTATTTGGCCCGATGCAAACACCCCAAGAATGTTTAACACCTCAATGCTTAGGGGCGTGGACCATTGCGGAGCGGCTGGTGGTAGCCGACTTCCAGGTCTGCAAGATAGCCAATCACAAATAGGTGCGTCGAGAGAATGCTCTGAAACTCACCCCTTGCATAGCTTTTCACCTCACGATGTATATCACCCACATAATTACTAGCAGCTTGATCAAACCCACATGAGTGCTCACATGTTGATCAACCCCTCATGAGCTCCCTATATAAAAAAAATCCTCATGTGCTAGGGCCAATATACACCTAGGCACAGTATGCCCGAATAGAAAATAGTGAATGCCGCCACCAGTCCTTTGTATAAGAATGTGAATGTTCTGGTCCACTGCAGCCCGGACCTCGTCCCTACCATGCCCTCTACTTTTTTCAGAGACATGGAGCCGACCTAATAATGGTCCAACAACAATCTACCTCATATCAACATGGTCCGACCCAATTAAATACCAAATTTATATTAGAACAAGGATCAGTTACACAACAAGATCATTTGAAATGGCATCATTTAGTAAAAAAACATATATCAAATTAGGATATCTAGAGTTTTTCGTTTAGCGAAAGAACTCATATTTGACTCTATTTCAATTTATACTATGACCCGTTAACATTACGGCCTCCTTTGGTTCATAGGGTAAAAAACATCATAGAAATAGGAAAGTCATAGGAAATGAGATGACATACATCTCAAATCCAATGAATAGGAATAGGAAAGAAGATGCCCTTTGATTCACATCATAGTATTTTTTTTTCATTAAGTCTAGGCTAATGTTTATTTTTCTATGAAATATGGAGGATAGGAAGAATTCCTCCATAGGAATAGGATTCTATTCTTATAAACCAAAGGCCTCTAAAGGAATTTTCCTATTCTAGAAATCCCAGCTATAAGCTAGTTTGGTATAACTAGAGCATTAAGCAGCAATAACAGAGATAGCATCCATGAGTTTTTTTAATTCATCCTTTAGCATCGCCTGACTCGGGCAAGGTGTTTCCTTCCTTTGCAATACCGGGGCAGGGGACAGTAGGAATAAATCACGTCTCCTTTTCAAAATGTGGTGTTCGTTGTTGATTCTCCCTGATTCTTAGCAAACTTAGCTAAACAATTGTGTTAGAAATTAGAAAGCAATGTCGGAAGAAGAAATACGAAGAAACATATCACACTTTTGTAGTATAGACATGGTGCACATGATTTTATAGGCATCAGAATGGGTTTATCTCCGTGCTTCTGCCTCCGACACATCATATCTCCTATGCCGACCTCGTACTTTTGATCACTTCTTCCTTACGAATTGTATCTATTATGAATTGTGTCTATTTAAGCTTTTTCTCGATTGATATTCATTTTTTTTCATTACCATACTTGCAACTCTACAGTAGAACTGATCTTAGATGTGCTTTGAATCCATATCTGGACTTAAAATCAACTTTGATAAAAGTGAAGTGTTTGTCACCGGGGGGAGTTTGGAGGACAGGATCCGCGCTGCCCACATGATGAATTGTAAGCTTGGATCCCTACTATCAAGTACCTGGGAATGCCGCTTACCTACAAGCACTTGATGATTGAAGACTTTTTGTTCCTCAATGATAGGGTGGCAGGCCGCGTTGAACCTTGGGTAGGTAGATACCAATCCTCTGGTGGCAAGTTGGCTCTGAGTAATGCTTGCTTGTCCAACCTACAAATGTTTATTATGGGGTTTTTTCTTCTTTAGGATGGGGTGCACTGTAAGTTTGATGTCGCTCGGTCCAGATTCTTTTGGAGTAAAGAGCTTCGCAAACAGAAATACCATATGGTGCATTAGAGAACCATATGTGCCCCTAAGGAAGTTGGGGGCCGCCTTGGTATTCTTAACATGAAACATATGAATTGGTATCTTATGGCAAACTGGGCATGGAAGATCCTGACAGGGTAAGGTGGGCTTCGTCTTGACATAATTAAACACAGATACTTGCAGATAGCCCAGGTGTCCACAGCATCCTCCTCCCACGGGTCCCTTTTTTGGAGGTCCATTACTAAAATTTGTCATCCCTTGCGGGTAGGTGCAGTTCATACCGGTGGTAACGGTAAACCCCCTGTCTGGCTTCACGTTTGGCTTGGCCCGAATACCCTTGAGATGGACTACCCACGACTTTCAGCAATCTTCTTAGAACCTAGTGCCCTAGTTACTGACATTTCGAGGAATGGGCAATGGTGCCCATTGTTTCGCAGGTCATTAGGACCGCTTGATGTGCCTGGATGGCAACAGCTTGCCGCCCGGCTAAGGAGTTTCCGCCCATCAACTCAGCCTAGCCCCTTTAGATGGAAGCTCGAAGCATCTGGCCAATTTTGACCAAGTCTCTATACAAGGCGCTTCAGCTGGGAGCTGCCCCTTTTCAGGCCATGGACATTTGAAAGGCCAAAATACCAGTCAATATCAGGATTTTCTTATGCCAGAACGTCAGATAGGCTTTCGTCCGGTACAGAAGTTCAAAAGAGGTATGGTCCAGAGGACGGCCTCTACCCTCATTGTGGGGTGCATGAAGATGCAAGCCACATTTTGTTCTCTTGTATCATGTCACAATTTTCTTGGGGATGCATCAGAGACATGACCGCGTGCAGGTGGGTACCAGCGTCTTTTCGCGCATTCCACACACTCCCAGGAGACTATCTGGCTTACCTAAGCGGGCTATCTGGATCCTTTTGCGGCTTTATCATTGTCTTTGTGGCAAATTCACAAGAAAGCATTTTACAAATTGACTATCTTCTTACAACTATGGAGGTCACTGAGCAAACCGTAGGAGGCGGAAGCGATTAACGTGCTTTGCAACAAGCTCCAATCTCATGCTCATGTATTAAGGGAAGGTGGCAGCTTACCTAATGCCTGAGCAATTTCGATTGCCGATGCATCATGCTCATCGTTTTCTCTCTGGTCTAATTATTTCGCTTGTGAGCCAAGGGCCTCTTGAGACTCCTATTGAACTTATTTGTTGTTTTGTTTTCAAATTCGGACCTATCCTGTAAAACACTTTAAGGGTTTCAGACTTTCAGTTCACTAAAGCCGGGCAATCGCCTATTCTCTAAAAAAAAGTGCAAAGCTAACAAACTTGCAAAGGTATGTGCCGTTTCAATTGCATATTACAACCCGAGACAATAAAATCTGGGTCGGTCCTCCCGTCCTGATGGGTCAATGGTGAGCCCCAGTTTCTTTACGAAGTCAACCCAAAAGATCCACTGGCTTGAAAGTTTTTGGGCTGGGCTAATGTCCCAATGGCTACCGTCAGCCTGTTCCCATTCTTAGCCCGAGTTTCTTTACGAAGTCAACCCAAAGATCCACTGGCTTCACATTTTTTGGGCCAGGCTAATGTCCCAATGGCCACCGTCAGCCCGTTCCCATTCTTACCTTCATTCCTATTCTTACCTCCGTTGCACTACCGTCAACCCAAAAGACAGCCATGTTTATGGTAGTCAAGGAGATGGGCCAGGGTAGCAAGTGCTTTGTCGAGGGCCATTAGAAAATTTTCAGTTATGGACGGGAACCTCACCCTCCACATCGACATCCAACCTTTATGCCCATCTTAACAATTTCATAAATCCCTGTTTTCATCTAAATCCCCGTGTCATGCAAAGCTTAGAAGTGACTAGCATGCGGTATAAGTATAACCGACACAGGGGCGAAAATACCCAATGGAACCTGGGTGAACATGTACCTCAACTGAAAAAATTAGCAAGCATTTCTGAATTTTTTTCAAACATGCATGGTCTAGTATTATACTACCTCCCTTCCAAAATAGATGACCCAACTTTGTACTAAGGTTAGTACAAAGTTGAGTCATCTATTTTGAAATGGAGGGAGTTAAGTCTAAAGTTTCAGGAAGAAATTCTGGGCAAAAACAAATGCAGAATCAATAGTACATAGAAGGTGCTATTGAAGTTTTTTGGAGTTACAAAAAAAAATTCCGCCCCGAAGTTCACCAAACTTTAGACATAAGTATAACACACTATATCATGTTTGTTGAAAAAATCAGAAATGTTTAAAAAATAATATAGTTTTTAATTTAAATGTTTAATCAGATGCGGGATGCGCGTAGACCCAAGTTCCAAACATCCACGTGTCCCGGCACAGGGATGTTATAATTAGCACTTGCTCACTATCACTGTCTCACATAGTCACATGATAGTATCGTCGCTAGGGAAATGCTGACAAGAAGAAAATGGAGAACAAAATTCATCTTCATGCATGATCAATCGATGGACCATGCACTATATGTCAGGTGGAAAAGGCAGAGATACTCGTCGATGGACGATGGTGGATGTGGGCTAGTGGCCATTGGTCGTCGGCGTCTCAACATCCAAGACATGGACGTCGCCGTTGACGTTCCCAAGTACGTGCTTGCCGCTGCCGTTGGTCGCCGTGGTTAAGGGCAGCTCGCCGGCGCCCTTGACACTGACGTCGGAAACTTGGCTGATGCCGTCCTTGCTCTTGCCCCAGATGAGAAAGTAGAGGCCTACCACGATGATCACTGCACCAATCACACTGAAAACAGGAAAGAAAAAAAAGGAAATGATATCATTAGTGCGTTGAACTAATGCATGTACTCTTTTTTTTTTTGCATCGGACTAATGCATGTACTCGTCGATCTGAAAATGCATGGCAGCAGCAATACCCTACGTACCTTCCGAGAGTGATCTCCTCCTTTAGAATTATGGAGCCCATGACGGCGGTTACGATCATGCAGAGCGGGTTGAAGGCCGTGACGAACACCGGGCCCCTTTGCCTCGACACGATGCCCTGCACGTAGTACGCCACGCCGGAGCACACTATGCCGCCGTACACGACCGTGAAGAGGCGAGTGTCGAAGCCGATGACCCACGCATGGGTGTTGGCGCGCTCGGCGCCGACGGCGACGGCGGTGCTCATGACCGACCCCACGCCGCAGATGAGCACCGTGAGGGACAGCTCCGCTGGGTAGTCCCGGAGCGTGCTGGACTGGAGGATGAAGAAGCACGACCAGGCCACGCAGGCGGCGACGGTCATGATGGTCCCCTTCAGCCACGCCGCTCCGTCGGCGGCGGCGGCCGCACCGCCGGCTTGGTGCTGGCCCTTGGTCCACGGGAACTGCACGACGGGGCCGTGGTAGAGGACCATGAGCACGGCGCCGGCCACCGTGAGGACCGTGCCGGCGATCTTGGCCTGGCTGTGCAAGCTCCGCAGCCGCACCTTCTCCATGCGCAGGATGAGCGCCAGCACGAAGGTGACGGCAGGGAGGATGTTGACCAGCGCCGTGGCGAACCCCGCCGAGGTCAGGTTCGCGCCCATGTAGTAGAGGTTCTGGTCAAGCACAGGCCTGCCAGGTAACGACGCAACAAACCACATGTCAGTAACAGCAGCTTGGTACTCTGTCGTCATGCATGAATGGATTGATGGACGACGGCGGATCGAATTAATCAACCGCAACGTACATACTCGAGGAATGCGAGCCCCATGATCTTGATGAAGATGGTGATTGTCATCTTTGGCCTCAGTCCCCTGCACATGCATGTCGCGTATGTTGGAGTAAATACAAAATTAATTAGCACGTTAACTAGTTCTGATCTTAATTTCATGAATTCTGATCCAGGTATAAACGTCGAAATGATCCAAGTATGAGTGGAACTGAGGATGGTGGGGTGAAATGACAATGGTTCCTGGTTTTCAGTCATCGCCAGCTACCTGCGATGCGTGTCATTTTCTACTTCTACTGATTAATGCAATCTGATATTCTGATGAATCCATGCATATATAGATGTTGCATGCATGGACATATGCTTAGGCTAGTTATAGTGGGGAGTAACTTAGACTAGTGTCATGCATATGACACTAGTCTATGTTACTACGTTCATAGTGTGGAATAACATAGAAGTAATAGTACTATCATAGATGATTGTATTATTAGACTATAGACTTATTTTGCTTTGGGTTGCGTTAATGCTATAGTAACATGTGTTACTGTAAACACTTCTTACTTCATTAAGTTCATGCTATATTAGCAAACTTGTCTTGGAAAGCCCTATGTTACTATAGCTAAGTTATTATACCAACATTATTTGACGCCTTACAAGGAAAGGGGAAAGCTTTTTTTTTTGCATGGTAATACGTGATTCCTATCAAAAAGATCAAATTACAATTTACGTAAGGACCGACAATACAAAACTGAATAAAATAAGGTATCAAGATGCATGTGTCTACTAGTACCTTTTTTTAGGTATGTATGTACTACATTTCTGGATTAGAAGGTCACCATCTAACTGAGAGACAAAAAAAAAGGGAATGAGCAATTTGTACGTGTGGTGTTTGCTCGATCGTGGGGTGCGCATTAGCTAGCACACGATTGGCGTGCCGGCGCTGGATGAGATGAGTTGTTACCTCTCGAAGTAGAGGGCGAAGGGCGCCATGACGGCGGTGGCGACGACGTTACGGTAGACGACGAGCACGAAGTGGCTCATCCCGCGCTTGAGGGACGCCACGGCGATGATGTACATGCCGGCGAACCCCACCTGCAGCAGCACCATGGCCAGGTACGGCTTGGCGTCGTTCACGGCTTTCCACCCCCATGCCCATCGTCGTCTTCCCCACTTGGAAGTTTGCGAGTGCTTTTCTTCTCGCTCCAACTCTCACTCTCTTCTAGCTAGCTATGGTAGCTCGAGCTCAATTGGCTGTGATGAGGCGATGAGCTCACACTGCGGCTGTCTCGTTTATATAGAGGCTCCAACGCTGCTGCTGCTGTGCACAGTGGAGGGTGCAGGGTCTTGCCGAGCCAGGGCTTGGCGAGCCGACCGTTCAGCTCGGAAGCTGTGACGAGCCGCCAGGTTGGGCTTGGCTCAGGCTCAAGCCAACTCGAGATGGATCCTGAGCCAAACTGGACAGCACATACCGATACAGTAGAGTTGCAGAGAGCAGTTTTTTTGGGGTTTTGGAAATGTTTATATGCCTAGTCGACCGAGACTCAGTCAAGTGACAAAACATATAAAATAAAGAAAGATATTTTTTAAGTACACGGATTCTCACGTAAGATCTCACGAATATAGCATCAACCGAGACTTTGTTAAGTCAGTCGAGTGAGATTTTGCAATCCTGATATACTAAACATTTGGCACTCCTTATATTCTATAGAAGGGTATAGTCATGTAAAACGAGCATAGTTTTTTTGGGGATACAACGTGGATGACTTGCTTGCAATCTGAAGCGATGATAACATTGGTCAGTGAAAGATCATGCGCGAGTGTCAAAGCCTCTCTATGCTCAACCTCTTCAGGTGTTGCTGGATCTTGAATTCTTGTACTCCGGATAGCCGATGCACCTATGTACAACCCCCTTCGTCTTTGCTTTTGCGAGAGTGATCAGTAAGTGAAAACGAGAGTGCTGAGTGAGTGAGAGCGAGAAAGGAGAACATTTCGGGTCACGGAGGCTCCTGCCTGATGCTGGATTGGGTGAGCCGAAATCCCTTGGGCGGGTTCGGCACCGAGGCCTACTCAAGCCCAAAAGGCCGGCTTCGCTCGACCCATTTACCTGGCGGGTTGAGCCAAGCTCGGCTCAAGCCTTTACAAGTCCGAGCCGAGCTCAAAAGCTCTCCCGGCTCGTGCAGCGTGAGTGCAGGGGTTAAGTGCAAAGTGGTGTAACCATCGAACGGTGGCTCCGGGTCATGGATGAGCCTGCCTCAGCCTATCCTCTGTGTGTTCCAGTGCTTAGCTTAGCTACATGCTCCATTCCCAGTTTAATATTCCATTTCCGGGCAAAGGTGAAGAATTAGCTACCACACGACGTGCACACACCTTTGTAAACCTTCATCTCTCTGCTTTTGCGCACAGCCGATGGCCGTTGGTTTGGATTACTTTTGGGCACCTGAGGAGAACAGAAGCCGTCAGAAGCCATCAGAGTCAAGGTCTGTGGGAACTGACGTAATTAGCTGGACCGCAGTCTTTTTCACGCTAGAGCTAACCAATGCTCTCGTACCGACAACCATCCATGTTCATGAGTGCGTGCATGCATGCATGGTAGCTAGCTAAACTAGCTGTGAGTTAATCATCTGATAAGATGTAGCATCAATGTTCAAGTGAATGATATTCTCTTCACCCTAATTGTAAAGCAAAAGATGCATATATATCCAAAAATAAATAAAATAACGTAGCCATAAGAGTGTAGTATGTGTTATCGTCTGCGAGTTGGCCTTATTGCAGCGAGTGGGTTTAACCGATCATGATCTTTCCGCGTCTGCGCGCATCTTAGCGGGACAAACCGTTAAGTTGCCCCTTGTTTTAAGAGTAGACCACGTATATTTATTTAAAGATCCATAGACGTTCAACCAGATGAAAAAGTATCACCACACCGTGCCACAAGTAGCAACCAAAAAGTTATTACACGAACTGGGAGATCAAACCATTTTCAAATCATGATGTCTAGCGGTTGTTTCTTTAGGCATGCGAATTTGTGGCCTTAGCCCTTAGGTGCGTTCTTGCCCTTTTTAGTTCAACCAAATGAATTAAATTTTTATGGAACACTAAATATTTGGCGTCAGATTTTTAGACATTAAATTTTTGACTTTTTCATGGCAATTTATATTGATGCAATAATGGAAAATTTAGTTTGTAAGCACAGCAATTTTCCGAGAAAAAAAATAAACTGAGGCAGATTTTCCATGCTCGCCAGCAAAACTTGTCATCTTCGCAGAACATAATTTGCCATGAAAAAAGTTCAATTTCCTTGTTCAAAAATCTGACGTCAGATTTGTAGTGGGGTCCAATTTTTAAAAGTGGTATGATTTCTAGAAGTTTAAAATTAGTTCATTTAGTTGAATTGAAGGAGGTTAGAGAATACTCTAAAGGTGGCACATCTAGTTGTGGAGTTTAGCAATCTTTTTTCAAAAAGAAACGAAAAACACAAGTTGCTGCTCATTATGGTGAAATATTTAGATAGTGCAAAGATCATTTCCCAGGACTATGCAACATACTATGCACGTAGTTAAATACTATTCAAGCAATTTGCAAGGCAATGAAGTCGGAATAATTAAGAAAACCACATAGCAACAAAAGGCATCGTCGAGATCATCATGTGTATATGTCAATAAATTGGAAATATTATCAATAAAAGTATAGTGATATTATTTCATTGTGCCAATAGCTTTAATACATCAATGAAAAAGTTGAAATATTAGTCGTTGGACGTTTTTTTGTAGAGCATTATGTATCTACCTATTAGTAAGATATATGTGCTTGAAATTTTCCAAAAGAAAAGCAAAACATCCGGTCGTCGATATAGTGGACTATCTATTTTTTGTTGGACCACAACTGTTAGATCAACATAAGCATACTTAAGAGATCACACACATTAAATCCACACAATTGTACCTAAATAAATTAAATCTGTTAGATCTACATAATTGTACAAAAAAGATCATATTTTTTTAAGATTCCTGACCACATATTAAACATAACCTACCTAAAATGATCGCATCTCTTAGATATACATAATCGCACCTAAATAGTCACATTAGTTATAACCACAAAGTCATAGATAAACATATACATAACCTATGTTTCGAATCTTGATCATCCTAACTAAATGGGTCATACAAGTAAATATCTTTATCTTAAAAAAATTCAAAGACTATAGATCATCATATTTAGACTTAGACAGATCTCACACGAAATATATGTTTAAGTGCACAACTTATTTAGTAGTTAAGCTACACAGACAAAATGTTAGATAGATACACACGCTAGTCCTCACGGCATACATCCGATTTAAACATGTTAGATAGATACACGTATTTTTTGAAGCACCAACCGTAGAACAATAGTTCTACAGTAATTTTCTATTAATAAAGCAAAATGTTGCAATATTTACAAATGAAAAGGAAGGAAAGGCAACTCTAGCGTCTAACGAATGCCAGTTTTTCCCACATGATACTATTAAGCAAATGAAAAGTCTTTGAAAGGAGTCATTCCAGATGATCCTTAATCCACTGTTGTAGGGTGCTTAGATGCTTTGCTTTAATTATATGAGCCAATAACCTTAAATCCTCCTTTAGCCTGAATTCCCAGCAATTTATACTAGGAGCTTCGAACCCTAAAAAATATAGTCAATGGAAATATTTTTCTTAGCATCATAAACAATTAACTAATTATATCAGCGATGTACACAAATTCTAGGGACGATGCATAAAGGGTAATGGACAAGGAATGTTTAGATACAAACATGAACATGGATGGAGAAGTATGTAAATGAGCTGTGAGATCAAACGACCCCGCGTCACCCCTGTCTGGCGACTCGGGAGATCTCGCGCCGCCAGTCTTCAGTCTGCCACTGCCCTCCCATGTCACTGCCATCAGAGGCTGACCGCAGGCAAAGCCTGCGCGGATGCCTAGGATGATAGCGGCGGGGCCCTCCACTTCTCCATCAATGGAGCTTTCTCCTATCTCGGTGGTCCTTCAATCTACATGGCACGACGGCCACTGGCTTCCGTGATGGCGTCTCCTTGCAGCGGACGGCGTGTGAAAAGCATGATCCGCTTCGGATCCGCTCCTCGCCATTGATTGTTTGATCTCACTGCCCAGATCCGGCCTGTCGGGATCTAGGGAGTCTTGCGGTGGTTGGCCCTATTGTTCTTTGTGCTCCAAAACTTTGGTCAGCTTCATGTCGGCCTCCTCGATCTAGACACCGATGGGTTCCGGTCTTCCTCTCGGGGATCTCAGCTTTTGGCACATGGCGTCACTGGATATCTAAATCGAAATTGATCCGGTCGGGCACGCCCTCATCTTCGGTCAAAGAGGCTTCATGAGGGTGTGGCGCGAAGCTTCGCTATCTTGCCAGTGCCATGGGACATGTCTAAGTACAGACTTCCACGGTGTTGACCATGGTGGCTGCGATCACAGACTTGTAATGGCGGAGAGTAGTTTTGGTTTCGCTGAAGAATGGCAGCACATGGTTTTTTTCCTGTCTCTCGGGTGTTGAGGACTTGCAGCGGCGGTCTTGGCTGGAGGGGGCGGCAACACAGGTGGCAACATTTTTGAGGGTGCTTCTCGAGTACCGAGCCGCGGTCTCCAGGGGAAACCCCAAGGTCTGGCCTGCATTGGTTGTACATGGCAATGCTCTTGCAAAGGCATTGTTTTTGGGATCTCGGACTCTCTCCAGGGTGAAAACTCAAGATCCTTGATCGGGCGATGACAATGCTTGTGCATTGTTTCTTTCTTGAAGGTGTCTCTTTTGGAGAACCTCTTTTGTAGTCTGGGTGTTGTCTTTGGTGGTGTTTAGAGTGTCGCTGTTGCGAGTGTTTCATCACTGCGGCGGGGTCTTAGTTTTTATATTACTCTTTTTTTGTTCTTAGTTGTGTGCATCCTTGATGTCTTCGATATCTTGTTGATGTAGAGGCTGGATGTAATTGATATCTTCGTGATATTAATATATTTTCTTTATCGAAAAAATGGGCGGTGATGACTAGAACCAAATGTTTGAGGGTGTGGTTGTCATTTATATGCATGTTTGTCAATAAAAAATGGATACAATTGCACCTGCAAATCATGAACATGCAAGTAGGTCGGATAGAAACAAAATTGGATTACCCTCAATAGCTTGCACAAAATGACAAAGGTATGTTTACACCCCTAGCTCTTCTCCCACGCTCGTAGTCGGTAGGCATATCTTCTCATCCTCGTCCTCCTCCTCTCTCGAACCAGGACAAGATACAAGATGGCGGTGCACAGACTAGACGTGAGATGGGCATGCATCCAGCTAATACTGCCAATGGAAGCAATCTACATGTACTATCCTGACGAACGACGTCGGGCGCCCGGCGCCGTTCATGCCACCTAATGCTAGCTAGCTAGTGCGCCATGGTGCGCTCCGGTTAGGATCCACGATCCCCCGGCATCCGTCGAATCGGACGATCTCCTTCCCACAGAATACGCTTGTCCGATCGATCGCTTTGCCTTTCGCCGCAGCTTCAGTTCTGATGATCGTTCCTTCCAACGCATACATCTCTGGAAAGTTGTTTAACCCGGCCATGGTCACCGCACCTTGTAAGATTGTTGGGAAACGTTAAACCCTTTGCTTGAGCCGTACTTATATTTATATGGGCAATGCCGTGGCTTATAAGAAGTAAACGATATCGGTAAGAAGTTGAGTTGGAACAGAAGAAGAGATAGAGAGGAGATACAAGTTTAAACAAAAGAAGTCCTCTCTCTATACAACTCTATCTCTATACAAATATTCCAACACTCCCCTTTAATCTAAACTTATGCAATTCCAAGGTTAAGATTGAACTTAAACTCATCAAGCCTCCTCATAGTGAGAGGTTTTGTAAAGCCATCAGCCAGTTGATCACCAGTGGGTATAAACTTTATGTCAAGCAGTTTGCGAGCTACTCTTTCTCTGACGAAGTGGAAATCAACCTCAATATGTTTAGTGCGTGCATGAAAAACAGGATTAGCTGAAAGATAGGTTGCACCAATATTATCACACCATAATCTTGCAGCTTGTGGAGTCTTAATTCCAAGCTCATAAAGCAATGTTTGAATCCACATGACTTCAGCTGTGGCATTTGCTAGAGCCTTATATTCTGCTTCAGTACTTGACCTTGAAACTGTAGCCTGTTTCCTTGCACTCCATGATATAAGATTTGTTCCCAGAAAAACAGCAAATCCACCTGTAGACCTCCTATCATCAGGGCATCCTGCCCAATCTGCATCTGAGTAAGCAGTCACAAGCATAGACGAAGACTTGACAATTCTCAGTCCAAGTCCTTCTGAGAACTTCAGATACCTTACAATTCTTTTAACTGCAGTCCAATGAGTGTAGTAGGTGCATGCAAATATTGACACACTTTGTTCACAGAGTAAGAAATATCAGGACGTGTAAGAGTCAAATATTGTAATGCACCCACAACACTTCTATAGTTTGTTGCATCCTCAGGTCCAAGTGCTTCTCCACTATCAACTGTGAGTTTTTCTAACGTTGAGATTGGTGCACTTACAGGTTTGCAGTTTTCCAACCCTACTCTCCTGAGTATGTCATGAGCATATTTCTCCTGTGAAAGAAGTATACCATCATTTATCTGTTTGACCTCTATGCCAAGGAAATAATGAAGATCTCCTAGATCTTTAAGAGCAAACTCCATCTTTAAATCCTTAAGCAAACAATAATGTCATCAACATATACTAAAACATAGATAATGACATTTCCTTTTTGATAGAAGAACAATGAGGTATCTGCCTTAGATGGTGTAAACCCAAGTTGTTGTAACTAAGTGCTCAACCTTGAGTACCAGGCTCTTGGGGCCTGTTTCAAACCATATAAAGCCTTATCTAACTTGCAAACAAAATGAGGTGAGCTTTTGTTCTCATAACCTGGTGGTTGCCGCATAAAAACCTCTTCTTTCAGAACACCATGAAGAAACGCGTTCTGAACATCTAGCTGCCTTAAACTCCAACCCTTGGAAACGCAACAGATAGCACAAGTCGAATAGTAGCTGCTTTAACAACAGGACTGAAAGTATCATTATAATCAATACCAAATCTCTGCTTGAAACCTTTTGCAACTAACCTCGCCTTATATCTGTCTATGCTTCCATCAGATTTTCTCTTGATCTTGTATACCCACTTGCAATCTATGACATTTATACCCTTTGTTGGTGGTACTAGACGCCAAGTTTTGTTTTTCATAAGTGCTTCATATTCAACATCCATGGCCTTTTTCCATTCCTTACTAGCAAGTGCATCATGCAAATGAGTTGGTTTACCCATACTAGTGAGAAAAGCACGTTTTATTTTATCATACCTTATAGTGCCATCAGTGTATTCCTTCTTCTTAACAATACCGGACCGAGATCTCGTGTGTCGAAGTGAAATACCTGGCGCATCAGAATCATCAGCAGAATTTGCAACCACAGAAGATCCGGTCGGATCCGCTGCGCCAGACCAATCTGGACCAGCTGCGCCGGATCGCTCCAGATCCGAGGCGACAGGGATCTCCCTCGCGATCAGCGCTCCACTGGAGCCGCGCCGCGTGTCACCCTCGCTGGATGTCTCCTCGGATGCGCGGGGCGAGACGTTGGTGTAACGCCCCCGATGCGGCTATATCTCCCACGTGTCGAGGCACGACTTAGAGGCATAACCGCATTGAAAGCAATGTCGCAAGTGAGGTAATCTTCACACAACCCATGTAATAAATAAGGAAAGAGATACATAGTTGGCTTACAATCGCCACTTCACACAATACATAAATAAACATCCATCATTCAGAGTACACTCAAGGTCCGACCACGGAACCAAAATAAAAGAAGATACCCCAAATGCTACACGGATCCCCGATCGTCCCAACTGAGCACCACTACCGATCATCGGAAAAAGACACATAGTAACGACCACGTTCCTCGTCGAACTCCCACTTGAGTTCGGTTGAGTCACCCTGACCGCATCGTCGGCACCTGCAACTGTTTTGCAAGTATCTGTGAGTCACGGGGACTCAGCAATCTCACACCCGCGAGATCAAGACTATTTAAGCTTGTAGGAAGGACAGAGTAGTACAGTGGAGCTGCAGCAAGCGACTAGCATATATGGTGGCTACTTCGCAAAAGAGGGCGAGAAGAGGAGCAAAGCACGGTCGTGAAGCTAATAGCGATCAAGAAGTGATCCTGAACTACTTACGCCGACATAACTCCAACACCGTGTTCACTTCCCGGACTCCGCCGAGAAGAGACCATCACGGTTACACACGCCTTGATTGATGTGTATTTTAATTGAGGTCAACTTCGGGTTTTCTACAACCGGACATTAACAAATTCCCATCTGCCTCATAAATCGGGCACGGCTTTGAAAGATATTACCTGCAGGGTGTCCCAACTTAGCCCATTAAAAGCTCTCACGGTCAACGAAGGATATTCCTTCTACCGGAAGACCCGATCAATCTCGAATCCCGGACTACAAGACATTTCGACAGCAATAAAACAAGACCAGCAAAGCCGCCCGACAGCCGACAAATCCCGATAGGAGCTGCACATATCTCATTCTCGTGGCACATCCGGATAGGTCAGCCTACGAGTAAAACCAGACCTCGAGTTGCCCGTGGTGGCCCCCGATCTGCCCGGTTCGGGCCAGCACTCGAAGGAGCACTGGTCCGGGGGTTAAAATAAAGATGACCCTCGGGCTCGCGAAAACCCGGGGGAAAAAGGCTTAGGTGGCAAATGGTAAAACCAAAGTTGGGCCTTGCTGGAGGAGTCTTATTCAAAGCGAACTGTCAAGGGGGTCCCATAAATCACCCAACCGTGTAAGGAACGCGAAATCAAGGAACATAACACCGGTATGACGGAAACTAGGATGGAAAGAGTGGAACAAAACACCAGGCATAAGGCCGAGCCTTCCACCCTTTACCAAGTATATAGATGTATTAATTATAGCAGATATATATTGTGATATCCCCAACAAGTAAACATGTTCCGATAAGGAACAACATCTCCATGTTCCAACAAGGAACAAACTTCAACTTCACCGCAACTAGCAACGCTATAAGAGGGCTGAGCAAAGCGGTAACATAGCCAATCAACGGTTTGCTAGGAAAGGATGGTTAGGGCTGACATGGCAATATGGGTGGCATGATATAGCAAGTGGTAGGCATCGCGGCATAGGCATAGCAAAAGAGCGAGCATCTAGCATAGCAAAGATAGAAGTGATTTCGAGGGTATGGTCATCTTGCTCGCAATGTTCTCGAGTTGTCGAAAGCTTGATCCTCGTGAAGCGTTCTCAACAGGTTCCTCGTTCACGTACTCATCTCCGGCTCTACCCAAAGCAACAACACAAACAAAGGAACCACAATAAATCACGGTGCAATGCACAATCAACATGATGCAAAACATGGCATGATATGCGGGATGTGATATGCAATGCGTATAAAGCGCTCCGGAAGAAAAATGATGAACCAGGCATCAACTTGGCAAACCAAGTATGCCACTGGAAAGATGAGATGATTTCGTTGAAATCGATATAAAGATCACCGGAATCGGATGCACGGTTTGCAAATGACAAGCAAAACAAGAATGGCACAAATCTGCCATTAACAGCATGATGCCACTTAGCAAGCAACAATAAATTAAGCTACTGCACCCAAACGTAGCAACAAAGTACATGGCAGTGATCTACACAAGATGCTTGACAAAAGATGAGCACTGAGCTTCGGCTAAATCACATCATAACAGGTTCAAACAAGCATGGCAAAAGTGCACAAAATATCAGGCTGGACATGGCAAAAACAGCATCAGGTTGCAATGTTCAGAGCACGAAAACTACATGCTACAGGAACTTAAAATAGTAAAAAAGGCATGGCATGAATCTACACAAAGCATAGAACAAAAGTCCCTTACTGACCATAAGCCAAAAAGGATTAGAAAATATAGTAACACCCATGTCAATATTGAAAGTTTCGTTAACAGATTCAGCAACATGGCATGTCAAAAACTGATAACAAATAGGCATGTTTACAAGCTCAATGCACTCACTACAGAGCCTTAAATGATAAACTAAGCATACATTCATCAAGAAGACATGTCATAGAAGACATACATGGCAAGAACAATAACATAGCATACATGGATCAACCACAACAACCTTGGCAAAATTGAATAACATGTAAACAATCTGCCAGGAAACATTTTATAGCAAAAGTAGAGCTTGATTGACTCAAGCTATCGTACTCCATAATTGTAAACAAAGGTAAGGATGGATAGAGAAAGACATGTTTAACAAAACATCCTTACTGAAGTATCTCAAAATATGCATGGATCTCTCGGTAGCATCAAGTTAACATGGCATCAAAATATCAGCTAAACAGGGCTGAAATCAGCAACATCAGGACACCTACTTTGCATGCTGGTGCTAGTCACCACATAGATCACAAAAATACATGGCATACACCCCTGGAAATATGGCATGGCATATTACAAAACACATGTAGGACTCAAATTCATAGGGTGCACACATTAATCATGGCAAAAATAACAAAAGTGCAAGTTCTGTTAAGAAACAGAAACTAACATCACATAGCACTCTTCTAACAGCATTTCGGGCATCAAGATGAGCTCAAATGAAAATCATTCAATGAGATGAAATGGTCTACTCTTCGAGACGAACACTTTGACATATTATACACGCAAAATGGAGCTACGATGACAAAGTTACAGCACGTTGAAAATACAATAAAAACATTGGATGCAAAATAACTTAGAGAAAATTAGGAGGGGGAGAAGTCAACGGCGCGATTCCCGAGGCCGGATCGATCGGATCGGCGCCGGTGGGCCGCTGCGCGGGGAGGCGCCGGTGGCCGGAGGGGGAGGCGGCGCCGGAGGGGCGGCGGCCCAGTGGCCGGCAGAGGCGGGCGTGGCCGGAGGTTCGGTGGCGGGCGTGAGCTGTGGCGGCGGGCAAGACCGGGCCTGGAGGCGCTGGGCGTGGCGGCGCCGCGAAGGCTGCTGGGCGGCGGCGGGTTGGGGAGGGCCTGGGCGGGTGGTCGCAGCGCGTGGCGCGGCGGGCGGCCACGTGTGGCGCTGGATTCGGGCGGCGGCGGCGGACGACGTCCGGTAGCGGGCGGACACGTCCGGTGTGGCGGAGGACGAATTTTAGGGTTTCGGGGAAGGGATGATCCGGATTTGGAGGGGGGTTTGCTTAAATAGGCATAGAGGGAGCTAGGAGAGTCCAAATGAGGTGTAGTTTTCGCCCACACGATCGTGATCGAACGACGGAGAGCATGGGAGTGACTTAGATGGGTTATTGGGCTGTTTTGGAGGGGTGTTGGGCTGCAACATAAAAGAGGCCTTTGCGAGAGTGCGGTTAACCGTTGGAGTACCAAACGAGCTCCAAATGACCCGAAACTTGACCGGTGGTCTACGGGTGGTATACCAAGGCCACTAGACAAACCTCGGTCCATTTCGAGAAGGTTTAGTACCCGCACACGGAAAAACGTAAAAGGACCGCCGGGGAGATAGGAGTGCCGGAGTGCAAAACGGACACCGGGAAAAATGCTCGGAATCATGAGACGAACACGTATGCAAATGCGATGCACATGATGACATGATAAAATGCATGACATGGACAAAATGCAAAAAGAAGAAAACTCCACCACGGAGGGAATATCATATCACAATGCCGAAAATGGCAAGAGTTGGAGTTACAAATGTGGAAAGTTACTTCCGGGTGTTACGATTGGTCTTTGGGCCTTTGTCGCCTGGTCGGCCACCAGCCCACCCAGCAGCGTGGCGCTTTGGGGCGGCAGCAGCGCCCGGCTTCGGCTAAACTGGCCCACGCTGCACAGGCTATCGTCGGTGGCGCATGCGACCACGTAGGGAATCTCACAGGATCGTCGCCCGGCCCGACGCGAATTTTCCTCGGATCCTGTACTGCTGCCGCCCAAATCTTCCTGGAATCCCGTGACAACTTTGGCTGCATCCATTTGCATAAAATCACGCCCTGAAGCTGCACTTTTATCATAAAAAACATATTTTCTTTAGGATTAGTCACATGATCAGCACTATTTAACTCACCCCCGTGATCTGGACTAGTCATATACTCCGGAAGAAGTGCAATTTCTGCACGAAGTAGAGCTCCGGCATTTGGATGAAGTTTTTCAAAAGGGAATATTGTTTCATCAAATATAACATCACGAGAAATATAGATTCGTCCAGTAGAAATTTCAAGACACTTGTATCCTTTGTGAAGGTTACTATAACCGAGAAACACACATTGAGTAGAACGAAACTCAAGTTTGTGATGATTATATGGACGAAGATTAGGGTAACAAGCACACCCGGAAATTCTCAAGGAATTATAGTCTGGTTTTTGATAAAACAATTTTTCCAAAGGAGTAATATGACCAATCACTTTGCTGGGAAGACGATTTATAAGATAAGTGGCAGCAATAAAGGCTTCATCCCAATATTTTAAGGGCATGGATGCATGAGCTAGAAGGGATAGACCTACTTCGACAATGTGGCGATGTTTACGCTCAAGGAGCCATTCTGCTGATGAGCATGAGGGCAAGAGACATGATGACTAATACCAATGTCACGAAAGAAAGAGTTGAGTTTCTCATACTCTCCTCCCTAGTCACTTTGGACTGCAATAATCTTTCTGTTAAATTGACGCTCAACAAGTTTATGAAATTCTTGGAAGATGGAAAGAACTTCAGATTTAAACTTAAGCAAATATATCCAAGTGAACTTGCTAAAGTCATCAATAAAGCTAACATAATATTTTTTCCTTCCAAAAGAATCTCTTGCATGACCCCATACATCACTAAAAATAAGTTCCAATGGAGCACGAGACACACTATTTGACTTAGGATAAGGGAGTTGATGACTCTTTGCACACTGACAAGCATCACAAACAGACTCAATATTTTGACTAGATGACAATGGAAGATTGCCTTTATTCACTACTTGCTTGACTATGACCGAAGAAGGATGTCCTAATCTTTGATGCCATCTCGCCAAGGAGGGCTTGATGACGGAGTAAACTTGATGACGACGCTTTCGACTAAGTGCTCCGGATGTGATGGGATACAAGCCTCCAATGCATCTACCGTGATGAATGAGCTCCCTCGTTGCCCGATCCTTGATGAAAAAATATGTTGGATGAGTTTCAAAGAAAACATTATTATCGGCAGATAAACAAGACATAAATGCTAGGTTTTTGTCGGCTTGTGGAACATGAAGGACATCTTTTAGAATAAGATCACGTTTAAGAGTAAGGGAATTAATAGATGCTTGACAAATGTGACAAATATCCATACCTCCACCGCTTGCGGTGTGAATTTGATCGTTGCCGAAGTATCTCTCCCTCATGGAGAGTTTTTCAAGCTCGTTGGTGACATGATCAGTGGCCCCCGAATCGGCGTACCAGACCTTGCCATCTCCTCCTTGCTCTCTGATCGCAGCGGCAACATGACGAGCATCAGGAACAAAGTCTTCATCGTAACGATGCCAACAGTCCATGACCTCATGGCCCGGTTTCTTGCACAATTGGCACCGAACACGGTTGCTTGAGGAAGGACCAGAGGAGGTGTGATTGTTGTTGAAGCCACCCCCTCCAGAACGGGCAGGAGCGTTGGTGTTGGTGTAGCCGCCCCCGCCGGGTCGTGCACCTGGTCCGCTGCCGCGGCCGCGCCCGCCACCACCGCTGTTGTTGCTGCGGTTCCTCCCCTGATCGCGCCCACGGCCAGTACCTCGGCCACGCGAGGCGGCGTTAGCTGAAGACTGGCGCACGTTCATCCCATGGAGAAGATTGAGACGTGCGTCAAAACTGAGAAGCTGCGTGTACAGCTCCTGAACAGTCCCGGGTTCAACCCGCGCAGCAAGCGCCGACACGACCGGGTTGTAGTCGAGGTCGAGGCCGGCCAGAACTTGGGAGACGATCTCGCCTCTGGACATGACATCTCTGGTGCAGGCGATCTCATCCGTGAGCATCTTGATCTTGGCTAAGTACTCTGTCATGGACATGTTGCCCTTCTTGAGGTTTGTGAGTTCCATCCGAGTATTGATCGCCTGTGCTTCAGTTTGGGCAGCAAACATAGCTTTCGATCGCCGCCCACACCTCCACCGGTGTCTGAAGGGTAACCACCTGTGCAAGAATCTCGCGAGACAAAGGACCCATCAGAAAACCCTGAACCTGTTGCTGCTGTGCATACCAGAGAACTCGGGCGAAATTGACGATCTGCTCCTCCTTCCCATCCTTGGTGATGGTAAGGGTCTCCGGTGGCGCCTGGCTCGCCGGATCAAGGTGGTGGCCCATCTGTGCGCCTTTGATTTGAGGCAGCACGATGGCCTTCCACATGAGGTAGTTGTTCCTCATAAGCTTCTCCTGGGGGGGTGATCCAAGGGACGTGGTAAAGGTGCGGTGGAGGAGGAGGAAGGGGCGAAGGTGGAGGTGGACGCAAGGGACGTGGCGAGAGCACTCATGGTGCTGGAGGTGGTGGAGGCAGTAGTCATGGCGATAGGTTGAAGAACGGCTTGTCTAGATGCGATCTCCTTTTGATCTTAGGAAGAAGTCGCTCTGATTACCATGTAAGATTGTTGGGAAGCGTTAAACCCTTTGCTCGGGCCGCACTTTTATTTATATGGGCAATGCCATGGTTTAGAAGAAGTAAACGATCGATCTATCGATCAGTAAGAAATTGAGTTGGAACAGAAGAAGAGATAGAGAGGAAATACAAGTTTAAACAAAAAAGTCCTCCCTCTATACAACTCTATCTCTATACAAATATTCCAACACACCTCGCCTTGGTCGCACCTGCGGGGTCGGTCGGCGCCTCCGGTTTGGTGGTACGGATGACGGTTTT
Organism: Aegilops bicornis; assembly: GCA_021605145.1. NCBI lineage: Eukaryota > Viridiplantae > Streptophyta > Magnoliopsida > Poales > Poaceae > Aegilops > Aegilops bicornis. Next base: position 616,033,128 of record CM038674.1, on the reverse strand, counting down.
GGAATGTTGGATGCATGCATTACCGGATGGAGATAGACCGCTGTACCAATGAGTAATGGGTGACTGTGGTGGTGACTGATTTGAGTGTTTGACACGAGCGTGCACAGTGGAGATTGTGGCCGCTCCACTACGCCATCGATCTCGCGGCTTCGGTCCTTTCTTTCTCTCTGCCTGCCGTCCCGTTCCACGGCTGGTCGGCGCATGTCAAGAAGGATTCGTGCACCCAAATATTTATTTATAAGTATACACACACATCTAGATATACTGTATTCTAGATTTTCTTTCTTGACTATATTTTCTATTTTACTGTCTTAACAAACTCAATATAAAACCAAACCTACATTTTTCTATACAAAATGCGAAAAGCATAGATCTTTATAAAAGTACACCAGAAGTACAAATCATCTCAAATATAATAAAAATTAAATTGAGGTTCTAAGACCACCGAATGACCACTATTGTCGCTAGAACGAGCCACCGACGGACCGTTGTTGCCGCTTCCCTACTAGAGCCAGCTTGACCTTATCGATGACAACGGATATTATTCATGCCATGCCCCTAAGGACCAGCGCCTTAGAGTTGGAGTCGTCATTGTTAACCCTTGTATAGATTTGAAGCACCTGACATCAAATCTCGCCACATGACAAGAAACCCTAACCTCACCGTCCCAAAGAGACGACAAAAATCTACGCCGGAGTTTCGTCAACTTAGTCCAAACATTTTTATTATCTATTAGTGTGTATCTATCCGTACCATAATATTTTTGAATGTTAAGGAATTAGAGAAATTTACATGCTTTCTCGTTCCATTCACGAGGAGTTGGATGAGAAGAAATTCTCATGTCCTGTTTTCCAGCAGAGATGAACTTAAGAACAAACCATCGACAATAACCAAACGATGCAGCTTAACTAACTAAGGGCATCTCCAACGTCATCTCAAACCTCACCATGTCGTCTTCGCATATGCTCTTAGACATCCGGAGGTACTTGTCCCACGAATCTGCGGTCGTGCCATATGCAAGAATCTACAATGCAACAATGCACTTGCGGCAGCCAAAGAATCCAATTTGTCCTACGACATCCTTCTTAGGATGAAGTAGTTAACGTAGGCCCAGACGCCATTGTAGAGGCAATCGAACACATTTTTCTGCATCCAAAAGAGCTGACGGAAATTGTTCGCAAATGGAGCACCGGGGGCAAAGTAGTCATCCATCAACGTCAAATGCCCTCGTGCCTTGTTCCAATTCAGCATTCAATGAGCCTTGATCGATTCTTTATAATTGAGAACATGCTCTTCCGCATGCTCCACATCTACAAGGACCGCCTACGTTATCGTTGTTTCATCCGCATAATCCTCCTCATGGGAGACTCAAGTAGTGCTTGTAGATATACTCCAGGTCCGATCCATTGCTTCAAAAGACAAAAAATGTCAAAAACTCACCAACTACTTGTCGGGCGTGATGACTCCCATGAATGGCAACTGCGGGGGCATATGGTACATGTGTGGCCACTGGTGGAAAAACAGGCTTCCGTCCAGCCCCATAAGTCGCGAAGCTGTAGGAACCGCGACTAATGGGACCTTTAGTCGCGGCTCTGGAGGTGAACCGCGACCAAAGGCCTGGGCCAGGCGCTCGGTGGCCAGTTGGCGCCGTGAGGGTCTTTAGCGGCGGTTTGTCGGGACAACCGCGACTAAAGGTTTTCGGGCACCTTTAGTCACGGTTTGCCAGGCCAACCGCAACTAAAGCCCTCCCTATATATACCCATCCAGCAGCCAACACTTAGCCATTTGGAGCCATTCTCTTCACAAGTGGGTGTAGGTTTGCTTTTGGTTCCTCTTATGCACATAAGGTGTTTGATGAAATGCCCCAAGAGCATGAAACAAACATGACATGAAGTGTTGGAGCCACACTCCTCGATCATGATTAGCAACTTGATGAACCTTTGATGTGTCATTGATAAAATATGCATGTGTGTAGTTCATTGTTTAATTTATATTGTTTGTAGCTAGTTAGTTTAACAAATGCATGATGGTTAATTATATATTTTATATTATAATAATGCAGATGAATCGGCAATGGATGTACGGTAACCGACTCTCCGGCGAGTTCACTACGGGTTTGAAAGATTTCCTCGTAGTGGCTAATGCGAACAAGCGGGGGGTTTTGTTATCATCCATGTGTTATCTGTAAGAATCGGAAGGGTTACTCTTCCTCAAGAGATGTTCACATGCATCTGCTTCGCACGGTTTCATGCCAAGCTATAATTGTTGGACCAAGCATGGAGAAAGAGGGTTATAATGGAAGAAGATGAAGAAGGGGATGATTTCATCGATGAAAGCTATCTTGCTCATTTCGGTGATACTTTCATGGAGGATGCCGAAGGTGAAGGGAAGGTGAAGAAGAGGCACGTGATGATCCCGTTGATGATCTTGGTCGGACCATTGCCGATGCACGGAGACGCCGCTAAACTGAAAAGGAGAGGGAGAATTTGGATCGCATGTTAGAGGATCACGGAGGCGTTGTACCCCGGATGCGATGATGGTCTGAAAAAGCTGGGCTGCACACTGGATTTGCTGAAATGGAAGGCAGAGGCAGGTGTAGCTGACTCGGCATTTGAAAACTTGCTGAAAATGTTGAAGAATATGTTTCCAAAGGATAACGAGTTGCCCGCCAAAGATCGTCTGAAGCAAAGAAGGTTGTCTGCCCTCTAGGTTTAGAGGTTACGAAGATACATGCATGCATCAACGATCGCATCCTCTACCATGATGAATACGAGAATTTGAATGAATGCCCAAGATGCACCGCATTGCGTTATAAGATCGAGGCGATGACCTTGGTGACGATGTTGAGGGCGAAACCCGTGAAGAGGGTTCCCGCCAAGGTGATGTGGTATGCTCCTATAATACCACGGTTGAAACGTCTGTTCAGAACAAAGAGCATGCCAAGTTGTTGCGATGGCACAAAGAGGACCGTAAGTCGGACGGGGAGTTGAGACACACCGCAGATGGAACGCAATGGAGAAAGATCGACGGATGGTTCAAAGATTTTGCAGTGACGCAAGGAACATAAGATTTGCTCTAAGTACGGATGGCATGAATCCTTTTGGCGAAAGCGAGCTCCAGCCATAGCACTGCCCGTGACTCTATGCATCTACAACCTTCCTCCTTGGTTGTGCATGAAGCGGAAGTTCATTATGATGCCGGTGCTCATCCAAGGTCCGAAGCAACCCGGCAACGACATCGATGTGTACCTAAGGCCATTAGTTGATGAACTTTTACAGCTGTGGGGTGGTGTCCGTGTGTGGGATGAGCACAAACAAGAGGAATTTCACCTCTGACGTTGCTTTTCGTAACCATCAACGATTGGCCTGCTCTTAGTAACCTTTCGGGACTGTCAAATAAGGGATACAATGCATGCACGCACTGCTTACATGAGACCGAAAGTGTACATTTGCCAAATTGTAAGAAGAACGTGTACCTTGGGCATCGCCGATTTCTTCCGAAAATTCATCCAAGAAGAAAGAAAGGCAAGCATTACAACGGCAAGGCAGATCACCGGCCGAAGCTGCGGAACGACCGGTGCCGAGGTATTTGATATGGTCAAGGATTTGAAAGTCATCTTTGGAAAGGGTCTGGCGGACAATCAGTTCGAAGGGAGCCGACGGCACGCAGCCATGTGGAAGAAGAAATCTATATTCGGGAGCTAGAATATTGGAAAGTCCTAGATGTCCGCTCTGCAATCGACGTGATGCACGTTACGAAGAATATTTGCGTGAACCTCCTAAGCTTCTTGGGCGTGTATGGGAAGACAAATGATACAAAGGAAGCACGGCAGGACCAGCAACGTTTGAAAGACCACGATGACCGGCATCCGGAATGGTTTCAAGGTCGTGCCGCCTACGCCCGACCAAAGAAGAGAAGGTCATCTTTTTGAATGCCCGAGCAGTATGAAGGTCCCGTCTGGATTCTCGCCCAATATAAAGGGAATAATAAACATGGCGGAGAAAAAGTTCCAAAACCTGAAGTCTCACGACCGCCACGTGATTATGACGCAATTGCTTCCGATTGCTTTGAGGGGCTCTGCGGAAAATGTTCGAGTAGCCATTGTGAAGCTATGTGCATTCCTCAATGCAATCTCTCGAAGGTAATCAATCCGGAAGTTCTACCACGGTTACTGAGCGATGTGATCCAATGTCTTGTCGGTTCGAGTTGGTGTTCCCGCCATCCTTCTTCAATATTATGACGCACCTCCTGGTTCACCTAGTCGAAGAGATTTTCGTTCTCGGTCCTGTATTTCTACACAATATGTTCCCCTTGAGAGGTTCATGGGAGTATTAAAGAAATATGTTCGTAACCGTGCTAGGGCGGAAGGAAGCATCGCCAAGGGCTATGGAAATGAGGAGGTAATTGAGTTTTGTGTTGACTTTGTTCCTGACCTTAAGCCGATTGGTCTTCCTCGATCGCGCACGAGGGGAGACTAAGTGGAAAAGGCACGATCGGAATGAAATCAATGATATGTATGGACGGCCATTCTCCTGATCAAGCACACCACACTGTCTTGACCAATTCCAGCTTGGTGGCTCCGTACTTTGAGAAACACAAGAATATTTTACGTTACGACAACCGGGAAGCCTGAATCCTGGATTAGGAAGGCCCACATGGAGACTTTCGGCAGTTGGTTGAGAAAACATTTAATGAATGACAATGATGTTGTAGATCAGCTGTACATGTTGGCCAAGACACCATCTTCGACTATAACGACTTTCCAAGGGTACGAGATAAATGGGAATACATTTTACACGATCGCCCAAGATAAAAAGAGCACCAACCAAAACAGTGGTGTCCGCTTTGATGCAAAGCAACCGAGAATGGGCAAGAGGTCACATATTATGGTTACATAGAGGAGATATGGGAACTTGACTATGGACCCTCCTTTAAGGTCCCTTTGTTCCGGTGCAAATGGTTCAAGCTAACAGGAGGTGGGGTAAAGGTGGACCAGCAATACGGAATGACAATGGTGGATTTCAACAATCTTGGTTACCTTGACGAACCATTCGTCCTAGCGAAAGATGTCGCTCAGGTTTTCTATGTGAAGGACATGAGTAGCAAACCGAGGAAACGGAAAGATAAGAAAACGATCAAGACATCATGCGATGATCCAAAGCGCCACATTGTTCTTTCAGGAAAAGAAACATCGTGGGAGTGGAGGACAAGATGTATATGTCGAAGATTATAATATGTTTGCTGAAATTCCGCCCTTCAAAGTGAACACCGACCCAAGCATTAAGTTAAATGATGAGGATGCTCCATGGATACGGCACAATCGTAAGCAAGCAGAGACACAAGGGAAGAAATGATGTGTAATAGTTTATTGTACCAAACTTTGTTGAATGGATCATGTGAATTATATTACCCGTGATGTGTTTGGTGTCCATTTTCGAATGATTCGAGATACTACTGATGATACATGAAATTTGGAGTGATTTAGTCATACTCCTGCCTAGGCGTATAATATGCATACTCGTAGTCTTCATAGCCGCCGTCGTCGTTGTACTGGTAGTCGCCGCTTCTAAGTTGCCGCCATCGTCGCCGCCGCCGTTGCCGCCGCCGCCGTCATTGCCGCCGTGCCGGGCGGCGCCGTGGCTCGAATCGAGGGTAGCGCAGCGGGGATATCGCCGGCCGTGATGTAGTCCATGACGCTCTGCGAAGTCCGCCATACCACCATAGCCGACGGCCGGCCTCGTGGAAGTTCCCAGAGGCGCACCGTCCTCCTCATACCGGCGGCGCCCTCTCACGCCGATTGATGAAGAAGGCGTCCCAAGTATGCTGGTTATCGGGATGCCGGCGGATTCATCCGCTGCTCGGCGTGAGGTCGAGGTAGTAGTGGTTCGTGATGGCCGCCCGGTATGATACCACGAGGGACGGAGGGACTGCACGCCGCCGCGCTTAGGCTCCACCGGTGGGACGCTGTAGCCCGGTGGACAAGGGTAGTTCGAGGCGCAAAGCTCCTCCACCTGCTGGTAGGTTAGAGTGGGTGCGGTGGAAGCCATGAGAGAGTGATGAGAGATTGTAGAGATGTGATAATGCTGGCCAAGCGGGCTACATATATGTAGTGCAGAAATGGCGGGGAAAAATGGGAGCGGGAAGACAGAGGCGGGAAGAAAGTGGCGGGAAGAAAGAGGCGGGAAGACAGGGAAGAAATGGCGGGAAGAAGAGGAATCCAGAGCTGGTCATCTAACCTTTAGTCCCGGCTGGTTGATGCCGAACAAACGTCGATAAACGACGATCTTCAAATGGAAGTAGCAGCCACCTCCGGCGCCGAGGTATATATATACATTGAGCCTCTGGTGATACAAACTAACTGATTTGAATAAATATGTGTGTACTAACGCGCGCGACTCTCTTTCTTATTTTAGCCCTCGGCCGGATCATCGAAACAATGGAGTACGTTGTCAAAGCGTGGCGCAACCAAGACGATGAAACAAGGAGAAACATGCACCATCGAGGTTGTCGACAGTGCAACCGGCAGGCCGCTGGAGCCCCGCAAGAACGCCACCAAGTTTGTCAGCCAATGCGGAGCCATTGTTAGAGACAACGTCTCGATCACCGTCGAAGTGGAATGAGCCAAAGAAGGCACGAATTGATGGTTTCACTTTTGTCGATAAGAGAACAAAAAAGATTGCTTCAAGAAGCTTATGGAACATTTCGTTCTACCTCCGGAATACAACAAATTCGATGAGGAGGGTAACAAGATTGAGGAAAACAAGGAGAGGAGGAGGCTAGTCAAACAGTTCGCTCTTCATAAGATGGCCGACGCATTCCGGAAATTCAAGCAAAATCTAGCCCATGACTTTGTCAAGCAGAACAAGACTCCAAAGGACAATATGAGAAACTGAAACATGATTGGCCAGAATTTGTGAAGCAAAAGAAATCGGAGCAGTTCATTCAAATATCGAAAAAAATAAGGAAAATGCGGCTAAGAAGGAGTACAATCATGTTATGGGGCCAGGAGGGTATCGCATTTGGGTGCCTAGGTTGGAGAAGATGGAGAACGAGCTGAGGGCGCGAGAATCTGTCAGTGCGGAGGATGGGACCCAAGGGCCAAAAAGTGGTGGTACGGGCATGGGGAACGCTGAACCCGGAGACAGGGGAGTGTGTTTACCGGGCAAATTAATTAAACCCACCCAAGCCTTTATTGACGCAATGAAGGATGCTCAACAGGGAAGATCAAGTTCAACAGAGAGAACGACGCTACCGACAAAAGCCCTCGGGAATCCTGAACACGGAGGGCGTGTACGAGGCATGGGGCACATTCCGTGGAAAATAGGGTTCCCCGAGCGATGACCCGTGCGGTTCTGAAGCCGTAAGAGAAAGATGGATCGGGAATCGATGTTGTGGCGCGGTTGGCATCGGAAATGGATGTGATGAAGAAAACCATGAGTGTACTAGTAGCCGAAAGAGATGCAGCTCGGGTGCAGCATGAAGATCATCCAGCGGATCTCGGAAGCCAGCAGCGGAGAAGCGGCGTGGCTTCCACGGAGGCCCCACCGGCTGGTGCAGATGCACCGACGATCGAAATTACTGCACCGGAGCCTCTGGTGGTCGAAATTACTGCACCGGAGCCTCTGGTGGTCGAAATTACTGCACCGGAGCCTCCTCGCTACCCGTGGGCGATATAAAGGAGATGAAAGAATGGCATCTGTATTATCCTATCGGGAACATGTCCATGAAGGTAGCCATCGGCGGTGCTTTACCATGTTTACCGGAGCACTCCACCACAACAACCCCATTCAAGATGGCTATGCTCGTGTCACGGTGGAGGACATAGTCCAAGGGTTTGAGTACCGGAGATTGACATTGCTACACGAAGGGGAGAAAAGACTTGGAGATGTCAAGCGCCATTTCATTCTATGGCAAAAGAAGTTTATCAAGTTTCGAGCGAGGCGCCAAGGACAACAAGTCCACCCCCTCACGGTGGTGGTGGTGGCGGTGGCGGTGGTGGTGGTGGTGGTGGTGGTGGCGGTTCACCTACACCTCCGTCACGTCGGCCAGCGCCGCCCCGATCCTAACGTCCGGCGGGTGATCAGCCGCCGCCCCGATCCTCGTCGGCGGGTGATCGACGCCGCCCCAATCCACCTCCGGCAAAGAAGCGAAGCAGTCTGGATTATTAACCCGGACCCTTATGTACCTAAGACCACAAAGGTACCGGAGCCATCATCAAGCCTCTCCCCACAAGGCCTTGGGAACGTAGTGCCGAGGAAGTCGACGCGCGGCTGCTGATTTGGAGAAATGGAAGGCGGACTGCAAGAAGAAAAGAGAGCCCGAGCCCAAGCGGTATTTTCGATGAGCAAAAGAAGTGGGCTAAGTCATTTTTGAGCACACCGTCCCAAGCCGCCAAGAAACTGCCTAACGACTATGCACGTGAACTTCACAGCAGGCACTCATGTTCAAGGAGAACAAAGAGCGGGAGAAGGCGAAAGTAAAAAGCGGAAACAAGTTGCCCAACTCGGGAACAAAGTAAACAATCGATTGCCCGCTTATAGTGGAAGCCTTCTGTCCGGATGCCCCGAAATCATACAAGCCGCGGCAGACAGGGATTGACTGTAACGAGTGCCGTGAGAACAAGCGGCCAACTTAGGTATTACTCTTCGTGAACTGTTAGGCCTTGATGAGGCGCCATGAAGGAGGTAGTAATTACATATGTCAAGAATGGGCCTCTCGTCGAGCTCACTTGAGGAAAAGGATCTACCTCCACAAATGAAAGGTCTGCTGAAATGGTACAAGGGTTACATAAAAAATAAAAACGCCAAAGAATATATTTATGCGGAAGTTAGACATGAGCATCACTTCAAACATTACTATGTACAAATTGAACTGAGTGAATTGTTCCAGCTTTTCAATCTGCGAGAGCTCGACAAATCTATCATCAGTTGCTACGTTACGTAAGTGATTTATTAATTTCTACCCCATCTCGTTCATATTGCCTGCACTATATATATGTCCTAACTATATTGTTGTGTCCGCTATTATACATGCAGAATGAAGATTAAGGAATCCAGAGTAAGGAACATCCATGATGTTGGGTTCATTGACCCACACATCGTTAATGGACATGTGTTGGAGCGTCACCCCGCCGACGTGGAGGCAGACACTGGCAGTTTCTTACAAAGCAGGAACTCAAAAGTGATATTCTATTTCCTTACCATTTTGGGTGAGTGTTTACATCTTGAGCACATTCTCTTTTGTTTACTCCATGCATGGTATGTGGCGGCTAATCGATGAGTTATGCATGACGTCTTGTGCATGTATCGTGTCCGCAGGTTCCACCGGATTCTGCTAGTAATTAAAGTTAACACCTCGAATGTCTCGTTCACGACTCTCTGAATATGGATCCAAAGCTTTGGGGCGGCATGAGAAGAATGCTGCGAAGTAATTATTTTCATTCATTTTGCGCTCTATATCGATCGGCCTATTTCGTTCATTTCCTAATATCAAGTAACTAATAACTCTCTTGTTCATTTAATTTTCTTTGCCTCGTAGGGTTTGGAGACGGTTCGTAGATACAAAGGTCGGTGAATTCACAAAAAGCTAGAATTCAAAAGGTCAAAGCCTAAGAATGCTGGGGATATTCAGCCACCGGAGACCAATCTATGTGGATACTATGTTCAGGAGATGATCCGAGATACACCTCTGAGCGGGTTCCGAGTGATACCAATGCTCGTGAGGAATAACCTCGGATGATGCTTAGTCCGAAGCTCGCTTCCGACCACTTCAAGAGGAACTAGCTGGATGGTTCAGCAGGAAGTCCTCCATCCTAAAGGAGAACACTATTACGAGGACGTAGAACTTTATATGCATTAAATCATGTATGGACACTTGTTCAAATTTGTATATGGTCATCCTATGATATTGAATATATATTGTATATTCCTCTTGAATTCTTTTGGTTCTAATTTCAAATTTATTTGAAATTGTACATTCATATGCATGTATGTAGTACCGTAGAATATATGAAACTCCTTCAAAATTAAAATAAAGCACAAAAGAAATAAAACAATACAAATTAAACAGAAAACAGGTTTAGGGGGGCTAAAACCCTAAACCTGTGGCGGCCTTTAGTCATGATTGGCGGAAAGAACATGCGACTAAAGGTCCTCCGCCGACGGTCGCCTGGTGCCCACGTGGGCCGGGCCGTTAGTCGCGGTTCTTAAGCAGCCGCGACTAAAGGTGGGAGGCATTAGTCGCGCTTATTTGGTCATGATTGCCCAACCGCAACTAATGGCAGTTGCGAACCGCGACCAAAGGCCTTTTTCCACCAGTGGGCGAATGGACGAGAGGTATGGAACGGCGGCCTAGGCAAAGCAGTATGGTGACCCGGTGGAGGGCTGGAGGTCACGGAGGTCACGGAGGTCCGACAAGGGCTTGGCAAGCGACGGGGGTGGTACAGCGGCGGCGGTGGCCATGGAGGAAGTGAAAGCAGAGAAAGGGAAAGGCATGGACGGTGGCCATGGAGGAAGTGAAAGCAGAAAAGGGAAAAGCATGGACTTTTGGATGGGTAGAGGTGTCGAAGTCTTATGCGGCGGAGGTCCGAACACCTGTTTCGGGTTTGCGGAAAAAGCGAACAAGCAAACTGGTCCCCAAACTAATGCGGATGATGTTGAATGGTAAAGCTAGTCCCGGCGGTTCGTCCCGTAATCTAAGAGCCAGCTTTGGAGATGACCTAAGACACCGTATCCACATTATCAACTGTTCGGTGGCTCGATTAGTGCTGTACACGAAAGAAGTGCCCTTTCTTCGTGGTAATGTCACTTAGGACAAAGTTCACAAAACCGCCGGAATCTGGCTGGGATATCAAAACTAGTACAACTGACTCTGCCATATCGGACTGTTTTGTTTGATCGTCCACTAGACAACTGGTGGTTTTATGCGTCTCGTAAGCAACACCTGTGGGAGGAGGAGGACCACTTCTCTTCGGTCTAGCTTCGTCGGCGTCGCGTCGCTGAAAAGAGGAACCAGAGGTGGAGGTATCTTCGCGGCAAGACATGCGGCGTTGCACCGCGGCACCGGCAGGTGATCCAGCCATGCATGGCCATGAATCAGACCCACTAATAGCGGTGCGCGCCTTTCTTCCTCTCCGGTCAATGGAGAAAGACAAGGAACGAAAAAAGAAAATACGTGAGGCTAATTGGCTTAACTAGTTTATTTAGTTTAAGCCATCTTAGTGGCCAACATGGAGCCCAACCCGGCGACCTCGCTCTCGCTCCTGCGCCAGCGGCGCGCGCCGCCGCCACGATCTCCTACCCTGCACCTGCTCTGTCCAGATCCGGGATCCTCTGCACTTCCTCTCAACGCTCGTGTGCTTCTCTTCGCGGAGCGACGCCATGGCTGCTGATCCTCGACCTCGGCCCACATCCATGTCGGCCGCGACGGCGGCTGCCTCCCCTGCCGTCCCGTGCGCCGGCTCCCGGCCCCCCGCTGCTTCAGCACCCGCCGCCGCTCTCGCCGCGGCCGCCCTCGCCTCCCGCCGCTCCGACCCAGCGATTCATGGGAGGAGGGTGTCCCACGCGCTCCTCACCAAGGAGGCGACGACGTCCACGACTGCGCCCTTGGCTCCGGCTCCACTTGCTGCTGCCGCCTCCATCCTTCCACCGACGGCACCGGCAGCGCCCCACTCCGGCTCGTCCCCGGCCCCGGCCCCGGATGAGCCCCACTCCGACTCGTCGTCTGCAGCGACCCGGCCTGTGTCCTGGGCCTCCCTCACCGACGAGGACAACGAGGATGACGAAGAAGAGTTGGCTCCGCTGACGCCGCCGGCTTCCAAAAGCCCGGTCTCTGCTGCTGACCCGACTGTTCCATGCGTTGGGCACGAGGAGGAGACGAGTGGTGGATGGCATGAGGTACTGCCTCGGCGCGGTCGGCGCTGTCAGGCGTCACCAACACCGGCATTTGCTCCTCGTCCCATCCCTGCCTGGCTCCACGGTCGATGTTGTCGATGCCTCGCCCCTGGACACCGTGCGGCAGTTTGCGGAGATCCCTTACGATGCTCCCGTTGCTTGGAGAACGGACATTGGGCGCGTGGGTGCCGCAATTCTTGGCGTCCGCTCAGCTGTTTGGCATGCCTTGTCCCGCCACCACTGTCTCGCCTCAGCATCGAGCATTGTCGAGCTCCAGCTTCTTGTGGGGGTCCGATGAAATCCACTCCCCCCTACAAGGCGCTTCTTCGAGGGTCCTGGGCGTCGATTGTATCTGATGATGTTGGCTCGGCACCCCCAACCAATGTGCTGCTGCAGTCCACTTTGGCAACTCAGGCCAAGTTGCTGATGCGTGTTGGGAGCTTTTCGAGCGGGCGGAGGCGGCCTGGACAAGCTCTCTCTTGTGTCGGCTGTGTTGCAATCCACTCCTACGCCGCGTCCTTCTAGTCAGGTTGATGTTGTTGGTGGCTCAACAGAGAACAGGGATGAAGAGCTCTATGGTTGTTTCTCCCCTCGAGTTGGGGACAACTTGTCGTCGATGTCTGCTGCTGTAAGCGAGGCCATCGCCGTGGTCGTCGCCCCTGTGTTGCAGATTATGCCCGAGCTTCAACAACTATGTGTGAGACCTGTTTCACCTCAACCTATGGAGCATGTGGAGGTCGTCTCGCTGGTGACCCCTGTTGAGGGGCAGGATTCACCTAGGTCATGTGAGCAACTAGAAGCGTCCGGCTCCATCGTGTCAGTGGTATCTATGTCTGATAATGTTGAGGCAATCAAGATGTTGGCGTCTGATCCTTTGAAGCCCAGCCAGATGGTCACCATTGTGGAGCGTGAAGGTTCCAATGTTACGATTACTCACTCGCCGCGAGACCGTTGGGCAGGTTTACATGCGTGACAAGGTCAATGATATTCTCTTCCGGATAGAGATTCATAGCTTGCTTGAACGTTTGGAAGCGGCTAGCCCTGGATCCGCAAGGTGATTGTTGAGGAGGCTCTCAGGAGCAAGAGAATGAAGAGTGGCGCCATAAGAAAGGCGTTCGCAGCTGCTTGATGGATGGTCATGAGTCTCTTGGGTTGTCCTTATGGTATGAGTTGTTAGCGCGGATTTGGTGGTGCACGTGGTCTTCGGCCGTGTTATTCTTAGGGGTTTCTTTGCGGTGTAGCACTGTGAGGGTTGGTGGTCGCTATGTGTTGGGTATGGTTGTCGGGTTGATCGCGTGTTTACAGGGTTACATGCTCCGTGAGTAGTCCACGTGTGGTTGATTTATGTATCGGTTTCGCCCGGTTTTCCGTTGATTAACTGGGCAATTCTCTTCTTAATTAATCAATGAGGCAAATCTTTTGCCTCCGTTTCAAAAAAAAAAATCTTAGTGGCCAACTCGCCTCCAGTCCTTGTTGCTCGCTGCTGTTGCAACAACAGCAACGTTAAAACCACCACCACCGGCGGCGGCCGCCTCAGCAAAGCAAGTCGTCGTAGCCATAGACCTATGCTAACCTACGTACTAGCTAACTTCTCCTCTTAGGTACGTACAGACGTTGATACTTGATAGCAGCGACAGCACCAGAGGCAGCATTGTAATAGAAGGACTACTCCTATCCGCTTCTTGCTCAAGTGTTCAAACTTTAGATTAACAAAATGTAATGCTAACCCCGCCATTAGCTAGAAGAAGACAACAACAGGCGATAAGGTATCATTCATCGAATATTTTGTGGCAATGATTTGCAGCTTTTGGGTTGCGCTGTCACCTTTAAACTATCAGTGGCTGGAGTTCCAGAGCCACCCCAGCCTATCACGCGACCGCGGACCTGATGGGGTGTTCTTTGCTTTGCATGAAAAATATATGTGATGTCTTGTTGGAAGGAAATATCCTACTCTTTTGCTTGCTTTATATTTTGAGCAAAACTCTTTTGCTTGTTGCATCTTAGTTGTTGTGGCTTACTCGTTTGCTCATCCGTTAAGAAACTTCATGACAAGTACCAAGAAGTTCGGCTGGTTTTGTGGCCTCGAAATGCCCAGCACTAGTAGAAAAAGAGGCTTCCATACGCCCCCATTAGTCCCCAAAATAATCGAACCGCGACCAAAGGGGTCTTTAGTCGCGGTTCGGGAGGAGACCCGCGACCAACTATCTGGGCCCAGCGTGCCGGGCGGACGGGTGGGGCTTTAGTCCCGGTTGGCTGGCCAACCGGGACTAAAGGTCCTCGAGCTGGCCGAAGGCCTTTAGTCATGATGGCCAGGCCAACCGGGACTAAAGGTTAGACCTTTAGTCCCGGTTGGTCCGCCAACCGCGATTATCGGCTCGAACTTTAGTCGCGGTTGGCGGACCAACCGGGACTAAAGCTTAGATTTTAGTCCCGGTTGGTCCGCCAACCGCGACTAAAGGATTTGAGGCCTCATTTTCAAAATGGGCATAACTTTTGCATACGAACTCGGATGAAAAAAAATTTTATATGAAAAATCATCTACTCGAAAAGTTACATCCGAATTTAACATTTTCAAAATCCTCAAAAACCTAACAGAAAAAAAGATACGGGGCTTTTAAGATTTGGAGAGGCAAAAAAATTCAAAAAATTTCTAATTTTTTTCAAAATGTGTTCAAACATTGTTCAAAATAATTATTATAGAATATTAGTGTTACTAAATAATTATTTCTGTTTTTTTAAATTTTGGTCAAATCTGGTCAAACAGTGGTCAAACAATGGTCAAACTAATTATTCCAGAAATATTAGTGTTACTAAATAATTATTGTTTTTTAAAACAATAGTTTCAAACTCAAACAGTGAAATGTGTCACTTCATGCTCAAGCTAAATTCACGAGGGTTAATAGAATTGACATCCTACTATTGTCGAGGAAAACAACAAGTGCAGACTTGGAAACGAGGGAGAATAGAATCCGGAAGTTAAGCGTGCTCGAAATTTGGAGTAGTGAGAGGATGGGTGACCGTCCGGGAAGTTAGATGATTTGGAATGATGAGGGTGATTAGAGATTAGAGGTTAAATTGAGCAGTGATGAGGGGTGGTGATTAGAGATTAGAGGTTAAAATAATTCAGAAATTTGAAAATAAAAAATTTAAAAAAATTCGTAAAAAACTCATGGAGGAGGCCTTTAGTCCCGGTTAGCCACAAGAACCGGGACTAAAGGAGTCCCGGTTAGCCACGAGAACCGGGACTAAAGGCTTTAGTCGCGGTTCGTAAGAGGCGCGACTAAAGGGGAGGGGGTCTTTAGTCGCGCATATTTAGTCCCGGTTGCACAGCCGGGACTAAAGGCCTTTTTTCTACCAGTGCAGGCGGGTGCGCGGCCTAGGGGCCAGGATGGAAGTCGAAGCGGTAGCTTCGGCAATCTCGTGCGCGTTTGGTGTTGCAAAAAGTTCCTTTGTAGCTCGCCATGTGCCTGTTATCCTGCCCGTCTGTTTTGTGTTGGGATTTGTGCAAAAGGCATCACGTGCCCATCATCTGACATTGCTCTGCGTCATTAGCACGGTCTCTCTCCTGACATGCAGCAGAAACCGCACTCTCCTCATATTTGCATGCAGCACAAGCTCCCTCTCTCCTCTCATTTAATTTATATGCAACCCACTTGTCTCATCTGCATGCAAGAAACAGTCTCTCTCCTATTTCTTTACTCCATAGCACCGAGTACAAACACATTCTCTCACAAGAATGCATGCAAGACACACTCTCTGTTTCTTTTTTCTTTACTCCATGAGCAACGATCAGTGTCAACATTTGCATACTCTCTCTCTAATCACCCTTCCTTTCTCACAAACTCTTTCATGAAAAGGTGCGACTCTGCCAGGGTGTTTTTATGGAGAGAAACTCAGTCGCTGCTCATGAACAGTGCATCTTAGATGAGAGAGAGAGGCGAGAATGAGAAGGAGTAGAGAGAGAGCCGAGGGGAAATCTGTTCATTTTTAGGGCATAGCATGAGAGAGAGGTGTCCTCCGTGAGTGAGAAAGAGAGAGAGAGAAATTAGGTATTTTAATAGAGAAGTGGCAGAGCTGGCTGAGAGAGCGCCTGTGAGAGAGGATGAAAAGGAGAAATGGCAGAGCTGCTACAGGAACTTAGTCATGCAAATGGTCTCGACGCGCCTTTAATCACCGCCGTGGTCTGCATGTGAGCTGGTCTGACTTGATGCCAATCTCGAGGAACAGGAGGCCAATGAATGGCACAGATAGGAGGTGTCATGTAGCCCCAGCTACAAAAACCGCTCTCTTTGGTGTTGGCTTGATCGCTGGGTGAAAGAGCCATCGACTCAATCGGCTCGCGTCCTCGTGGGCGGAGGAAAAGTTTGAGCGGCGGCTCGGGAATTCTCTTATGTGTAGTGTTGGCCTTCGTCGCTTGGGCGGCAGTGTGATTGACTGGTTTGGTGTGTAGCCTCGGGTCTGGTGTAGAAGTCGGAGTGGCAGCTCCAGAATCCTCTATAGTGATGTGGGTTGTCGTCTCCGGTCACTTGGCTGATAGAGTCATCGGCTCGGCTGGTGCGTAGCCTCGGGGCTGGCGTGTGCATGTCTCGCAAATGTATCGCGCTTCTACCAGTTTTCCATATTAACCGATCAATTCTCTTTTTTCTTAATGAAAAGGCAGAGCTTTTGCTGGTTCCTAAAAAATAATTAATTCCCTTTTTAGGGCCAATTGTTTTGGGGCTTATGAGTAATTGCAAAATAAGTTGCCCTCTACCCAGCTTATTTTGACAGCTCAATCTAAAATTTTATTCTAAAACCTAGTAGTTAAGCAGCCATCCATAAGCTCCGAAAGAATTGACTCTTAATTTCAAAGATAGATACACACCCATAAATAAAATACATATGTGAAGGATTCAGTGTAGAATTATAGATTAGATTTTGGCCCAAATAACAAACAATTCCTGAAAAATCTCAAATGCCCATGTGAAGTTTCATGACATGGTGGATTATGAAATTTCTCGTTTACGCACTAAAGAATACGCTCCCTAGGAATCCCCTATTCACCACTCTCTACGGCGAAATATCATTCAATCGCACAGAGAAACGACTTAGCGACCAGATATGGGCCGACTCATATTTGAGCGTTTTACACACTGCAACCAACCCTGTTTTAACCTTCTAGAAGGATACCTAAACCGGTTTTGTTTTTCTCACTGGATTTCTTTTCGGTTTTAGCTTTTTTATCTTTTTTTCTTCTTCTATTTCTTTCCTTCTCATGATTTCCATAAATTGTTTGCTAACTTAAAAAAATGTTCATAATTTTTAAAAGTTTAGTAATTACAAAAAATGTATTTTCAAAAAATAATCGTTAATACAAAAAATGTTTGGGATTCTAATAAATGTTCATAATTTAAAAAAAAATCCAGAAACATTAGAAAATTCAAAATAAAATGTATTTAAAAAATCAGTTCATATTTTCAAAAATATTCCAAGCTTTCAAAAAGTGTTTTGAAGATTCAAAATTTACTACTGATTTGAAAAATTGTTCATGTTTTCCTGAAAAAGATTCACATTTTTTAAATATTGTTCTCAGAATTGTAAAAATGTTCGGTATAGTATGTTCACTACAGTTCGGTTTTTGTATCCGAAGAACGCTAGACAGAGAAAAAGACAAAAAACCGCTGGACTGCTGGCTAGATTTACCAGCACAGTGGGGCATCTCATTATCTACTTTTTCTGTTATCCGATCCTACATGACATGCGAGGCATCACCCTGGGGCTATGCATTGGCCATGCCCTAAGCGTCCACCGAAAAACTATATCTTGCTTACAGCGAAACTAGATTATGTCTCAGTGACGGTTTTCATTCTCTTTATAATAATGGCCAGCCCTTTTCCGCATCCTCCCCGGTTCACTCGCTCAGGCGTGTCCGTTTGCTTGCTGCGTTTTGCTCGTGTTTTTTTTGTTTTTCTTCCGAATTTTTGTTTCTTCACGGGTTCTTTAAGTTTTGGTTTTCCTTTGATTTATCATCATTTTATTATTTTTATTCAAGTTTCTAGTAGTTTTTTCTGTACTTTATTTTTCTTTATTTTTCCTTTAGGTCCTTTCTTCGTTTTTATTAGTTTTTTATTTTCTTTTATATTTTCTTTGGGTTTATTTGTTTCTTCCTTCGTTTCCTTTTTTTATTTTTCTTCATTTCCTCATGAGTTTTCAAGGTTTTCTGCGGGTTGTTTCGTTTACGAGGTCTTTCTTTTGTTTGTTTCTTCCGTTTCTTTAGTTTTCACCGTTTTTCTTTGTTTGTTTCCTCAACACATGTCTACATTTTCATGCGCATACATCTGAAATATTTTTATACATGTTTATCATTTTAAAAATACATGATTAAATTTTTCGTCCCGGTAGATTTATACCCTAAAACACTTGGTCATGTTTATCGAAGAATTTTCCGTTGTTGCCTCGATGGAACCCGAGGAAATCCAGTCTAGAGTCCTTTTATGGAAGGAGAAATCATCAAGGATGTCTCCTTACTCGACGTTGGTGCTCCCATGGTGATGTGTGTGAGTCGTCGTCCCTTGGACTATGAGTTCATAAGAATAGCCATATAGCTTCTTGTCTCGCCTGTTCCTCAACACAAAGACCCGATGAGTTGACTAACATCATTGTGATCAATAGGAATGAAAATGGAGTGGAAACTTTCGCTTTTCCGGAGGAAAAATGAAACAGAGAGGAATATGAAAATGAAAATGGAAATTTGCAAAACGGAAGTGGAAATGGAAATTTTTATGCGTAAACGAAAACAAAAATGGAAAGGTGTTTTCTGGTGAAACATGCGTGAAAGCGGAACTTTCCGTTTCCGTGAATATGGAATTTTGTTTTTACTGTAGGCATATGGCTTCTTTGTAGCCCAACCACGAAATAACACACAATGACACAATAAGTAGAATGGATCATTTGAGGCCCAACCTCTACTACCACACATGTACTCAATTTTCCTATATGCAATTGTCCAATACTACTACAATACTATGCTAAGTTGCTCAAATAAACATATTATTTTGTAGCCATGTTAACAATTCATTAAACTTATTTGTTCTTGTGCGCATTTCTCTATGATTCAGGGGTTTTAAGTTCCATTCAACGCCCACTTATGTTTCTGTGTCCGCTCTATATTCGCTCCATGTCTGCTTCCCGGTAGTATCTGTTTTCGTATTTATTTCTGGGGTTTCTGTATTCATTTCCGGTTCTGCAGAAAAATATGAAAATAAATGTGATACCACTCAGTTTCGTCCGTTTCCGCTCAATTTTCATTCCTAGTGATCAATCTAATGCAATCTATAGTATGTTCATTGCGGTATGATAAATTGTCACTTTATGATCTGCAAGAGGGAGTTGTCTACATTAGTTGGTGTTGATCTCTTTGAGTGATTATTTTCGTGAAAGTGAATAATCCAATGATCATTGTTGTATCCTCGCCTCTAAGGATAACAAGATAACTATATGGTTATTGTAGGATCAGATATCGATCAAAGGGGGGGTGGGGGGGGGGGTGGTGAAAGATATATTCGGCAAATAATTTGGAAATGCAATCTCTTTTGATGTAAAACAAAGAACGTAAAACAATTGCTACATAGTAAAATAAACAAAATAGATACAAAACCAAGAAGAAGTGTGTAAACCACACAGAGAAAAAAGGTGTAACGACTAAGATGAAATCAATTAACTAGACAGGAAATTACTATGTACAGTACATATAGCAAAGTCTACAAAAATGATAAACTACAATAAGTAGAGAGATTTGAGGAAAAAGCTAATCAAAGCATACACAACGTAAATTAGAAAATACTCACAATAGTCTTCGTAGCAATCACAGAGAAAGAAGACGGGAGATGTTCTTTCGAAAGAGGCACAATACAATAGCAAACAAGTGTGAAGAAATAGAACCCGTAGCTCGACAAAGACAGCGATTTGTTCGATCAGTTCGAGTTGCTGAAATAAATCTACATTAGGTTGGATGGGCAAGTCACTTAGATTTCGCCCAATCACTCATGATAGATCTTCGAGTTAGATCTCCGGGACCTTCACAGACTTTTTCTTCGGCCGTCCACAATTACTCTAGGCTCGTAACAAACACCTAACCGTCTAGTGGATGCACAGTCCATAGGGGTAATAGGTTAAGTTAAGTTTCGTCTAGTTCTTCAGTGATGCTCAATCACTAGCAGATTTTAAGCTTTCGCTTTTTCCTCTCTTAGGACTCTCTCAATCTCTTTTGGGAGGATGGGTTGCTCTGACAAACGGTTGTAAATTCTCTCACGAAGCAGCTAAGCATTTATGGTTGAAGTGTTTGGCTATTTATAGCCAATAAGGAGCCGACCACCTAAGGGATAACCGACACGCATTAGGCGCAATGGTCGCATTTCAAATACAACATGCGAGTTACTTGCGGAACAAGTCAAGTTGACTCAACTGCCAATGATTCTTATTCGGAGTCCCAAGAGCATCGTCTCAGACTCGGAACATCATCTCGGAAAATCACTGTGCACGAAGAGATTCCAAGTCTTCACTCAAAGATGTAGGTGTTGCATTGAGCATACATCGAAATCTCAAATTTTACTTAGACCCGCTCTGCTCTATTTAGGGACATGGAGCAAACCAAATGGTCCGACGATGATTGGCCTTAGGTATCATTGGGTAACATTGTGTGGCCCATTTGAATACCAGGTTACAATGACCAGATTCTGAACATCATTCCAAATAGCATCATTTGGCAACCGAACTTTATATCAAGTTAGGATATTTAGAGTTTATTCGCTCAACGAAAAAAGCACATATGCAACTCCGGCTGTAAATCGGGCGGCGCCGTAGCTCGAATCGAGGGTAGCGCAGGCGGGGATATCGCCGGCCGTGATGTAGTCCATGACGCTCTGCAGTCCGCCATACCACCATAGCCGACGGCCGGCCTCGTGGAAGTTCCCAGGAGGCAGACCGTCCTCCTCATACCTGGCGAGCGCCCTCTCACGCCGATTGATGAAGAAGGTGAAGGAAATATGCCCTAGAGGCAATAATAAAGTTATTATTTATTTCCTTATATCATGATAAATGTTTATTATTCATGCTAGAATTGTATTAACAGGAAACATAATACATGTGTGAATACATAAACCTACAGAGTGTCACTAGTATGCCTCTACTTGACTAGCTCGTTAATCAAAGATGGTTGTGTTTCCTAAACCATGAACAAGGAGTTGTTATTTGATTAACGGGATCACATCATTGGTTGAATGATCTGATTGACATGACCCATTCCATTAGCATAGCACCTGATCGTATAGTTTGTTGCTAGTGCTTTTCTTCATGACTTATACATGTTCCTATAACTATGAGATTATTCAACTCCGTTTGCACGAGGAACACTTTGGTGCTACCAAACGTCACAACGTAATCGGGTGATTATAAAGGTACATTACAGGTGTCTCCGAAGGTACATGTTGGGTTGGCATATTTCGAGATTAGGATTTGTCACTCCGATTGTCTGGAGAGGTATCTCTGGGCCCTCTCGGTAATGCACATCACATAAGCCTTGCAAGCATTGCAACTAATGAGTTAGTTGTGAGATGATGTATTACGGAACGAGTAAAGAGACTTGCGGTAACGAGATTGAACTAGGTATTGGATACCGACGATCGAATCTCGGGCAAGTAACATACCGATGACAAAGGGAACAACGTATGTTGTTATGCGGTCTGACCGATAAAGATCTTCGTAGAATATGTAGGAGCCAATATGGGCATCCAGGTCCCGCTATTGGTTATTGACCGGAGAGGTGTCTCGGTCATGTCTACATAGTTCTCGAACCCGTAGGGTCCGCACGCTTAACGCTTCGATGGCGGTTACTATGAGTTGTTATGATGTTTCTGTGCGAAGGTTGTTCGAGTCCCGGATGAGATCACGGACGTGACGAGGAGTCTCGAAATGGTCGAGACATAAAGATTCATATATTGGAAGTCTATGTTTGGACATCGGAAGTGTTCCGGTGAAATTGGGAATTTTACCAAGTACCGGAGGTTACCGAACTCCCCGGAATGCTAATGGGCCAACATGGGCCTTAGTGGAAAGGAGAAAAGGGGCCCAAGTGCTGGCCGCACCTTCCCCTTCCCTAGTCCTATTAGGACTAGGAGAAGGGCGCCCCCTCTCTCTCCCTTCCCACTTGGGAAACCTAGTTGGACTAGGATTGGGGGAATCCTACTCCTAGTAGGAGTAGGACACCTGGCGCACCAAACCTTGGCCGGCCAGCCCCTCCCTTCCCTCCTTTATATACAGGCAGGGGCACCCCATGACACACAAGTTGATCCCGGAGATCTTTCCTTAGCCGTGCGGTGCCCCTTCCACCATATTACACCTCGAAAATACCGTAGCGGAGCTTAGGCGAAGCCCTGCACCGGTGGAACATCATCATCGTCACCACGCCGTCGTGCTGACGAAACTCTCCCTCAACACTCGGCTGGATCGGAGTTCGAGGGACGTCATCGAGCTGAACGTGTGCAGAACTCGGAGGTGCCGTACGTTCGGTACTTGGATCGGTTGGATCGTGAAGAAGTACGACTACTTCCTCTACGTTGCGTCAACGCTTCCGTTCTGTTGGTCTACGAGGTCGTGAGACAACACTCTCATCTCGTTGCTATGCATCACCATGGTCTTGGCGTGATCGTAGGAAAATTTTGAAATTACTACGCCCCCAACGGTGGTATCGAGCCAGGTTTTATGCGTTGATGTCATATGCACGAGTAGAACACAAGTGAGTTGTGGACGATACAAGTCATACCGCCTACCGGATGTCATACTTTGGTTCAGCGGTATTGTTGGACGAGACGATCCGGACCAACCTTACGCCAGACGCTTACGCGAGACCGGTTCCCTCGACGTGCTTTGCACATAGATGGCTTGCGGAAGACCTGTCTCTCCAACTTTAGTTGAACCGAGTGTGGCTACGCCCGGTCCTTGAGAAGGTTAAAACGGAGTCTATTTGACAAACTATCGTTGTGGTTTTGATGCGTAGGTAAGAACGGTTCTTGCTCAGCCCGTAGCAGCCACGTAAAACTTGCAACAACAAAGTAGAGGACGTCTAACTTGTTTTTGCAGGGCATGTTGTGATGTGATATGGTCAAGACGTGATGCTATATTTTATTGTATGAGATGATCATGTTTTGTAACCAAGTTATCGGCAATCGGCAGGAGCCATATGGTTGTCGCTTATTGTATGCAATGCAATCGCGATGTAATGCTTTACTTTATTACTAAGCGGTAGTGATAGTCGTGGAAGCATAAGATTGGCGAGACGACAACGATGCTACGATGGAGATCAAGGTGTCGCTACCGGTGACGATGGTGATCATGACGGTGCTTGAAGATGGAGATCACAAGCACAAGATGATGATGGCCATATCATATCACTTATATTGATTGCATGTGATGTTTATCTTTTATGCATCTTATCTTGCTTTGATTGACGGTAGCATTATAAGATGATCTCTCACTAATTATCAAGAAGTGTTCTCCCGAGTATGCACCGCTATGCGAAAGTTCTTCGTCTTTGAGACACCACGTGATGATCGGGTGTGATAGGCTCTACGTTCAAATACAACGGGTGCAAAACAGTTGCACACGCGAATACTCAGGTTATACTTGACGAGCTATGCATATAAGATATGACCTCGGAACACGGAGACCGAAAGGTCGAAAGCGTGAATCATATAGTAGATATGATCAACATAGTGATGTTCACCATTGAAACTACTCCATCTCACGTGATGATCGGACATGGTTTAGTTGATTTGGATCACGTGATCACTTAGAGGATTAGAGAGATGTTTATCTAAGTGGGAATTCTTAAGTAATATGATTAATTGAACTTTAATTTATCATGAACTTAGTCCTGGTAGTATTTTGCAAATTATGTTGTAGATCAATAGCTCGCGTTGTTGCTTCCCTATGTTTTTATATGTGTTCCTAGAGAAAATTGTATTGAAAAATGTTAGTAGCAATGATGCGGATTGGATCCGTGATCTGAGGTTTATCCTCATTTCTGCACGTAAGAATTATGTCCTTGATGCACCGCTAGGTGATGCACCCTATTGCAGGAGCGGATGCGCACGTTATGAGCGTTTGGCTAGCTCAATATGATGACTACTTGATAGTTTAGTGCACCATGCTTAACGGCTTAGAATCGGGACTTCAAAGACGTTTTGAACGTCATGGACCATATGAGATGTTCCAGGAGTTGAAGTTAATATTTCCAGCAAATACCCGAGTTGAGAGATATGAAGTCTCCAACAAAAGTTCTAAAGCTAAAAGATGGAGGAGAATCGCTCAACTAGTGAGCATGTGCTCGATTGTCCGGGTACTTCAATCGCCTGAATCAAGTGGGAGTTAATCTTCCGGATAAGATAGTGATTGACAGAATTCTCTAGTCACCATCACTAAGTTAGTAGAACTTCGTGATGAACTATAGTATGCAAGGGATGACGAAAACGATTCCCGAGCTCTTCGTGATGTTGAAATCGACGAAGGTAGAAATCAAGAAAGAGCATCAAGTGTTGATGATTGACAAGACCACTAGTCTCAAGAAAAGAGCAAAGGGAAGAAGGAACTTCAAGAAGAACGGCAAGCAAGTTGCTGCTCGAGTGAAGAAGCCCAAGTCTGGACCTAAGCACGAGACTAAGTGCTTTTGCTGCAATGGAACTGGTCATCGAAGCGGAACTACCCCAAGTATTTGGCGGATAAGAAGGATGGCAAAGTGAACAAAGGTATATTTGATATACAGATCATTGATGTGTACTTCACTAGTGTTCGTAGTAACCCCTCGGTATTTGATACTGGTTCAGTTGCTAAAAGTAGTAACTTGAAACGGGAGTTGCAGAATGAACAGAAACTAGTTGAAGGGGAAGTAACGATGAGTGTTGGAAGTAGTTCCAAGATTGATATAATCATCATCGCACACTCCCTATACTTTCGGGATTAGTGTGGAACCTAAATAAGTGTTATTTGGTGTTGAGCATAAATATGATTTGATCATGTTTATTGCAATACGGTTATTCATTTAAGTAAGAGAATAAATTGTTGTTCTGTTTACATGAATAAAACCTTATATGGTTACACACCCAATGAAAAGCAGTTCATTGGATCTCGATCATAGTGATACACATATTCATAATATTGAAACCAAAAGATGCAAAGTTAATAATGATAGTGCAACTTATTTGTGGCACTGCCGTTTAGGTCATATTGGTGTAAAGCGCATGAAGAAAACTCCATGCTGATGGACTTTCGAAATCACTTGGTTATGAATCATTTGATGCTTGCGAACCGTGCCTTTTTGGGCAAGATGACTAAAACTCCGTTCTTCGGAACAATGGAACGAGCTACCGACTTATTGGAAATAATACATACTGATGTATACAGACCAATGAGTATGAAGGCTCGTGGCAAGTATCATTATTTTCTGACCTTCACAGATGATTTGAGCAGATATATGATATCTTCTTGATGAAACATAAGTCTGAAATAGTTGAAAAGTTCAAAGAATTTCAGAGTGAAGTAGAAAATCATCGTAACAAGAAAATAAAGTTTCTGCGATCTGATCGTGGAGATAAATATTTGAGTTACGAAGTTTGGTCTTCAATTAAAACAAAGTGGAATAGTTTCACAGCTCACGCCATACAGAACACCACAACGTTATGGTGTGTCCGAACGTCAGAACCGTACTTTATTTTGATATGGTACGATCAATGATGTCTCTTACCGATTTACCAATATCGTTTTGGGGTTATACATTAGAGACAGCTGCATTCACGTTTAATGGGGCACCATCTAAATCCGTTGAGACGACACCATATGAACTATGGTTTAACGAAGAAACCTAAGTATGCGTTTCTTAAAAGTTTGGAGTTTTGATACTTATGTGAAAAAGTTTTCACCGATAAGCTCGAACCCAAATCGGAGAAGTGCGTCTTCATAGAATACCCAAAGGTAACTATTGGGTACACCTTCTATCACAGATCCAAAGGCAAGTTTTTTCGTTGCTAAGATGGATCCTTTCTAGAGAAGAAAGTTTCTCTCGAAAGAAGTGAGTGGGAGGAAAGTAGAACTTGATGAGGTAATTGTACCTTCTCCCTTATTGGAAAGTAGTTCATCACGTAAATCAGTTCCAAAGTGATTCCTACACCAATTAGTGAGGAAGTTAATGATGATGATCATGAAACTTCAGATCAAGTTGCTACCAAACCTCGTAGGTCTTCCAGAGCAAAATCCGCACTGAGTGGTGTAGTAATCATGTTCGGAAGTCATGTTACTAGACCATGATGAACCTACGAACTATGAGGAAGCGATGATGAGCCCAGATTCCATGAAATGGCTTGAGGCCATGAAATCTGAGATAGGATCCATGTATGAGAACAAAGTATGGACTTTGATTGACTTGCTCGATGATCAGCAAGCCATGTTAAATAAATGGATCTTCAAGAGGAAGACGGACAACGATAGTAGTGTTACTATCTACAAAGCTCGACTTGTCACAAAAAGGTTTTCGACAAGTTCAAGGTGTTGACTACAATGAGATTTTCTCAACTGTAGCAATTCTTAAGTCTGTCCGAATCATGTTGGCAATTGCCACATTTTATGAAATCTGGCAAATGGATGTCAAAACTACATTCTTTAATGGATTTATTAAAGAAGAGTTGTATATGATGCAACCAGAAGGTTTTGTCGATCCTAAAGGTGTTAACAAAATATGCAAGCTCCAGCGATCCATCTATGGACTGGTGCAAGCATCTCAGAGTTGGAATATACACTTTGATAAGTTGATCAAAGCATATGATTTTATACAGACTTTTTGGAAAGGCCTGTATTTACAAGAAAGTGAGTGGGAGCACTACAAAGATTTTCGATAAGTATATGTGAATGACATATTGTTGATCGGAAATAATGTAGAATTATTCTGCAAAGCATAAAGGAGTATTTGAAAGGAGTTTTTCAAAGAAGGACCTCGGTGAAGCTGCGTACAAATTGAGCATCAAGATCTATTGAGATAGATCAAAAACGCTTGATGAGTTTTTCAATAAGAACATACCTTGTCAAGATTTTGAAGTAGTTCAAAATGGAACAGTCAAAGAAAAGTTCTTGCATGTGTTGCAAAGGTGTGAAATTGAGTAAGACTCAAATCCCGACCACAGCAGAAAAATAGAAAAGAGAATGAAAGTCATTCCCTATGCCTCGACCATAGGTTCTACAAAGTATGCTATGCTATGTACCGGACCTATTGTATACCTTGCTCTGAATTTTGCAAGGAGTACAATAGTGATCTAGGAGTAGATCACTTTGGACATTGGTCAAGAACATCCTTAGTGAGGACTAAGGAAATATTTCTCGATTATGGAGGTGATAAAAGAGCCCGTCGTAAAGAGTTACATCGACATGAGGCTTTTTACACTGATCCGTATGACTCTAAAGTCTCAATCTGGATACATATTATAAGTGGAGCAATTAGCTAGAGTAGCCCCGTGCGAGCATTGTAGACATAGAATATTTGCAAAATACATACGGCTCTGAATGTGACAGACCCGTTGACTAAAGCTTCTCTCACGAGCAAAACATGATCATCCCTTAGTACTCTTTGGGTGGTAATCACATAACGATGTGAACTAGATTATTGACTCTAGTAAACCCTTTGGGTGTTGGTCACATGACGATGTGAACTATGGGTGTTAATCACATACGATGTGAATATTAGTGTTGAATCACATGATGATGTGAACTAGATTATTGACTCTAGTGCAAGTGGGAGACTGAAGGAAATATGCCCTAGAGGCAATAATAAAGTTATTATTTATTTCCTTATATCATGATAAATGTTTATTATTCATGCTAGAATTGTATTAACAGGAAACATAATACATGTGTGAATACATAAACCTACTGAGTGTCACTAGTATGCCTCTACTTGACTAGCTCGTTAATCAAAGATGGTTGTGTTTCCTAAACCATGAACAAGGAGTTGTTATTTGATTAACGGGATCACATCATTGGTTGAATGATCTGATTGACATGACCCATTCCATTAGCATAGCACCTGATCGTATAGTTTGTTGCTAGTGCTTTTCTTCATGACTTATACATGTTCCTATAACTATGAGATTATGCAACTCCCGTTTGCACGAGGAACACTTTGGGTGCTACCAAAGCGTCACAACGTAATCGGGTGATTATAAAGGTACATTACAGGTGTCTCCGAAGGTACATGTTGGGTTGGCATATTTCGAGATTAGGATTTGTCACTCCGATTGTCGGAGAGGTATCTCTGGGCCCTCTCGGTAATGCACATCACATAAGCCTTGCAAGCATTGCAACTAATGAGTTAGTTGTGAGATGATGTATTACGGAACGAGTAAAGAGACTTGCGATAACGAGATTGAACTAGGTATTGGATACCGACGATCGAATCTCGGGCAAGTAACATACCGATGACAAAGGGAACAACGTATGTTGTTATGCGGTCGACCGATAAAGATCTTCGTAGAATATGTAGGAGCCAATATGGGCATCCAGGTCCCGCTATTGGTTATTGACCGGAGAGGTGTCTCGGTCATGTCTACATAGTTCTCGAACCCGTAGGGTCCGCACGCTTAACGCTTCGATGACAGTTACTATGAGTTGTTATGATGTTTCTGTACCGAAGGTTGTTGAGTCCGGATGAGATCACGGACGTGACGAGGAGTCTCGAAATGGTCGAGACATAAAGATTCATATATTGGAAGTCTATGTTTGGACATCGGAAGTGTTCCGGGTGAAATTGGGAATTTTACCAAGTACCGGAGGTTACCGAACTCCCGGAATGCTAATGGGCCAACATGGGCCTTAGTGGAAAGGAGAAAAGGGGCCCAAGTGCTGGTCAAGCACCTTCCCCCTTCCCTAGTCCTATTAGGACTAGGAGAAGAGGCGCCTCTCTCTCCCTTCCCACTTGGGGAAACCTAGTTGGACTAGGATTGGGGAATCCTACTCCTAGTAGGAGTAGGACACCTGGCGCGCAAACCTTGGCCGGCCAGCCCCTCCCTTCCCTCCTTTATATATGAGGGCAGGGGCACCCCATGACACACAAGTTGATCCTGGAGATCTTTCCTTAGCGTGTGCGGTGCCCCTTCCACCATATTACACCTCGAAAATACCGTGGCGGAGCTTAAGTGAAGCCCTGCACCGGTGGAACATCATCATCGTCACCACGCCGTCGTCTTGTGAAACTCTCCCTCAACACTCGGCTGGATCGGAGTTCGAGGGGCGCCATCGAGCTGAACGTGTGCAGAACTTCGGAGGTGCCGTGCGTTCGGTACTTGGATCGGTTGGATCGTGAAGAAGTACGACTACTTCCTCTACGTTGCGTCAACGCTTCCGTTCTTTGGTCTCTGAGGGTACGTAGACAACACTCTCATCTCGTTGCTATGCATCACCATGGTCTTGCGTGATCGTAGGAAAATTTTGAAATTACTACGTTCCCCAACAGAAGGCGTCCCAAGTATGCTGGTTATCGGGATGCCAGCGGGGATTCATCCGCTGCTCCGGCGTGAGGTCGAGGTAGTAGTGGTTCGTGATGGCCGCCCGGCGCGCAGTACCCTGAGGGACGGGAGGGACCGGCACGCCCGCCCGCTTAGGCTCCAGCCGGTGGGGACGCTGTAGCCGGTGGACAAGGGTAGTTCGAGGCGCAAAGCTCCTCCACCTGCTGGTAGGTTAGAGTGGGTGCGGTGGAAGCCATGAGAGAGTGATGAGAGATTGTAGAGATGTGATAATGCTGGCCAAGCCGGGCTACATATATGTAGTGCAGAAATGGCGGGAAAAATGGGAGCGGGAAGACAGGAGGCGGGAAGAAAGTGGCGGGAAGAAAGAGGCGGGAAGACAGGGAAGAAATGGCGGGAAGAAGAGGAATCCAGAGCTGGTCATCTAACCTTTAGTCCCGGCTGGTTGATGCCGAACAAAGCGTCGATAAACGACGATCTTCAAATGGAAGTAGCAACCACCTCCGCGCCGAGGTATATATATACATTGAGCCTCCGTGATACAAACTAACTGATTTGAATAAATATGTGTGTACTAACGCTGCGACTCTCTTTCTTATTTTAGCTCTCGGCGGATCATCGAAACAATCGAGTACGCCGTCAAAGCGTGGGCGCAACCAAGGCGATGAAACAAGGAGAAACATGCACCATCGAGGTTGTCGACAAGGTGCAACCGGCAGGCAGCTGGAGCCCCGCAAGAACGCCACCAAGTTTGTCAGCCAATGCGGAGCCATTGTTAGAGACAACGTCTCGATCACCGTCGAGAGTGGAATGAGCCAAAGAAGGCACGAATTGATGGTTTCACTTTTGTCGATAAGAGAACAAAAAAGATTGCTTCAAGAAGCTTATGGAACATTTCGTTCTACCTCCGGAATACAACAAATTCGATGAGGAGGGTAACAAGATTGAGGAAAACAAGGAGAGGAGGAGGCTAGTCAAACAGTTCGCTCTTCATAAGATGGCCGACGCATTCCGGAAATTCAAGCAAAATCTAGCCCATGACTTTGTCAAGCAGAACAAGACTCCGGATTTCAAAGGACAATATGAGAAACTGAAACATGATTGGCCAGAATTTGTGAAGCAAAAGAAATCGGAGCAGTTCATTCAAATATCGAAAAAATAAGGAAAATGCGGCTAAGAAGGAGTACAATCATGTTATGGGGCCAGGAGGGTATCGCATTTGGGTGCCTAGGTTGGAGAAGATGGAGAACGAGCTGAGGCGCGAGGAATCCGTCCAGTGCGGAGGATGGGACCCAAGGGCCAAAAAGTCGGTGGTACGGGCATGGGGGAACGCTGAACCCGGAGACAGGGGAGTGTGTTTACCGGGCAAATTAATTAAACCCACCCAAGCCTTTATTGACGCAATGAAGGATGCTCAACGAGGGAAGATCAAGTTCAACAGAGAGAACGACGCTGACAAAAGCCCTCGGGAATCCTGAACACGGAGGGCGTGTACGAGGCATGGGGCACATTCCGTGGAAAATAGGGTTCCCCGAGCGATGACCCGTGCGGTTCTGAAGCCGTAAGAAAGATGGATCGGGAATCAGATGTTGTGGCGCGGTTGGCATCGGAAATGGATGTGATGAAGAAAACCATGAGTGTACTAGTAGCGAAAGAGATGCAGCTCGGGTGCAGCATGAAGATCATCCAGCGGATCTCGGAAGCAGAAGCAGCGTGGCTTCCACGGAGGCCCCACCGGCTGGTGCAGATGCACCGACGATCGAAATTACTGCACCGGAGCCTCTGGTGGTCGAAATTACTGCACCGGAGCCTCTGGTGGTCGAAATTACTGCACCGGAGCCTCCTCGCTACCCGTGGGACGATATAAAGGAGATGAAAGAATGGCATCTGTATTATCCTATCGGGAACATGTCCATGAAGGTAGCCATCGGCGGTGCTTTACCATGTTTACTGGAGCACTCCACCACAACAACCCCATTCAAGATGGCTATGCTCGTGTCACGGTGGAGGACATAGTCCAAGGGTTTGAGTACCTGGAGAGTGACATTGCTACACCTGAAGGGGAGAAAAGACTTGGAGATGTCAAGCGCCATTTCATTCTATGGCAAAAGAAGTTTATCAAGTTTCAGCGAGGCGCCAAGGACAACAAGTCCACCCCTCACGGTGGTGGTGGTGGCGGTGGCGGTGGTGGTGGTGGTGGGGGTGGTGGTGGCGGTTCACCTACACCTCCGTCACGTCGGCCGACGCCGCCCCGATCCTAACGTCCCCGGGTGATCAGCCGCCGCCCCAGTCCTCGTCCGTGGGTGATCGACGCCGCCCCCAATCCACCTCCGGCAAAGAAGCGAAGCGATCTGGATTATTAACCCGGACCCTTATGTACCTAAGACCACAAAGGTACGGAGCCATCATCAAGCCTCTCCCCACAAGGCCTTGGGAACGTAGTGCCGAGGAAGTCGGCCGCGTCATGCTGCTGATTTGGAGAAATGGAAGGCGGACTGCAAGAAGAAAAGAGAGCCCGAGCCCAAGCCAGTATTTTCGATGAGCAAAAGAAGTGGGCTAAGTCATTTTGAGCACACCGTCCCAAGCCGAAGAAACTGCCTAACGACTATGCACGTGAACTTCACAGGCAGGCACTCATGTTCAAGGAGAACAAAGAGCGGGAGAAGGCGAAAGTAAAAAAGCGGGAAACAAGTTGCCCAACTCGGGAACAAAGTAAACAATCGATTGCCCGCTTATAGTGGAAGCCTTACATCCGGATGCCCCGAGATCATACAAGCTGCGGCAGACAGGATTGACTGTAACGAAAAGTGCCGAGAACAAGCGGCCAACTTAGGTATTACTCTTCGTGAACTGTTAGGCCTTGATGAGGCGCCATGAAGGAGGTAGTAATTACATATGTCAAGAATGGGCCTCTCGTCGAGCCTGCAGGAAAAGGATCTACCTCCACAAATGAAAGGTCTGCTGAAATGGTACAAGGGTTACATAAAAATAAAAACGCCAAAGAATATATTTATGCGGAAGTTAGACATGAGCATCACTTCAAACATTACTATGTACAAATTGAACTGAGTGAATTGTTCCAGCTTTTCAATCTGCACGAGCTCGACAAATCTATCATCAGTTGCTACGTTACGTAAGTGATTTATTAATTTCTACCCCATCTCGTTCATATTGCCTGCACTATATATATGTCCTAACTATATTGTTGTGTCCGCTATTATACATGCGAATGAAGATTAAGGAATGCAGAGTAAGGAACATCCATGATGTTGGGTTCATTGACCCACACATCGTTAATGGACATGTGTTGGAGCCGTCACCCCTTGACGTGGAGGCAGACCTGTGGCGGTTTCTTACAAAGCAGGAACTAAAAAGTGATATTCTATTTCCTTACCATTTTGGGTGAGTGTTTCTGTCTTGAGCACATTCTCTTTTGTTTACTCCATGCATGGTATGTGGCCGGCTAATCGATGAGTTATGCATGACGTCTTGTGCATGTATCGTGTCCGCAGGTTCCACTGGATTCTGCTAGTAATTAAAGTTAACACCTCAGAATGTCTCGTTCACGACTCTCTGAATATGGATCCAAAGCTTTGGGGCGGCATGAGAAGAATGCTGCAGAAGTAATTATTTTCATTTATTTGCGCTCTATATCGATCGGCCTATTTCGTTCATTTCCTAATATCAAGTAACTAATAACTCTCTTGTTCATTTAATTTTCTTTGCCTCGTAGGGTTTGGAGACGGTTCGTAGATACAAAGGTCGGTGAATTCAAAAAGAGCTAGAATTCAAAAGGTCAAAGCCTAAGAATGCTGGGGATATTCAGCCACCGGAGACCAATCTATGTGGATACTATATGCGTGAGATGATCCGGAGATACACCTCTGAGCGGGTTCCGAGTGATACCAATGCTCGGAGGAATAACCTCCGGATGATGCTTAGTCCGTAAGCTCGCTTCCGACCACTTCAAGAGGAACTAGCTGGATGGTTCAGCAGGAAGTCCTCCATCCTAAAGGAGAACACTATTACGAGGACGTAGAACTTTATATGCATTAAATCATGTATGGAAACTTGTTCAAAATTGTATATGGTCATCCGATGATATTGAATATATATTGTATATTCCTCTTGAATTCTTTTTGGTTCTAATTTCAAATTTATTTGAAATTGTACATTCATATGCATGTATGTAGTACCGTAGAATATATGAAACTCCTTCAAAATTAAAATAAAGCACAAAAGAAATAAAACAATACAAATTAAACAGAAAACAGGTTTAGGGGGGCTAAAACCCTAAACTCATGGCGTACTAATCGCGGTTGGCGGAAGAACCGCGACTAAAGGTCCTCCGCCTTGACAGTCGCTTTGGTGCCCACGTGGACGGGCCGTTAGTCGCGGTTCTTAAGCAGCCGCGACTAAAGGTGGGAGGCATTAGTCGCGCTTATTTGGTCGCGGTTGCCCAACCGCAACTAATGGCAGTTGCGAACCGCGACCAAAGGCCTTTTTTCCACCAGTGGGCGAATGGACGAGAGGTATGGAACGTCGGCCTAGGCAAAGCAGTATGGTGACCCGGTGGAGGGCTGGAGGTCACGGAGGTCCGACAAGGGCTTGGCAAGCGACGGGGGTGGTACAGCGGCGGCGGTGGCCATGGAGGAAGTGAAAGCAGAGAAAGGGAAAGGCATGGACGGTGGCCATGGAGGAAGTGAAAGCAGAGAAAGGGAAAAGCATGGACTTTTGGATGGGTAGAGGTGTCGAAGTCTTATGCGGCGGAGGTCCGAACACACTGTTTCTGGTTTGCGGAAAAACGAACAAGCAAACTGGTCCCCAAACTAATGCGGGATGATGTTGAATGGTAAACTGCGTCCGAGCAGTTCGTCCCAGAATCTAAGAGCCAGCTTTGGAGATGACCTAAGACACCGTATCCACATTATCAACTGTTCGGTGGCTCGATTAGTGCTGTACACACGAAAGAAGTGCCCTTTCTTTAGGGTAATGTCACTTAGGACAAAAGTTCACAAAACCGCCGGAATCTGGCTGGGATATCAAAACTAGTACAGCCTGACTCTGCCATATCGGACTGTTTTGTTTGATCGTCCACTAGACAACTGGTGGTTTTGTCGTCTCTGGTAAGCAACACCTGTGGAGGAGGAGGACCACTTCTCTTCGGTCTAGCTTCATCGGCGTCGCGTCGCTTTGAAAAAGAGGAACCAGAGGTGGAGGTATCTTCGCAGCAGCCCGCACCGGCGTTGCACCGGGCACCGGCAGTGATCCAGCCATGCATGGCCATGAATCAGACCCACTAATAGCGGTGCGCGCCCTTTCTTCCTCTCCGGTCAATGGAGAAAGACAAGGGAACGAAAAAGAAAATACGTAGGCTAATTGGCTTAACTAGTTTATTTAGTTTAAGCCATCTTAGTGGCCAACATGGAGCCCAACCCGAGCGACCTCGCTCTCGCTCCTGCCTTGCATGGCGGCGCCGCCGCCACGCCTCGATCTCCTACCCTGCACCTGCTCTGTCCAGATCCGGGATCCTCTGCACTTCCTCTCAACGCTCGTGTGCTTCTCTTCGCGGAGCGACGCCAT
The DNA here is from genome assembly GCA_021605145.1 of Aegilops bicornis. Classification (NCBI taxonomy): domain Eukaryota; kingdom Viridiplantae; phylum Streptophyta; class Magnoliopsida; order Poales; family Poaceae; genus Aegilops; species Aegilops bicornis. The sequence goes on along the minus strand of CM038674.1, from coordinate 615,998,120 downwards.
GGCTGCTGATCCTCGACCTCGGCCCACATCCATGTCGGCCGCGACGGCGGCTGCCTCCCCTGCCGTCCGTCGCGGCTCCGGCCCCCGCTGCTTCAAGACTCCGCTCTCGCCGCGGCCGCCCTCGCCTCCCGCCGCTCCGACCCAGCGATTCATGGGAGGAGGGTGTCCCACGCGCTCCTCACCAAGGAGGCGACGACGTCCACGACTGCGCCCTTGGCTCCGGCTCCACTTGCTGCTGCCGCCTCCATCCTTCCACCGACGGCACCGGCAGCGCCCCACTCCGGCTCGTCCCCGGCCCCGGCCCCGGATGAGCCCCTCCACTCCACTGCGTCTGCAGCGACCCGTGTCCTGGGCCTCCCTCACCGACAAGGACAACGAGGATGACGAAGAAGAGTTGGCTCGGCGCCGCCCGGCTTCCAAAAGCCGGTCTCTGCTGACCCGACTGTTCCATGCGTTGGGCACGAGGAGGAGACGAGTGGTGGATGGCATGAGGTACTGCCTCGGCGCGGTCGGCGCTGTCAGGCGTCACCAACACCGGCATTTGCTCCTCGTCCCATCCCTGCCTGGCTCCACGGTCGATGTTGTCGATGCCTCGCCCCTGGACACCGTGCGGCAGTTTGCGGAGATCCCTTACGATGCTCCCGTTGCTTGGAGAACGGACATTGGGCGCGTGGGTGCCGCAATTCTTGGCGTCCGCTCAGCTCTTTGGCATGCCTTGTCCCGCCACCACTGTCTCGCCTCAGCATCGAGCATTGTCGAGCTCCGACTTCTTGTGGGGTCCGATGAAATCCACTCCCACTACAAGGCGCTTCTTCGAGGGTCCTGGGCGTCGATTGTATCTGATGATGTTGGCTCGGCACCCCCAACCAATGTGCTGCTGCAGTCCACTTTGGCAACTCAGGCCAAGTTGCTGATGCGTGTTGGGAGCTTTCTGGAGCGGGCGGAGGCGGCCCTGGACAAGCTCTCTCTTGTGTCGGCTGTGTTGCAATCCACTCCTACGCCGCGTCCTTCTAGTCAGGTTGATGTTGTTGGTGGCTCAACAGAGAACAGGGATGAAGAGCTCTATGGTTGTTTCTCCCCTCGAGTTGGGGACAACTTGTCGCCGATGTCTGCTGCTGTAAGCGAGGCCATCGACGTGGTCATCGTCCACATGTTGCAGATTATGCCCGAGCTTCAACAACTATGTGTGAGACCTGCTTCACCTCAACCTATGGAGCATGTGGAGGTCGTCTCGCTGGTGACCCCTGTTGAGGGGCAGGATTCACCTAGGTCATGTGAGCAACTAGAAGCGTCCGGCTCCATCGTGTCAGTGGTATCTATGTCTGATAATGTTGAGGCAGTCAAGATGTTGGCGTCGATCCTTTGAAGCCCAGCCAGATGGTCACCATTGTGGAGCGTGAAGGTTCCAATGTTACAGATTACTCACTACTCGCACGAGACCGTTGGGCAGGTTTCTGTGCGTGACAAGGTCAATGATATTCTCTTCCAGATAGAGATTCATAGCTTGCTTGAACGTTTGGAAGCGGCTAGCCCTGGATCTGGCAAGGTGATTGTTGAGGAGGCTCTCAGGAGCAAGAGAATGAAGAATGGCGCCATAAGAAAGGCGTCCGCAGCTGCTTGATGGATGGTCATGAGTCTCTTGGGTTGTCCTTAAGGTATGAGTTGTTAGCGCGGATTTGGTGGTGCACGTGGTCTTCGGCCGTGTTATTCTTAGGGGTTTCTTTGCGGTGTAGCACTGTGAGGGTTGGTGGTCGCTATGTGTTGGGTATGGTTGTCGGGTTGATCGCGTGTTTACAGGGTTACATGCTCCGTGAGTAGTCCACGTGTGGTTGATTTGTATCGGTTTTCGCCCGGTTTTCCGTTGATTAACTGGGCAATTCTCTTCTGCTTAATTAATCAATGAGGCAAATCTTTTGCCTCCGTTTCAAAAAAAAAATCTTAGTGGCCAACTCGCCTCCAGTCCTTGTTGCTCGCTGCTGTTGCAACAACAGCAACGTTAAAACCACCACCACCGGCGGCGGCCGCCTCAGCAAAGCAAGTCGTCGTAGCCATAGACCTATGCTAACCTACGTACTAGCTAACTTCTCCTCTTAGGTACGTACAGACGTTGATACTTGATAGCAGCGACAGCACCAGAGGCAACATTGTAATAGAAGGACTACTCCCATCCGCTTCTTGCTCAAGTGTTCAAACTTTAGATTAACAAAATGTAATGCTAACCCCGCCATTAGCTAGAAGAAGACAACAACAGGCGATAAGGTATCATTCATCGAATATTTTGTGGCAATGATTTGCAGCTTTTGGGTTGCGCTGTCACCTTTAAACTATCAGTGGCTGGAGTTCCAGAGCCACCCCAGCCTATCACGCGACCGCGGACCTGATGGGGTGTTCTTTGCTTTGCATGAAAAATATATGTGATGTCTTGTTGGAAGGAAATATCCTACTCTTTTGCTTGCTTTATATTTTGAGCAAAACTCTTTTGCTTGTTGCATCTTAGTTGTTGTGGCTTACTCGTTTGCTCATCCGTTAAGAAACTTCATGACAAGTACCAAGAAGTTCGGCTGGTTTTGTGGCCTCGAAATGCCCAGGCGGGTGCGCGGCCTAGGGGCCAGGATGGAAGTCGAAGCGGTAGCTTCGGCAATCTCGTGCGCGTTTGGTGTTGCAAAAAGTTCCTTTGTAGCTCGGCCGCGGTGCCTGTTATCCTGCCCGTCTGTTTTGTGTTGGGATTTGTGCGCATAAGGCATCACGTGCCCATCATCTGACATTGCCTGCGTCATTAGCACGGTCTCTCTCCTGACATGCAGCAGAAACCGCACTCTCCTCACATTTGCATGCAGCACAAGCTCCCTCTCTCCTCTCATTTAATTTATATGCAACCCACTTGTCTCATCTGCATGCAAGAAACAGTCTCTCTCCTATTTCTTTACTCCATAGCACCGAGTACAAACACATTCTCTCACAAGAATGCATGCAAGACACACTCTCTGTTTCTTTTTTCTTTACTCCATGAGCAACGATCAGTGTCAACATTTGCATACTCTCTCTCTAATCACCCTTCCTTTCTCACAAACTCTTTCATGAAAAGGTGCGACTCTGCCAGGGTGTTTTTTATGGAGAGAAACTCAGTGCGCTGCTCATGAACAGTGCATCTTAGATGAGAGAGAGAGGCGAGAATGAGAAGGAGTAGAGAGAGAGCCGGAGGGGAAATCTGTTCATTTTTTAGGGCATAGCATGAGAGAGAGGTGTCCTCCGTGAGTGAGAAAGAGAGAGAGAGAAATTAGGTATTTTAATAGAGAAGTGGCAGAGCTGGCTGAGAGAGAGCGCCCGTGAGAGAGGAGGATGAAAGGAGAAATGGCAGAGCTGCTGCTACAGGAACTTAGTCATGCAAATGGTCCGACGCGCCTTTAATCAGCTGCCGTGGTCTGCATGTGAGCTGGTCTGACTTGATGCCAATCTCGAGGAACAGGAGGCCAATGAATGGCACAGATAGGAGGTGTCATGTAGCCCCAGCTACAAAAAACCGCTCTCTTTGGTGTTGGCTTCGGTCGCCTGGGTGAAAGAGCCATCGACTCAACTGGCTCGCGTCCTCAGGGCCGGAGGAAAAGTCGGAGCGGCGGCTCGGGAATTCTCTTATGTGTAGTGTTGGCCTTCGTCGCTTGGGCGGCAGTGTGATTGACTGGTTTGGTGTGTAGCCTCGGGTCTGGTGTAGAAGTCGGAGTGGCAGCTCCAGAATCCTCTATAGTGATGTGGGTTGTCGCCTCCGGTCACTTGGCTGATAGAGTCATCGGCTCGGCTGGTGCGTAGCCTCGGGGCTGGCGTGTGCATGTCTCTCGCAAATGTATCGCGCTTCTACCAGTTTTCCATATTAACCGATCAATTCTCTTTTTCTTAATGAAAAGGCAGAGCTTTTGCTGGTTCCTAAAAATAATTAATTCCCTTTTTAGGGCCAATTGTTTTGGGGCTTATGAGTAATTGCAAAATAAGTTGCCCTCTACCCAGCTTATTTTGACAGCTCAATCTAAAATTTTATTCTAAAACCTAGTAGTTAAGCAGCCATCCATAAGCTCCGAAAGAATTGACTCTTAATTTCAAAGATAGATACACACCCATAAATAAAATACATATGTGAAGGATTCAGTGTAGAATTATAGATTAGATTTTGGCCCAAATAACAAACAATTCCTGAAAAATCTCAAATGCCCATGTGAAGTTTCATGACATGGTGGATTATGAAATTTCTCGTTTGGCGCACTAAAGAATACGCTCCCTAGGAATCCCCTATTCACCACTCTCTACGGCGAAATATCATTCAATCGCACAGAGAAACGACTTAGCGACCAGATATGGGCCGACTCATATTTGAGCGTTTTACACACTGCAACCAACCCTGTTTTAACCTTCTAGAAGGATACCTAAACCGGTTTTGTTTTTCTCACTGGATTTCTTTTCGGTTTTAGCTTTTTTATCTTTTTTTCTTCTTCTATTTCTTTCCTTCTCATGATTTCCATAAATTGTTTGCTAACTTAAAAAAATGTTCATAATTTTTAAAAGTTTAGTAATTATAAAAAATGTATTTTCAAAAATTAATCGTTAATACAAAAAATGTTTGGGATTCTAATAAATGTTCATAATTTAAAAAAAAATCCAGAAACATTAGAAAATTCAAAATAAAATGTATTTAAAAAATCAGTTCATATTTTCAAAAATATTCCAAGCTTTCAAAAAGTGTTTTGAAGATTCAAAATTTACTACTGATTTGAAAAATTGTTCATGTTTTCCTGAAAAAGATTCACATTTTTTAAATATTGTTCTCAGAATTGTAAAAATGTTCGGTATAGTATGTTCACTACAGTTCGGTTTTTGTATCCGAAGAACGCTAGACAGAGAAAAAAGACAAAAAAAACCGCTGGACTGCTGGCTAGATTTACCAGCACAGTGGGGCATCTCATTATCTACTTTTTCTGTTATCCGATCCTACATGACATGCGAGGCATCACCCTGGGGCTATGCATTGGCCATGCCCTAAGCGTCCACCGGAAAAACTATATCTTGCTTACAGCGAAACTAGATTATGTCTCAGTGACGGTTTTCATTCTCTTTATAATAATGGCCAGCCCTTTTCCGCATCCTCCCCGGTTCACTCGCTCAGGCGTGTCCGTTTGCTTGCTGCGTTTTGCTCGTGTTTTTTTTGTTTTTCTTCCGAATTTTTGTTTCTTCACGGGTTCTTTAAGTTTTTGGTTTTCCTTTGATTTATCATCATTTTATTATTTTTATTCAAGTTTCTAGTAGTTTTTTCTGTACTTTATTTTTCTTTATTTTTCCTTTAGGTCCTTTCTTCGTTTTTATTAGTTTTTTATTTTCTTTTATATTTTCTTTGGGTTTATTTGTTTCTTCCTTCGTTTCCTTTTTTTATTTTTCTTCATTTCCTCATGAGTTTTCAAGGTTTTCTGCGGGTTGTTTCGTTTACGAGGTCTTTCTTTTGTTTGTTTCTTCCGTTTCTTTAGTTTTCACCGTTTTTCTTTGTTTGTTTCCTCAACACATGTCTACATTTTCATGCGCATACATCTGAAATATTTTTATACATGTTTATCATTTTAAAAATACATGATTAAATTTTTCGTCCCGGTAGCTTTATACCCTAAAACACTTGGTCATGTTTATCGAAGAATTTTCCGTTGTTGCCTCGATGGAACCCGAGGAAATCCAGTCTAGAGTCCTTTTATGGAAGGAGAAATCATCAAGGATGTCTCCTTACTCGACGTTGGTGCTCCCATGGTGATGTGTGTGAGTCGTCGTCCCTTGGACTATGAGTTCATAAGAATAGCCATATAGCTTCTTGTCTCGCCTGTTCCTCAACACAAAGACCCGATGAGTTGACTAACATCATTGTGATCAATAGGAATGAAAATGGAGTGGAAACTTTCGCTTTCGGAGGAAAAATGAAACAGAGAGGAATATGAAAATGAAAATGGAAATTTGCAAAACGGAAGTGGAAATGGAAATTTTATGCGTAAACGAAAACAAAATGGAAAGGTGTTTTCTGGTGAAACATGCGTGAAAGCGGAACTTTCCGTTTCCGTGAATATGGAATTTTTGTTTTTACTGTAGGCATATGGCTTCTTTGTAGCCCAACCACGAAATAACACACAATGACACAATAAGTAGAATGGATCATTTGAGGCCCAACCTCTACTACCACACATGTACTCAATTTTCCTATATGCAATTGTCCAATACTACTACAATACTATGCTAAGTTGCTCAAATAAACATATTATTTTGTAGCCATGTTAACAATTCATTAAACTTATTTGTTCTTGTGCGCATTTCTCTATGATTCAGGGGTTTTAAGTTCCATTCAACGCCCACTTATGTTTCTGTGTCCGCTCTATATTCGCTCCATGTCTGTTTCCGGTAGTATCTGTTTTCGTATTTATTTCTGGGGTTTCTGTATTCATTTCCGGTTCTGCAGAAAAATATGAAAATAAATGTGATACCACTCAGTTTAAATCCGTTTCCGCTCAATTTTCATTCCTAGTGATCAATCTAATGCAATCTATAGTATGTTCATTGCGGTATGATAAATTGTCACTTTATGATCTGCAAGAGGGAGTTGTCTACATTAGTTGGTGTTGATCTCTTTGAGTGATTATTTTTCGTGAAAGTGAATAATCCAATGATCATTGTTGTATCCTCGCCTCTAAGGATAACAAGATAACTATATGGTTATTGTAGGATCAGATATCGATCAAAGGGGGGGTGGGGGGGGGGGTGGTGAAAGATAGATTCGGCAAATAATTTGGAAATGCAAGCTCTTTTGATGTAAAACATAGTAATGCACGTACAACAATTGCTACAGAGTAAAATAAACTAAATAGATACACAACCAAGAAGAAGTGTGTAAACCACACAGAGAAAAAAAAGGTGTAACGACTAAGATGAAATCAATTAACTAGACAGGAAATTACTATGTACATTACATATAGCAAAGTCTACAAAAATGATAAACTACAATAAGTAGAGAGATTTGAGGAAAAAGCTAATCAAAGCATACACAACGTAAATTAGAAAATACTCACAATAGTCTTCGTAGCAATCACAGAGAAAGAAGACGGGAGATGTTCTTTCGAAGAGGCACAATACAATAGCAAACAAGTGTGAAGAAATAGAACCCGTAGCTCGACAAAGACAGCGATTTGTTCGATCAGTTCGAGTTGCTGAAATAAATCTACATTAGGTTGGATGGGCAAGTCACTTAGATTTCGCCCAATCACTCATGATAGATCTTCGAGTTAGATCTCCGGGACCTTCACAGACTTTTTCTTCGGCCGTCCACAATTACTCTAGGCTCAGAACAAACACCTAACCGTCTAGTGGATGCACAGTCCATAGGGGTAATAGGTTAAGTTAAGTTTAAATCTAGTTCTTCAGGATGCTCAATCACTAGCAGATTTTAAGCTTTCGCTTTTTCCTCTCTTAGGACTCTCTCAATCTCTTTTGGGAGGATGGGTTGCTCTGACAAACGGTTGTAAATTCTCTCACGAAGCAGCTAAGCATTTATGGTTGAAGTGTTTGGCTATTTATAGCCAATAAGGGAGCCGACCACCTAAGGGATAACCGACACGTGGCGCAATGGTCGCATTTCAAATACAACATGCGAGTTACTTGCGGAACAAGTCAAGTTGACTCAACTGCCAATGATTCTTATTCGGAGTCCCAAGAGCATCGTCTCAGACTCGGAACATCATCTCGGAAAATCACTGTACCTAAGAGATTCCAAGTCTTCACTCAAAGATGTAGGTGTTGCATTGAGCATACATCGAAATCTCAAATTTTACTTAGACCCGCTCTGCTCTATTTAGGGACATGGAGCAAACCAAATGGTCCGACGATGATTGGCCTTAGGTATCATTGGGTAACATTGTGTGGCCCATTTGAATACCAGGTTACAATGACCAGTTACAGAACATCATTCCAAATAGCATCATTTGGCAACCGAACTTTATATCAAGTTAGGATATTTAGAGTTTATTCGTTCAACGAAAAAAGCACATATGCAACTCCGCTGTCGTCGGGCGGCGCTCGTGGCTCGAACTGAGGGTAGCGCAGGCGGGGGATATCGCCGGCCGTGATGTAGTCCATGACGCTCTGCAGAGTCCGGCCATACCACCATAGCCGACGGCCGGCCTCGTGGAAGTTCCCGGAGGCGAACCGTCCTCCTCATACTGGCGGCGCCCTCTCACGCCGATTGATGAAGAAGGCGTCCCAAGTATGCTGGTTATCGGGATGCCGGCCGATTCATCCGCTGCTCCGGCGTGAGGTCGAGGTAGTAGTGGTTCGTGATGGCCGCCCGGCCTTGCAGCACTGAGGGACGGAGGGACGCACGCCCGGGCGCTTAGGCTCCAGCCGGTGGGGACGCTGTAGCCCGGTGGACAAGGGTAGTTCGAGGCGCAAAGCTCCTCCACCTGCTGGTAGGTTAGAGTGGGTGCGGTGGAAGCCATGAGAGAGTGATGAGAGATTGTAGAGATGTGATAATGCTGGCCAAGCCGGGCTACATATATGTAGTGCAGAAATGGCGGGAAAAATGGGAGCGGGAAGACAGGAGGCGGGAAGAAAGTGGCGGGAAGAAAGAGGCGGGAAGACAGGGAAGAAATGGCGGGAAGAAGAGGAATCCAGAGCTGGTCATCTAACCTTTAGTCCCGGCTGGTTGATGCCGAACAAACGTCGATAAACGACGATCTTCAAATGGAAGTAGCAACCACCTCCGGCGCCGAGGTATATATATACATTGAGCCTCTGGTGATACAAACTAACTGATTTGAATAAATATGTGTGTACTAACGCAGCGACTCTCTTTCTTATTTTAGCTCTCGGCGGATCATCGAAACAATCGAGTACGCCGTCAAAGCGTGGCGCAACCAAGACGATGAAACAAGGAGAAACATGCACCATCGAGGTTGTCGACAAGGTAACCGGCAGGTCACCGGAGCCCCGCAAGAACGCCACCAAGTTTGTCGACCAATGCGGAGCCATTGTTAGAGACAACGTCTCGATCACCGCCCAGGAGTGGAATGAGCCAAAGAAGGCACGAATTGATGGTTTCACTTTTGTCGATAAGAGAACAAAAAAGATTGCTTCAAGAAGCTTATGGAACATTTCGTTCTACCTCCGGAATACAACAAATTCGATGAGGAGGGTAACAAGATTGAGGAAAACAAGGAGAGGAGGAGGCTAGTCAAACAGTTCGCTCTTCATAAGATGGCCGACGCATTCCGGAAATTCAAGCAAAATCTAGCCCATGACTTTGTCAAGCAGAACAAGACTCGGATTTCAAAGGACAATATGAGAAACTGAAACATGATTGGCCAGAATTTGTGAAGCAAAAGAAATCGGAGCAGTTCATTCAAATATCGAAAAAAATAAGGAAAATGCGGCTAAGAAGGAGTACAATCATGTTATGGGGCCAGGAGGGTATCGCATTTGGGTGCCTAGGTTGGAGAAGATGGAGAACGAGCTGAGGGCGCGAGGAATCCGTCCAGTCTGGAGGATGGGACCCAAGGGCCAAAAGCTGGTGGTACGGGCATGGGGAACGCTGAACCCGGAGACAGGGGAGTGTGTTTACCGGGCAAATTAATTAAACCCACCCAAGCCTTTATTGACGCAATGAAGGATGCTCAACAGGAAGATCAAGTTCAACAGAGAGAACGACGCTACCGACAAAAGCCCTCGGGAATCCCTGAACATGGAGGGCGTGTCACGAGGCATGGGGCACATTCCGTGGAAAATAGGGTTCCCCGAGCGATGACCCGTCTGATTCTGAAGCCGTAAGAGAAAGATGGATCGGGAATCAGATGTTGTGGCGCGGTTGGCATCGGAAATGGATGTGATGAAGAAAACCATGAGTGTACTAGTAGCCGAAGAGATGCAGCTCGGGTGCAGCATGAAGATCATCCAGCGGATCTCGGAAGCCAAAGAGCGGAGAAGCAGCGTGGCTTCCACGGAGGCCCCATCGGCTGGTGCAGTATGCACCGACGATCGAAATTACTGCACCGGAGCCTCACGGTGGTCGAAATTACTGCACCGGAGCCTCTGGTGGTCGAAATTACTGCACCGGAGCCTCCTCGCTACCCGTGGACGATATAAAGGAGATGAAAGAATGGCATCTGTATTATCCTATCGGGAACATGTCCATGAAGGTAGCCATCGGCGATGCTTTACCATGTTTACCGAGCACTCCACCACAACAACCCCATTCAAGATGGCTATGCTCGTGTCACGGTGGAGGACATAGTCCAAGGGTTTGAGTACACGGAGAGTGACATTGCTACACCTCAAGGGGAGAAAAGACTTGGAGATGTCAAGCGCCATTTCATTCTATGGCAAAAGAAGTTTATCAAGTTTCAGCGAGGCGCCAAGGACAACAAGTCCACCCCCTACGGTGGTGGTGGTGGCGGTGGCGGTGGTGGTGGTGGTGGTGGTGGTGGCGGTTCACCTACACCTCCGTCACGTCGGCCAGCCGACGCCGCCCAGTCCCTAACGTCCGGCGGGTGATCAGCCGCCGCCCCGATCCTCGTCCGGCGGGTGATCGACGCCGCGCTCCCAATCCACCTCCGCAAAGAAGCGAAGCAGTCTGGATTATTAACCCGGACCCTTATGTACCTAAGACCACAAAGGTACCGGAGCCATCATCAAGCCTCTCCCCACAAGGCCTTGGGAACGTAGTGCCGAGGAAGTCGGCCTGACGCGGCTGCTGATTTGGAGAAATGGAAGGCGGACTGCAAGAAGAAAAGAGAGCCCGAGCCCAAGCCAGTATTTTCGATGAGCAAAAGAAGTGGGCTAAGTCATTTTTGAGCACACCGTCCCAAGCCGAAGAAACTGCCTAACGACTATGCACGTGAACTTCACAGCAGGCACTCATGTTCAAGGAGAACAAAGAGCGGGAGAAGGCGAAAGTAAAAAGCGGGAAACAAGTTGCCCAACTCGGGGAACAAAGTAAACAATCGATTGCCCCGCTTATAGTGGAAGCCTTCTGTCCGGATGCCCCGAGATCATACAAGCTGCGGCAGACAGGATTGATCAGTAACGAGTGCCGAGAACAAGCGGCCAACTTAGGTATTACTCTTCGTGAACTGTTAGGCCTTGATGAGGCGCCGATGAAGGAGGTAGTAATTACATATGTCAAGAATGGGCCTCTCGTCGAGCCTCACAGAGGAAAAGGATCTACCTCCACAAATGAAAGGTCTGCTGAAATGGTACAAGGGTTACATAAAAATAAAAACGCCAAAGAATATATTTATGCGGAAGTTAGACATGAGCATCACTTCAAACATTACTATGTACAAATTGAACTGAGTGAATTGTTCCAGCTTTTCGTCTGCGAGCTCGACAAATCTATCATCATCGATTGCTACGTTACGTAAGTGATTTATTAATTTCTACCCCATCTCGTTCATATTGCCTGCACTATATATATGTCCTAACTATATTGTTGTGTCCGCTATTATACATGCAGAATGAAGATTAAGGAATGCAGAGTAAGGAACATCCATGATGTTGGGTTCATTGACCCACACATCGTTAATGGACATGTGTTGGAGCGTCACCCCGCCGACGTGGAGGCAGACCTGTGGCAGTTTCTTACAAAGCAGGAACTCAAAAGTGATATTCTATTTCCTTACCATTTTGGGTGAGTGTTTATGTCTTGAGCACATTCTCTTTTGTTTACTCCATGCATGGTATGTGGCGGCTAATCGATGAGTTATGCATGACGTCTTTGTGCATGTATCGTGTCCGCAGGTTCCACCGGATTCTGCTAGTAATTAAAGTTAACACCTCGTAATGTCTCGTTCACGACTCTCCTAATATGGATCCAAAGCTTTGGGGCGGCATGAGAAGAATGCTGCAGAAGTAATTATTTTCATTTATTTGCGCTCTATATCGATCGGCCTATTTCGCTCATTTCCTAATATCAAGTAACTAATAACTCTCTTGTTCATTTAATTTTCTTTGCCTCGTAGGGTTTGGAGACGGTTCGTAGATACAAAGGTCGGTGAATTCAAAAAGAGCTAGAATTCAAAAGGTCAAAGCCTAAGAATGCCGGGGATATTCAGCCACCGGAGACCAATCTATGTGGATACTATATGCGTGAGATGATCCGAGATACACCTCTGGCGGGTTCGAGTGATACCAATGCTCGGAGGAATAACCTCCGGATGATGCTTAGTCCGTAAGCTCGCTTCCGACCACTTCAAGAGGAACTAGCTGGATGGTTCAGCAGGAAGTCCTCCATCCTAAAGGAGAACACTATTACGAGGACGTAGAACTTTATATGCATTAAATCATGTATGGAAACTTGTTCAAAATTGTATATGGTCATCCGATGATATTGAATATATATTGTATATTCCTCTTGAATTCTTTTTGGTTCTAATTTCAAATTTATTTGAAATTGTACATTCATATGCATGTATGTAGTACCGTAGAATATATGAAACTCCTTCAAAATTAAAATAAAGCACAAAAGAAATAAAACAATACAAATTAAACAGAAAACAGGTTTAGGGGGGCTAAAACCCTAAACACATGGCGGCTTTAGTCGCGGTTGGCCGTAAGAACCGCGACTAAAGGTCCTCCGCCCCGACGGTCGCCTGGTGCCCACGTGGACGGGCCGTTAGTCGCGGTTCTTAAGCAGCCGCGACTAAAGGTGGGAGGCATTAGTCGCGCTTATTTGGTCGCGGTTGCCCAACCGCAACTAATGGCGATATGTAACGCGACCAAAGGCCTTTTTTCCACCAGTGGGCGAATGGACGAGAGGTATGGAACGTCGGCCTAGGCAAAGCAGTATGGTGACCCGGTGGAGGGCTGGAGGTCACGGAGGTCCGACAAGGTCTTGGCAAGCGACGGGGGTGGTACAGCGGCGGCGGTGGCCATGGAGGAAGTGAAAGCAGAGAAAGGGAAAGGCATGGACGGTGGCCATGGAGGAAGTGAAAGCAGAGAAAGGGAAAAGCATGGACTTTTGGATGGGTAGAGGTGTCGAAGTCTTATGCGGCGGAGGTCCGAACACCTGTTTCTGGTTTGCGGAAAAACGAACAAGCAAACTGGTCCCCAAACTAATGCGGGATGATGTTGAATGGTAAACTGCGTCCGAGCAGTTCGTCCCAGAATCTAAGAGCCAGCTTTGGAGATGACCTAAGACACCGTATCCACATTATCAACTGTTCGGTGGCTCGATTAGTGATGTACACACGAAAGAAGTGCCCTTTCTTCAGGGTAATGTCACTTAGGACAAAAGTTCACAAAACCGCCGGAATCTGGCTGGGATATCAAAACTAGTACAGCCTGACTCTGCCATATCGGACTGTTTTGTTTGATCGTCCACTAGACAACTGGTGGTTTTGTCGTCTCTCGTAAGCAACACCTGTGGGAGGAGGAGGACCACTTCTCTTCGGTCTAGCTTCATCGGCGTCGCGTCGCTGAAAAGAGGAACCAGAGGTGGAGGTATCTTCGCAGCAGCCGCACCGGCGTTGCACCGGCGGCACCGGCAGGTGATCCAGCCATGCATGGCCATGAATCAGACCCACTAATAGCGGTGCGCGCCCTTTCTTCCTCTCCGGTCAATGGAGAAAGACAAGGGAACGAAAAAGAAAATACGTAGGCTAATTGGCTTAACTAGTTTATTTAGTTTAAGCCATCTTAGTGGCCAACATGGAGCCCAACCCGAGCGACCTCGCTCTCGCTCACACGCCCGCGGCGGCGGCGCCGCCGCCGCCCTGATCTCCTACCCTGCACCTGCTCTGTCCAGATCCGGGATCCTCTGCACTTCCTCTCAACGCTCGTGTGCTTCTCTTCGCGGAGCGACGCCATGGCTGCTGATCCTCGACCTCGGCCCACATCCATGTCGGCCGCGACGGCTGCCTCCCTGCCGTCCGTCGGCTCCCGGCCCCCAGCTTGACACCCGCCGCCGCTCTCGCCGCGGCCGCCCTCGCCTCCCGCCGCTCCGACCCAGCGATTCATGGGAGGAGGGTGTCCCACACGCTCCTCACCAAGGAGGCGACGACGTCCACGACTGCGCCCTTGGCTCCGGCTCCACTTGCTGCTGCCGCCTCCATCCTTCCACCGACGGCACCGGCAGCGCCCCACTCCGGCTCGTCCCCGGCCTCGGCCCCGGATGAGCCCCACTCCGACTCGTCGTCTGCAGCGACCCGGCCTGTGTCCTGGGCCTCCCTCACCGACAAGGACAACGAGGATGACGAAGAAGAGTTGGCTCCGCTGACGCCGCCGGCTTCCAAAAGCCCGGTCTCTGCTGCTGACCCGACTGTTCCATGCGTTGGGCACGAGGAGGAGACGAGTGGTGGATGGCATGAGGTACTGCCTCGGCGCGGTCGGCGCTGTCAGGCGTCACCAACACCGGCATTTGCTCCTCGTCCCATCCTGCACAGCTCCACGGTCGATGTTGTCGATGCCTCGCCCCTGGACACCGTGCGGCAGTTTGCGGAGATCCCTTACGATGCTCCCGTTGCTTGGAGAACGGACATTGGGCGCGTGGGTGCCGCAATTCTTGGCGTCGCCGCCAGCTCTTTGGCATGCCTTGTCGCGCCACCACTGTCTCGCCTCGGCACCGAGCATTGTCAAGCTCCAGCTTCTTGTGGGGGTCCGATGAAATCCACTCTCCCCTACAAGGCGCTTCATCGAGGGTCCTGGGCGTCGATTGTATCTGATGATGTTGGCTCGGCACCCCCAACCGATGTGCTGTTGCAGTCCACTTTAGCAACTCAGGCCAAGTTCTTGCGCGTGTTGGGAGCTTTACGGAGCGGGCGGAGGCGGCCCTGGACAAGCTCTCTCTTGTGTCGGCTGTGTTGCAATCCACTCCTACGTCGCGTCCTTCTAGTCAGGTTGATGTTGTTGGTGGCTCAACAGAGAACAGGGATGAAGAGCTCTATGGTTGTTTCTCCCCTCGAGTTGGGGACAACTTGTCGTCGATGTCTGCTGCTGTAAGCGAGGCCATCGACGTGGTCATCGTCCCTGTGTTGCAGATTATGCCCGAGCTTCAACAACTATGTGTGAGACCTGTTTCACCTCAACCTATGGAGCATGTGGAGGTCGTCTCGCTGGTGACCCCTGTTGAGGGGCAGGATTCACCTAGGTCATGTGAGCAACTAGAAGCGTCCGGCTCCATCGTGTCAGTGGTATCTATGTCTGATAATGTTGAGGCAGTCAAGATGTTGGCGTCTGATCCTTTGAAGCCCAGCCAGATGGTCACCATTGTGGAGCGTGAAGGTTCCAATGTTACGATTACTCACTCGCCACGAGACCGTTGGGCAGGTTTCTGTGCGTGACAAGGTCAATGATATTCTCTTCCAGATAGAGATTCATAGCTTGCTTGAACGTTTGGAAGCGGCTAGCCCTGGATCTGGCAAGGTGATTGTTGAGGAGGCTCTCAGGAGCAAGAGAATGAAGAGTGGCGCCATAAGAAAGGCGTTCGCAGCTGCTTGATGGATGGTCATGAGTCTCTTGGGTTGTCCTTATGGTATGAGTTGTTAGCGCGGATTTGGTGGTGCACGTGGTCTTCGGCCGTGTTATTCTTAGGGGTTTCTTTGCGGTGTAGCACTGTGAGGGTTGGTGGTCGCTATGTGTTGGGTATGGTTGTCGGGTTGATCGCGTGTTTACAGGGTTACATGCTCCGTGAGTAGTCCACGTGTGGTTGATTTGTATCGGTTTTCGCCCGGTTTTCCGTTGATTAACTGGGCAATTCTCTTCGCTTAATTAATCAATGAGGCAAATCTTTTGCCTCCGTTTCAAAAAAAAAATCTTAGTGGCCAACTCGCCTCCAGTCCTTGTTGCTCGCTGCTGTTGCAACAACAGCAACGTTAAAACCACCACCACCGGCGGCGGCCGCCTCAGCAAAGCAAGTCGTCGTAGCCATAGACCTATGCTAACCTACGTACTAGCTAACTTCTCCTCTTAGGTACGTACAGACGTTGATACTTGATAGCAGCGACAGCACCAGAGGCAGCATTGTAATAGAAGGACTACTCCCATCCGCTTCTTGCTCAAGTGTTCAAACTTTAGATTAACAAAATGTAATGCTAACCCCGCCATTAGCTAGAAGAAGACAACAACAGGCGATAAGGTATCATTCATCGAATATTTTGTGGCAATGATTTGCAGCTTTTGGGTTGCGCTGTCACCTTTAAACTATCAGTGGCTGGAGTTCCAGAGCCACCCCAGCCTATCACGCGACCGCGGACCTGATGGGGTGTTCTTTGCTTTGCATGAAAAATATATGTGATGTCTTGTTGGAAGGAAATATCCTACTCTTTTGCTTGCTTTATATTTTGAGCAAAACTCTTTTGCTTGTTGCATCTTAGTTGTTGTGGCTTACTCGTTTGCTCATCCGTTAAGAAACTTCATGACAAGTACCAAGAAGTTCGGCTGGTTTTGTGGCCTCGAAATGCCCAGGCGGGTGCGCGGCCTAGGGGCCAGGATGGAAGTCGAAGCGGTAGCTTCGGCAATCTCGTGCGCGTTTGGTGTTGCAAAAAGTTCCTTTGTAGCTCGGCCGCGGTGCCTGTTATCCTGCCCGTCTGTTTTGTGTTGGGATTTGTGCGCATAAGGCATCACGTGCCCATCATCTGACATTGCCTGCGTCATTAGCACGGTCTCTCTCCTGACATGCAGCAGAAACCGCACTCTCCTCACATTTGCATGCAGCACAAGCTCCCTCTCTCCTCTCATTTAATTTATATGCAACCCACTTGTCTCATCTGCATGCAAGAAACAGTCTCTCTCCTATTTCTTTACTCCATAGCACCGAGTACAAACACATTCTCTCACAAGAATGCATGCAAGACACACTCTCTGTTTCTTTTTTCTTTACTCCATGAGCAACGATCAGTGTCAACATTTGCATACTCTCTCTCTAATCACCCTTCCTTTCTCACAAACTCTTTCATGAAAAGGTGCGACTCTGCCAGGGTGTTTTTTATGGAGAGAAACTCAGTGCGCTGCTCATGAACAGTGCATCTTAGATGAGAGAGAGAGGCGAGAATGAGAAGGAGTAGAGAGAGAGCCGGAGGGGAAATCTGTTCATTTTTTAGGGCATAGCATGAGAGAGAGGTGTCCTCCGTGAGTGAGAAAGAGAGAGAGAGAAATTAGGTATTTTAATAGAGAAGTGGCAGAGCTGGCTGAGAGAGAGCGCCCGTGAGAGAGGATGAAAAGGAGAAATGGCAGAGCTGCTGCTACAGGAACTTAGTCATGCAAATGGTCTGACGCGCCTTTAATCAGCTGCCGTGGTCTGCATGTGAGCTGGTCTGACTTGATGCCAATCTCGAGGAACAGGAGGCCAATGAATGGCACAGATAGGAGGTGTCATGTAGCCCCAGCTACAAAAAACCGCTCTCTTTGGTGTTGGCTTCGGTCGCCTGGGTGAAAGAGCCATCGACTCAACTGGCTCGCATCCTCAGGGCCGGAGGAAAAGTCGGAGCGGCGGCTCGGGAATTCTCTTATGTGTAGTGTTGGCCTCGCCGCTTGGGCGGCAGTGTGATTGACTGGTTTGGTGTGTAGCCTCGGTGCAGTGTAGAAGTCGGAGTGGCAGCTCCAGAATCCTCTATAGTGATGTGGGTTATCGTCTCCGGTCACTTGGCTGATAGAGTCATCGGCTCGGCTGGTGCGTAGCCTCGGGGCTGGCGTGTGCATGTCTCGCAAATGTATCGCGCTTCTACCAGTTTTCCATATTAACCGATCAATTCTCTTTTTTCTTAATGAAAAGGCAGAGCTTTTGCTGGTTCCTAAAAATAATTAATTCCCTTTTAGGGCCAATTGTTTTGGGGCTTATGAGTAATTGCAAAATAAGTTGCCCTCTACCCAGCTTATTTTGACAGCTCAATCTAAAATTTTATTCTAAAACCTAGTAGTTAAGCAGCCATCCATAAGCTCCGAAAGAATTGACTCTTAATTTCAAAGATAGATACACACCCATAAATAAAATACATATGTGAAGGATTCAGTGTAGAATTATAGATTAGATTTTGGCCCAAATAACAAACAATTCCTGAAAAATCTCAAATGCCCATGTGAAGTTTCATGACATGGTGGATTATGAAATTTCTCGTTTGGCGCACTAAAGAATACGCTCCCTAGGAATCCCCTATTCACCACTCTCTACGGCGAACTATCATTCAATCGCACAGAGAAACGACTTAGCGACCAGATATGGGCCGACTCATATTTGAGCGTTTTACACACTGCAACCAACCCTGTTTTAACCTTCTAGAAGGATACCTAAACCGGTTTTGTTTTTCTCACTGGATTTCTTTTCGGTTTTAGCTTTTTATCTTTTTTCTTCTTCTATTTCTTTCCTTCTCATGATTTCCATAAATTGTTTGCTAACTTAAAAATGTTCATAATTTTAAAAGTTTAGTAATTACAAAAATGTATTTTCAAAAATAATCGTTAATACAAAAAATGTTTGGGATTCTAATAAATGTTCATAATTTAAAAAAAATCCAGAAACATTAGAAAATTCAAAATAAAATGTATTTAAAAAATCAGTTCATATTTTCAAAAATATTCCAAGCTTTCAAAAAGTGTTTTGAAGATTCAAAATTTACTACTGATTTGAAAAATTGTTCATGTTTTCCTGAAAAAGATTCACATTTTTAAATATTGTTCTCAGAATTGTAAAAATGTTCGTATAGTATGTTCACTACAGTTCGGTTTTTGTATCCGAAGAACGCTAGACAGAGAAAAAGACAAAAACCGCTGGACTGCTGGCTAGATTTACCAGCACAGTGGGGCATCTCATTATCTACTTTTTCTGTTATCCGATCCTACATGACATGCGAGGCATCACCCTGGGGCTATGCATTGGCCATGCCCTAAGCGTCCACCGGAAAAACTATATCTTGCTTACAGCGAAACTAGATTATGTCTCAGTGACGGTTTTCATTCTCTTTATAATAATGGCCAGCCCTTTTCCGCATCCTCCCCGGTTCACTCGCTCAGGCGTGTCCGCTTGCTTGCTGCGTTTTGCTCGTGTTTTTTTTGTTTTTCTTCCGAATTTTTGTTTCTTCACGGGTTCTTTAAGTTTTTGGTTTTCCTTTGATTTATCATCATTTTATTATTTTTATTCAAGTTTCTAGTAGTTTTTTCTGTACTTTATTTTTCTTTATTTTTCCTTTAGGTCCTTTCTTCGTTTTTATTAGTTTTTTATTTTCTTTTATATTTTCTTTGGGTTTATTTGTTTCTTCCTTCGTTTCCTTTTTTTATTTTTCTTCATTTCCTCATGAGTTTTCAAGGTTTTCTGCTTGGGTTGTTTCGCTTATTTAGGTCTTTCTTTTGTTTGTTTCTTCCGTTTCTTTAGTTTTCACCGTTTTTCTTTGTTTGTTTCCTCAACACATGTCTACATTTTCATGCGCATACATCTGAAATATTTTTATACATGTTTATCATTTTAAAAATACATGATTAAATTTTTTCGTCGGTAGCTTTATACCCTAAAACACTTGGTCATGTTTATCGAAGGATTTTCCGTTGTTGCCTCGATGGAACCCGAGGAAATCCAGTCTAGAGTCCTTTTATGGAAGGAGAAACCATCAAGGATGTCTCCTTACTCGACGTTGGTGCTCCCATGGTGATGTGTGTGAGTCGTCGTCCCTTGGACTATGAGTTCATAAGAATAGCCATATAGCTTCTTGTCTCGCCTGTTCCTCAACACAAAGACCCGATGAGTTGACTAACATCATTGTGATCAATAGGAATGAAAATGGAGTGGAAACTTTCGCTTTCCGGAGGAAAAATGAAACAGAGAGGAATATGAAAATGAAAATGGAAATTTGCAAAACGGAAGTGGAAATGGAAATTTTTATGCGTAAACGAAAACAAAAATGGAAAGGTGTTTTCTGGTGAAACATGCGTGAAAGCGGAACTTTCCGTTTCCGTGAATATGGAATTTTTGTTTTTACTGTAGGCATATGGCTTCTTTGTAGCCCAACCACGAAATAACACACAATGACACAATAAGTAGAATGGATCATTTGAGGCCCAACCTCTACTACCACACATGTACTCAATTTTCCTATATGCAATTGTCCAATACTACTACAATACTATGCTAAGTTGCTCAAATAAACATATTATTTTGTAGCCATGTTAACAATTCATTAAACTTATTTGTTCTTGTGCGCATTTCTCTATGATTCAGGGGGTTTTTAAGTTCCATTCAACGCCCACTTATGTTTCTGTGTCCGCTCTATATTCGCTCCATGTCTGTTTCCGGTAGTATCTGTTTTCGTATTTATTTCTGGGGTTTCTGTATTCATTTCCGGTTCTGCAGAAAAATATGAAAATAAATGTGATACCACTCAGTTTCGTCCGTTTCCGCTCAATTTTCATTCCTAGTGATCAATCTAATGCAATCTATAGTATGTTCATTGCGGTATGATAAATTGTCACTTTATGATCTGCAAGAGGGAGTTGTCTACATTAGTTGGTGTTGATCTCTTTGAGTGATTATTTTTCGTGAAAGTGAATAATCCAATGATCATTGTTGTATCCTCGCCTCTAAGGATAACAAGATAACTATATGGTTATTGTAGGATCAGATATCGATCAAAGGGGGGGTGGGGGGGGGGGTGGTGAAAGATAGATTCGGCAAATAATTTGGAAATGCAAGCTCTTTTGATGTAAAACATAGTACGTACAACAATTGCTACAGAGTAAAATAAACTAAATAGATACACAACCAAGAAGAAGTGTGTAAACCACACAGAGAAAAAAAAGGTGTAACGACTAAGATGAAATCAATTAACTAGACAGGAAATTACTATGTACAGTACATATAGCAAAGTCTACAAAAATGATAAACTACAATAAGTAGAGAGATTTGAGGAAAAAGCTAATCAAAGCATACACAACGTAAATTAGAAAATACTCACAATAGTCTTCGTAGCAATCACAGAGAAAGAAGACGGGAGATGTTCTTTCGAAAGAGGCACAATACAATAGCAAACAAGTGTGAAGAAATAGAACCCGTAGCTCGACAAAGACAGCGATTTGTTCGATCAGTTCGAGTTGCTGAAATAAATCTACATTAGGTTGGATGGGCAAGTCACTTAGATTTCGCCCAATCACTCATGGTAGATCTTCGAGTTAGATCTCCGGGACCTTCACAGACTTTTTCTTCGGCCGTCCACAATTACTCTAGGCTCAGAACAAACACCTAACCGTCTAGTGGATGCACAGTCCATAGGGGTAATAGGTTAAGTTAAGTTTCGTCTAGTTCTTCAGTGATGCTCAATCACTAGCAGATTTTAAGCTTTCGCTTTTTCCTCTCTTAGGACTCTCTCAATCTCTTTTGGGAGGATGGGTTGCTCTGACAAACGGTTGTAAATTCTCTCACGAAGCAGCTAAGCATTTATGGTTGAAGTGTTTGGCTATTTATAGCCGGAGCAATCCTGACATGTGAAATGACCAATAAGGGAGCCGACCACCTAAGGGATAACCGACACGTGGCGCAATGGTCGCATTTCAAATACAACATGCGAGTTACTTATGAACAAGTCAAGTTGACTCAACTGCCAATGATTCTTATTCGGAGTCCCAAGAGCATCGTCTCAGACTCGGAACATCATCTCGGAAAATCACTGTGCACGAAGAGATTCCAAGTCTTCACTCAAAGATGTAGGTGTTGCATTGAGCATACATCGAAATCTCAAATTTTACTTAGACCCGCTCTGCTCTATTTAGGGACATGGAGCAAACCAAATGGTCCGACGATGATTGGCCTT
Source organism: Aegilops bicornis (assembly GCA_021605145.1). NCBI lineage: Eukaryota > Viridiplantae > Streptophyta > Magnoliopsida > Poales > Poaceae > Aegilops > Aegilops bicornis. Next base: position 615,976,338 of record CM038674.1, on the reverse strand, counting down.
AGGTATCATTGGGTAACATTGTGTGGCCCATTTGAATACCAGGTTACAATGACCAGTTACAGAACATCATTCCAAATAGCATCATTTGGCAACCGAACTTTATATCAAGTTAGGATATTTAGAGTTTATTCGTTCAACGAAAAAAGCACATATGCAACTCCGTTTCAATTTCTGTTATGAACCCGTTAACATCACAAGTTAGCATACTTGCAAGTGCAACTCCAGAACAGAGGCAAACTTAGATCAATAGTTTGAAATTTTTCTATAGGCATAAAGCTAATAATAATGTTACAAAGACATTGTAATTAATGGATATTACAGCCCTAGGCAACAAAGTCTGGTCGGCCCTCTCGTCCAGCGGTGACCGACTAACCTGTCCCAAAAGACCCATAGGCCTCGAAATTTCCGGCCGGCCGGGCCAATGTCCCAATGGGTGCGATCGACGTCCAGCCTTTATGCTCACTTTCAGAATTTGATGAATCCTCGTTTCAATCTAACCATGCTTATAGCCTAAAAATAATATATCTAACCATGCTTCTCTGCCCGCGTCTCCACGTCCAAGACATGGCCAGATTTCTCGTTGCCGAGCCCGTGCTTCTTGCCGTGGCCGTTGGTCACCAAGGTTAAGGGCAGCTCACCGGCGCCTGTGGCGCTGACGTCGGAGACTTGGCTGATGTCGTCCTTGTTCTTGCCCCAGATGAGAAAGTAGAGGCCTATCACGATAATCACTGCACCAATCACACTGAAAGCAAAAATGACATGATACCATTAGTATATGTCTATCTTTATATATATGCTAGCACCTGTGTAGTAAGTGTACCTTCCGAGAGTGATCTCTTCCTTGAGAATGATGGAGCCCATGACGGCGGTAATGATCATGCAGAGCGGGTTGAAGGCCGTCACGAAGACCGGGCCCCTTTGCCTCGACACAACGCCCTGCAAATAGTAGGCCACGCCGGAGCACACTATGCCGGCGTAGACCACGGTCAAGAGGCGGTTATCGAAGCCGATAACCCAGGCCTGGGTGTTGGCGCGCTCAGCGACGAGGGCGACGGCGCCGCTCATCAGCGAGCCCATGCCGCAGATGAGCGCCGTGACGGAGAGCTCCGCCGGGTAGCTCCGCAGCGTGCTGGACTGGAGAATGAAGAAGCAGGACCAGACCATGCAGGAGCCGATGAGCATTATGGTCCCTTTCAGCCACAGCCAGTCCCGCGCGGCGGCGGCGGCAACGGCGCCCTGGCCACCGGCAGTGGCGTGGTGCTGGCCCTTGGTCCAGGGGAACTGCACGGCGGGGCCGTGGTAGAGGATCATGAGCACAGCGCCGGCCACCGTGAGGACCGTGCCGGCGATCTTGGCCTGGCTGTGGAGATTGCGCAGCCGCACCTTCTCCATGCGCAGGATGAGGGCCAGCACGAAGGTGACGGCCGGGAGGGTGTTGAGGAGCGCCGTCGCGAATCCCGCCGAGGAGAGCTTCGCGCCCAAGAAATAGAGGTTCTGGTCAATCACGGGCCTGACAGACCCATGCAACACAGCACATCAGTCAGTAATCAAGAAAGAGTTCTGTGTAGTTAACAGCACGGACGTACTCAAGGATTGCGAGCCCCATGATCTTGAGGAAGATGGTGGTTGTCATCTTTGGCCTCCGTTCCCTGCACATGTTATACGTAGGATGGAGCAAATACACAATTAGGTAGTGTTCTGTTCTCTCATGGATAATGATCTACGTAAATACGAATGAAATGAACTCGTATACAGTCTTGCCAAGTCTCAGTCGAAGTCGATGCTATATCCATAAAATTTTACATTAAGATCCGTGCAAAAAAAATTAATTTTTTTTTCTTGCATGTTATATCACTTGACTTAGACTTGACCTAGCCACACCCACTCGTAGAATATAATTTAAAGTGTATGGGTGGATGTAACTCTATGGATGAACGGTGCATAAGCTTCTGGTTGACATGTGGGGTCTGGTGGTTCCATGCATGGTAGGTCCTCCACCAGTGGCCAATCAGGTCACACTGCCTAGTGGAGGTCGTCCAGGTGCGTTTACACGTACGTAAACACACATACCGCACACATGCCGGTTAGCTAGCTACATGCACCTGCTTATGTGTCATTTTCTACTTCTGCTAATTAATGCACTGATATTCTGATTGATCCATATCCATATACAAATGACGATTTAACGCCTGACAAGGAATCCCGGAAAGGTAGCTTTGCGGGTACAAAATAGAATAAGGTATCAAGATGTGCACCTACACTTTACTGGATTAGGATCCACAAGTGCAGCTTGCACCATCTAAATGAGACAAACATACCCCTCAACAGAAAATTCTAAATGAGACAAACATGATAATATATGAACCGAGCGAATTGTACGTGTATGTTGATCGATCGTGGGGGTGCACGTTTGGCAAGTTGGCGTTGTTAATTTTCTTGATCTTCCTTTCCTACTAGTAAATCGATCCGTTTGTTCAGTTGTCCCTAGTTAGCTCCTCGAAAGTTTGTATAACTAATTAAAAGCGAATGCTAGAGTGTGGGAGCATTGGTCAGAATAGTGGCAGCTAACTGAACATCCATGCGTGCTTCTGCAAGTTGTGATGTACTCCCTCAGCTCACAAATATAAGGTGTTTTAAATATTTTAATATGAACTACGTACAGACTGAAATGAGTGACTAAACACACTAAAATGTGATTATATACATCCGATTTTTTTTTTTAAAAGTTAGAACATCTTATATTTGTGAACGAAGGGAGTAAGTTTTTGGTAAAACATGAAGCGCTCATGCATGTGCGAACTAATTAATTAATGATCTATCTCTAGTCCTCTACTTCGATAGTAACTCATGACAATATAAACAATCGGGCCCTTGCTTGGATGGTTAATCGGGCCCTTACTCGTATATATTGTGTTTCATATCTTGTAATGGTTCGGTAATGGTTGCATTTGTTTTGTATTCTGCTTAATAATTAATAAAAATAGTTGTGTGCCTCGCAATGATGTAGAGACCGAAGGTTGCAACCTCCTTTTCTATAGAGAAAAATCTCGTATTGTGTTGTGATCCACGAGTGCAGCTTGAACCATCTAAATGAGACAAAAATGAGATCAAATTGTACGTGTGTGTTTGCTCGATCGTGGGGGTGCATGTTTGGCAAGTTGGCCTTGTTAATTTTCCTGATCTTCCTTTACTATATTCGTCCATTTGTTCTATTGTCCTTGGCTCCTGGAAACTTTGTCTAACTAACTAAAAGCAAAAGCCAGAGTGTATGGGAGCATCGGCCAGAATAATGCTGGCAGCTAACTGGACATCCATGCATGCTTGTGTAAGTTGTGCTGTACATTTCTGGTAAAACTTGAAGCGCTCATTTATGTTGGAACCATCTACTCTAACTAATTAATGATCTATCTCTAGTCCTCGACTTTCATGGTAGCTCATGACAATATAAACAACCGAGCCCTCGCTTAGATGGTTAATGAGATGATTTTACTCTGAGTTAATTGAGATCATTACATCTCGTATTTTGTGGTGAACTGGTGACTTTGCCGTTTGACGTAGAGACTCATCTGCTGAAGTGTACGTGTTGATCTTGATCCTCTGCCGGATGTTTTTCGAAGGAAAAATAGGCAACATACTGACTAATATGCATGCCATCCGCATGATGCGTGTGCATGCGAGCGAGCCCATGATGCAATACCTACTACACGACGATGTACGGACAAGAGAGTGGCGCCTGCGTCCGAGAGCGGCGTGTGTGTGAAAGAGTAGTTAGTCGATGCATGGAGGAATGGAACTAGGCAGGGTTACCTCTCGAAGTAGAGGGCGAAGGGCGTCATGACGGCGGTGGCGACGAGGTTACGGTAGACGACGAGGACGAAGTGGCTCATCCCGGCCTTGAGGGACGCCACGGCGATGATGTACATCCCGGCGAACCCCACCTGCAGCAGCACCATCGCCAGGTATGGCTTCACATCGTTCAGAACTTTCCACCCCATGCCCATATTTCTATCTCTCTCCTCCGGCTAGCTACTTCTCCCTCACTCAGTAGCCCGAGCTCGATGTGACTCACGCAAGCAATGGCCAATGGCTGTGGTTTGGCGATGAGCTCACAGGGAAACCGGCTCCTTTATATAGACGCGCTCCACCAACACTGTGCGGCCAACGGTACATGTAGGCTTCAGGAGCAGGATGAAAAGCGTAGTGTGGCTCATCGGTGGATCCGAGTCATGGATCCGCCTGCCACATCATGCCCTTTGCGTCCCAGCGCTAGCTTAGCTAATAAGATTTAGCCGCAATACTATGCTACGCGAGTGAATGATATTATTCCCAGAAAAATAAAAAGTGAATGTTAATTATTATCGCCATAAACAAGTCATAAAATTAAAAATGTTTATGTAGTTTGTTCATAAACAAGTCATTCTAACTAAGGACAATTTGGCCAATGACGGAGACGGGAGGGGGGGGGGGGGGGGCCCCCCGAACGAACGAGCGTTTCAACTTAATTTGGCGATACGAACGCACGTTTTTATCATTTTTTTAAATACTCCCCCCCCCCCCCCCCCCTATCTCAACGGTAATTTCAGAAAGAAAGGAAAAGACCCATTTGAAGCCCACTAGTGGCCAGATAGGCCGGTTGGCTCTAGTCTCATGGCCTCCTGGGCGTTACGTTCTCACGTGTGATTAGCCTATACGTCGGTTAGAACGTGAAATTAGTCCCCGCCGTTCCTTGCCCTCGCACGCCTGGCCACCTCTGCTCGCTCTCCCTGCCCTGCTTCTGCTGATCCTATTCATACCGCGACATTGCAACGCAGCCTTCTTCAGTTGTCAAATTATCCGGATCCAACCAGTGGGAAGTAGCCAAGAACCCAAGGTTTGACACATCAGTACATCGCCATGCATCTACTAATCTAAATCCCTAATTCCTCATCTTGTATCATTGTTGAACTTATACATCAGATTTGTGTTGTTTATTTGTTTTGGTTCTGTGATTTGTGATGCTATGATTCTATGAAGAATTTCTATCTTGTACGTGTCCTAAAAATTATCATGATCGTGATGCAAATTATCTTGCATTAGTTCTTATTTGTGATGCAAGTTTTTTCTATGTCCTACTTGTCCAATATACAGTAGCTTATTGCGAGACTGCAACTCAGCAGCTATGAGGAGCCAAACACCATTAAGATTAATTCATTTTTAAGCCGGTTGCTTAAAATTCTCAACCTACTAAAAATTATTAACAGGGCTGATGTGCAAGTTCAAATCCTGATCCAATTGACAATAACGATCAGGATATGCCGGACATGGTTAATGTTGGAGAACATGCAAAAGCATGTCAAATTGGGAGGTGCCACCGGACAAGCAAGATGAATCTTGATATTTTTATATATCTAAGGGACCATATCAGCTAGGAAGTGCCCCGAAACACTCTAAATATCAATCTATTTTTTAAACGCCAACTAGGAGCCTTTCTTCGGCATTGCATGATCATATACGTCGAAAAAAATTAGCAGTTAAGTTCTCTTCATTATTAATCTTTTGTCATCCTATTGGCAATGGTAGAGGTAGATTCAAACTCATACAACTGTATCCATGTCACATATTACGGTATGATGATAGTTATCTTTTCGGTCTAGAAAAAAAGTTATGAACTTGACTTGGCCCCCCTTATACCAAAATCCTGGCTCCGCCCCTGAATTTGGCAAAGCGTAACTGGACAGGATCTCGAAGATGTAGCTCCTGCGATAATGATGAATCTATCAAACACCTCTTTCTTGATGATGTAAGAGTATCTGTGCCCGCTCGGCCCCGCGTCGCCCCATGCTCAGGCGACTCGGGTGGCACCCCAACCCTAGCCGCCGCAAGGGCCTAAATCATCTTCCTCCCTTCCTTCCGCCGCCGCCGGAGGACGCCGCCGGCCTGTGCCCGGAGGCTGACGGCGGTGGCGGGGGTCCTTCCTCTCTCCCGCGTCTCAGGGGTGGCGGGGCCCCAACGCGCGTGGAGGTGCGGCCGATCTAGAAGCGGCGGCGATGGCTTCGACGAGGGCAGTGGTGGTCGGCCCTGCCTCGAGCCACGGGCGGCTGCCTGCGGCGGCTGGCCTGGATCCGGCGGCGGTGCGATGCGGTCTGCGGCGGCGCGTCTTCGGGCTTTAGATCGGCGACGGCGTCGAGGGCCTGGTGGACTGCTCGACGGCACCTCTGGCAGATCTATTCTGGCCGGTGTAGCCAGCGGTGGTAGTCATCTTCTTCGCGGAGGTGGCCGGCCAGAGGATGGGTGGTCGGATCTCGAGATCCATTATCTAGTCCCGGCTGCGAGTTGGGGAGACATGGTTGCCGGTGAAAACCGAGCCGACGGCAGGCGATGGCAGCGATCTATGCCGTTATCTTGATGAAGGCATCATCGTGTAACTACTGTCGACCCACTCGTGCTGCTCCGGGGAAAACCCTAGGATCTGGTGTTCCAGATCGGACCATGGCGACAATGCAGTGTCGTTTCCCTCTTGGGAGCATTATTTGTGGAGCAGCGCTAGAAGTCAGAGGCAGGAGGTGGAGCGGCTTCGTCTTGCACGGAGCTTGGGTGGAGATGTAAGTCATGCCTGACCGACAGGTGCTACGCTTTGTCATGCCTGGTCGGTAGGTGCTACGCACGACAGATCTTCCAAAGACTTCAAGCTGTGTCGGCTGGTGGTACTTGGTGGCATGGTGCTGAGGTGTACCGGTGCGACCGCGACGTGCTCAGTTGTTCGCACGCAGGGAGGTGGTGCCGTGGGGCGCCGTGGTGGCGTCGACGACAGCTAGACCGAGCAAGGCTGATGCGTCAGTACAACTCTGAAGATGGAGCCGTGGCAGTTGGTGGTTGTGGCCTCTGAGAGTGCGCCGGACCGGTGTGTGCCCTATTGGGGAATGTAGCATACAATTTCAAAAAAATTCCTACGATCACACAAGATCTATCTAGGAGATGCATATCAACGAGAGGGGGAGTGTGAGTCCACGTACCCTCGTAGATCAAAACCGGAAGAATTAGGTTAACGCGGTTGATGTAGTCGAACGTTGATGTCTACTACGCAACCTTGTCCTTGTAGACGTTGTTGGGCCTCCAAGTGCAGAGGTTTGTAGGACAGTAGCAAATTTCCCTCAAGTGGATAACCTAAAGTTTATCAATCCGTGGGAGGCGTAGGATGAAGATGGTCTCTCTCAAACAACCCTGCAACCAAATAACAAAGAGTCTGTTGTGTCCCCAACACAATCAATACAATGGTAAATTGTATAGGTGCACTAGTTCGGCGAAGAGATGGTGATATAAGTGCAATATGGATGGTAGATATAGGTTTTTGTAATCTGAAAATATAAAAACAGCAAGATAACTAATGATAAAAGTGAGCACAAACGATATTGCAATGTGTTGAAACAAGGCCTAGGGTTCATACTTTCACTAGTGCAAGTTCTCTCAACAGTTATAACATAATTGGATCATATAACTATCCCTCAACATGCAACAAAGAGTCACTCCAAAGTCACTAATAGCGAAGAACAAACGAAGAGATTATGGTAGGGTATGAAACCACCTCAAAGTTATTCTTTCGGATCGATCTATTCAAGAGTTCATACTAGAATAACACCTTAAGACACATATCAACCAAAACCCTAATGTCACCTAGATACTCCAATGTCACCTCAAGTATCTGTGGGCATGATTATACGATATGCATCACACAATCTCATATTCATCTATTCAACCAACACAAAGTACTTCAAAGAGTGCCCCAAAGTTTCTACCGCAGAGTCAAGATGAAAACGTGTGCCAACCCCTAGTCATAGGTTCATGGGCGGAACCCGCAAGTTGATCACCAAAACATACATCAAGTGGATCACGTAATATCCCATTGTGAAAGTGCGTTATATCGACTAGAGGGGGGGTGAATAGGCGATTTTTATGAATTCTTCACTGAGGAATTTGCCGGTGAGGAAATTCCTTAGCGAAGAACTACTTGCAGCGGAATAAGTACTCAGAAGTAAGCATAATAGAATACAGGCATAGTCATCATGATGAAATGAAGACAAGCACAGAGTACAGAAAGCGTAATCACAGGATAACACAAGATGAATTCAAACATATTAAAGAAATTGAACTGAGGAAATTTAGGAAGTCTTTATCAAAGTTTTCAAACACAGATATGATGAAACACTTAACACAGTAATGAGGAAATAAAAGAGTTGAGGAAATAGAACCAGTAAGGTTGGTGAAGACAATGATTTAGTAGACCAGTTCCAACTGCTATCTCGGTTATGCGATACGGTTAGAGCGGCTCGATATTTAAACTCGAGGACACACAGTCCGGACACCCGATTCACGAGCACGCAGCTCGGGACACCAAGTCCTCACCGTATTCTCCTTGAACTAAGGTCACACAGACCTCGTTCAATCACTCGTGGTAAGTCTTGGGCGACTTCCAAACCTTCACAAACTTCGGTCACTGGCGATCCATAATTTCCTCTTGGATGCTCTAGACCATGACGCCTAACCGTCTGGAAGAAGCACAGTCTTCAAAGGTAACAAGCGTCGGATCCACGCAGGATCAATCTCTTGATGATGCTCAATCACTTTGGGTTTGTAGGTGTTTGGGTTTGGGTTTTCCTCACTTGATGATTTTCACTCAAAGTCCTCGGAGGATGGGATGCTCTCAATTGACAAGTGTCAGTTTCTCTCGGAGCAGCCAACCAGCTAGTGGTTGTAGGGGGCGGCTATTTATAGCCTAGGGAGCAGCCCAACATGATAAGACATAAATGCCCTTCAATGATATAACCGTTAGGTAGATAAGATATTTTGGGACAGCTGGCGCGCAACACAGCAATGGTCGGAAATTTGAGGTTCAAATTCCTCAGGGCTATCATTTTCCTCACTGTGTAGGCAATCCGCACTGGCGAATTCCTAACTCCTCGGTCAGAACAAATTCCTCAGCGACCAGAAGAACTTCGTCTCTATCATCAAGAAATTGACTGAATCAGTATGAGATTTCAATGGCTTCACTCGAAGGGATTGGTAGGTGTAGGATTTTGAGTTGAGAATCACATGGAAATTTTTCATTATTATTTCCTTGACCCCCTTTAACAGTATGGTGTTTCCTATGACTCAAGAATGAGAAAACGAAACTACGAAAACAAAATTCTTCACGCTTCATGTTCCTCAAATGAATACCAAGTCTTCAAGGTCACACCAATTTCTTCACTTTCAAAGTCTTCAGAAAGTCTTCAGAATACCAAAGTCTTCAGGTTAAGAACTTCATTTTTAGGGGTCGACTTTCACTGTAAGTATCAAACTTCTCATAGACTTATAGACCTGTGTACACTCATAAACGCATTAGACCCTTAACCTATAAGTCTTCAATACACCAGAATCACTAAGGGGCACTAGATGCACTTACAATCTCCCCCTTTTTGGTGATTGATGACAATATAGGTTAAGTTTTCAACGGGGATAAACATATAAAGTATAAATACTGTTATTGAGGAATTTGATTGCAAGATATAGAAGAACTCCCCCTGAAGATGTGCATAGTGAGGAATTTGCTTTTGAGGCAATGCACACTTGAAGAGTTGAATCATGGATCTCCCCCTATATCTTGTAATTCATACACGCATTTGACATATAGTATGAAGAATTTGAAATGCATGATGAAATATGGTGACTGATGTAATTCAGCATGCCTATATTAACATATAATGAGGAATAATCATGCAGAGGAACTATAAGTGCATCTAGTGCCCCTTAGTAATTTTGGTGTATTGAAGACTTATAGGTTAAGGAACTAATGCGTTTGTAAGTGTACACAGGTCTATAAGTCTACGAGGAGTTTGATATTTACAGTGAAAGTCGACACCTAAAAATGAAGTTCTTCGACTGAAGACTTTGATAGTCTGAAGACTTTGAAAGTGAAGAAATTGGTGTGACCTTGAAGACTTGGTATTCATTTGAGGAACATGAAGCGTGAAGACTTTTGTTTTCGTAGTTTCATTTTCTCTTTCTTGAGTCATAGGAAACACCGCATCGTTAAAGGGGTCGAGGAAATACTAAGGAAAAATTTCCATGTGATGCTCAACACAAAATCCTACACCTACCAATCCCTTCGAGTGAAGCCTTTGAAATCTCATACAGTTCAATCAATTTATTCAAAGGATGTAGACGAAGTTCTTCCGGTCACCGAGGAATTTGTTCGACCGAGGAGTTAGGGAATTCGCCAAAGGCGGATTGCCGACATTGAGGAACATGATAGCCCCGAGGAATTGGAAAGTCAAATTTCCGACCGCTGTCATCTTGGCCACCTGTCCCAAAATATCTTATCCACCTAACGGTCATATCATTGAAGGGCATTTATGTCTTATCATGTCGGGTTGCTCCCTAGGCTATAAATAGCCGCCTCACAACCACTAGCTGGTTGGCTGCTCCGAGAGAACTTGACAGCTTGTCATTTGAGAGCAACCCAACCTCCGAGGACTTTGAGCGAAAATCATCAAGTGAGGAAAACCCAAACACCAAACCCCTACAAACCCAAAGTGATTGAGCATTATCAAGAGATTGATCCTGCGTGGATCTCGACACTTGTTACCTTTGAAGACTGTGCTTCTTCCAGACGGTTAGGCGCCATGGTCTAGAGCATCCAAGAGGAATTGTGGATCGCCGAGTGACCAAGTCTGTGAAGGTTTGGAAGTCGCTCAAGACTTACCACGAGTGATTGGACGAGGTCTGTGTGACCTTTGTTCAAGGAGAATACGGTGAGGACTTGGTGTCCTCGAGCTGCGTGCTCGCCGATCGGGTGTCCGGATCGTGTGTCCTCGAGTTTAAATACTCAAATTGGCCCAACTGCAGACGCATAACCGAGACATCAGCTTGAACTGGTCTACCAAATCATTGTCTTCACCAACCTAATCGGTTCTATTTCCTCAACCCTTTCATTTCCTCATTATTGTGTTGAGTGTTTGTTCATATCTGTGTTTGAAGACTTTGATCAAGACTTTCTCAATTTCCTCAGTTCAATTTCTTCACCGTTAGTCTTCATCCTGCTATCCTGTGTTTATGCTTTCAGACTGTGCTGCCTTCATTTCATCATGATGACCATGCATGTATTCTGTTATGCTTACTCGAGTACTTATTCCACAAGTAGTTCTTCGCTAAGGAATTTCCTCACCGCAAATTCCTCGTTGAAGAATTCATAAAATCGCCTATTCACCCCTCTAGTCGATATAATGCACTTTCAATTGGTATCAAAGCAAGGTACTCCCTTGTTCGTGTGATTTTGGTTTAACCACCGGAGTTTTAGTTATGTCGACCGCAGGTATGATCAAGGTCTCAGCAGGTGTCCTACCTTTGATGGGACGGACTACCCATATCGAAGAACAAGATGCGAATGCATCTTGAAGCAATTGACAACGATCTACGGTATGTTGTGGAAAATGGTGTTCCTCACCACACCTTCTCCGAATGTCATTGATGTGAAGAGATTCAAGCAACTCGATTCTCAAGCGAAGAATATCATATGTGGCCATCTCGAGCAAAGGTCAAGATGGAAGAGTGAGTGCTTTGGAAACCGCTAAGCTTATCTCGGGATAGGCTGTCCAAAGTGAATGAAGGAGTCTCAACTCAGCGTGACTTTGAGTTGATGTTCTTCGGAATCTCTTCAACCGCTTCAAAAGACTCGACAATGAAAATGTTCAACAAACCTTCGATCGCTTTCACCGACATCTCAAATGAGCTTCAAGCACTTGGCGCCATCGACATCACCGACCATGAAGTGGTGAAGAAATTGTTGAGATCGCTTGATTCCTCATTTGATACTCGCTACCGATGATACAAGAGCGTCGACTACAAGTCACTTGATCCAAATTGATATCCTCGAGAGGCTAAATACTCATGAGTTTCAGCTTGTCAAAAGAGAGATCTCTATGGTTCTAGCTATGGAAAACACGTGCCTCAAGGCCAAGGCTGTGTCTCGAATCTGAGTGTGAAGACTCCGTAGTAGCCTTGGAGATCCTGAAGAATTAGGCCAGGAGCTAGCACTGCTCGTGAAGAAATTTCAGAAGTTCACAAGACGTGGTCGCTTTGGAAAATCCTCAAGAAGCAGTGATTCCTCATCTAGTGACTATAAGATAAGACTTTGTCACAAATGTAAGAAACCTGGTCACTACATCCAAGATTGTCCTCAGTGGGAAAAGGAATTAAAGAAGAAGAAACACAAGGATTACAGTTCTGATGACGCTTAAGAAGAAGAAGAAATCATCGAAATCTTCATCATCAAAATCCTCAAAGCCTTCTTCTCACAAGAAGAGCAGCTCCAAAAAGGCTCGGGCATTCATTGGCAAGGAAATGGACTCAAGCTGAATCGAGGAACATGAGGAAGAGGAGGCATCGTAAGAATCTGAGTCCGTGTGGCGAGTCTAGCTCTCGCCATCGCTTTCGTCGACAAGTCCATCTTCAATTCTCAAGAAAATGACCTCACCAACAAAGTCGATGAAGACAAAGTGATGACTACGCCCCACCTATTGCTTCATGGCAAAGGGTGCCAAGGTACTCAAATATACCTCCTCTGAATCTAGTGAAAATGAATCGATGATGATCTAAAGCCCAGCTTACTCAAAACTTGCTAAGATTGCTGTAAAACAACAAAGGGCTTTGGAAAAGGTTCAAAACATGCTAGATAAGAGTGATGATATGTTAGGTGAAGAAATGGATCGCACTAAAGCCCCGATCAAAATCTTCAGAGACTTCAATCTAGGTTTGATAACCTTCAAGGTCATCATAACACTCTCTTATCTGATCATGAGAAACTTTCTTATGAATTTCTTCAAAGAAAGCAAGACCTTGAGAAGCTAAGAGTGAGTTATGAAGATCTTCGTATGAGCGCGATTCATTACTTGCTCAACAAATCAGCACTTCTCGTGAAGAATTTGTTCCTCCATGCTTAAAGTGCATTGAACGTGAATCGCTAATTCTTCACCAATGTTCAAATGCTTCAATCGTTACAAATTCTTCACCTGCCTCGCTATCACTAATTCCTCATCCGAGGACATTGCTAGTATCACCGACGATGCAGGTTGAAGGAACTGTACATGACAGGCATGTACAAAAGCCTCAAAGGGCATCAGACTCTTTGTGATGTGCTTAAAAAGCAGATCCTCAACAGGAACCCTAGGAAAGATGGTATTGCCTTTGAGAGGAAACTCAATGCTGATGGAACGTATTGGAAGCCTGAGCCGTATCCCAAAACCTCATGGGTTGCTGCAAAGGGACCTCCAGTTGATCCATCTAACTTATCTGGCTTTACATGCGAATCTCCTCATTCTTCTGATGAGTCATTTGACTCCAACTATAAACTGTTCAAAAATCGTAATGGTGAAGTATTTGCTAGATATGTTGGCACTAACTGCAGGAACGGTTCCCCTATGAAGAAAATCTGGGTTCCCAAGAAGTGCCTTGAAAGTCTTCAGGTGAATGTTCTCATGACACCACCTGTGAAGAATAGGAACCCCAGATCGAATTCTTCATACGGACCAAATTCTTCATATGGATCCAAGTCCTCATACGGACCAAATTCCTCAAAAGGATCAAAGTCCTCATATGATTATCATCGTGCTAACAACTCTGTTTCGCAGGGTAGAGCTAAGGGCTATGAATATGTGCATTATTCTTCAAACCAATATGTTCATAAGTCCTCAAGAATTTCTCTGCTTATTCATATGCTTACCCTAACCCCTCTTATGTGAAACGAAATGGATTGGCTTCTATGCCACCATTCTCGTATGGAGCTCGCAGAGTGATGAACTCTTTGCCACCCCTTCAGATGTGGGTGGTGAAGAAAAAGAACTAATCTCTTCTGCAGGGTCAGGTCTCCAGACGTGCCTTAATGTCTGAAGAATTTGCTGGGGACCTGACGAAATTGCCTGAAAGGATGCAGACTAATCATGATGAAATGAACTTTCATTTCACATGTCCTCATACTGCTTATCTGTTAATACTGACTGATGAAATTCATCTGATGAACTTGATATCATATTCTTCACTAATGAAGTATATGAGATCGTAAGTTGTACTAATTCATCTGCAGGATGATCAACCCAAAGCCACCGAAAGTGGGTTCTCGATAGTGGATGTACAAATCACATGACCGGTGACAAGAATCTATTGATGGATGCTCCCTTATCACCGTCACATCTCAAGCATATCATCTTTTGACAAAGGCAAAAGTCGTATTGGGTCTTGGTAAGGTTGCGATCTCTAAGGACATACACATGGACAAAGTCATGCTTGTTGAGTCCTTAGGATACAACCTCATGTCAGTCTCAATGCTTTGTGATCTTGATATGGTTGTGATCTTTGGCAAGTATCATTGTGTTGTGATTATGGAAGCTGACAATTCCGAAGTCTTCGACGGCTTTAGGAGAGGAGACTTGTATATTGTTGATTTCTCTACAGGACCACAACGAGCCGTGTGTCTACTTGCAAAAGCTTCAGAAGGCTGGCTATGGCATCGACGACTTGGTCACGCAGGCATGATGAATTTGCACACGCCATAAGAAGAAGCATGTCATTGGCATTGAGAATGTCAAATTCCTCAAGGATCACTTATGCGGAGCCCGTGAAGCTGGAAAAGTGACCAAGGCCAAGCATCCAGCAAAGACTATCATGACCACTACTCGTCCCTTCGAATTGCTTCACATGGACCTCTTTGGTCCCAATCATTACTCAACTGTCGTTAATGATGCATCTCTATATGGCTTTGTTATTGTTGATGATTAGTCTCATTACACATGGGTACACATTGTTACTTACAAAAATCAAGTGCAGGAAGTCTTCAAACGATTTTCCTCGAGGGCTTCAACCAACTTTGGTGTGAAGATCAAGCACATCAGGAGTGACAATGGAACTGAGTTCAAGAATTCCGGTCTTGATAACTATCTTGATGAACTTGGTATTACTCATGAGTTATCTGCTCCTTATACTCCTCAGCAAAATGGCGTCATGGAGCGCAAGAACAGAACTCTTGTTGAGATGGCGCGCACTATGCTTGATGAATACAAAACGCCTAGTCATTTTTGGATTGACGCAATTGATACGGCGTGCCACATCATCAACAGAGTATATCTTCACAAATTCTTCAAGAAGACTGCCTATGAACTCCCCACTGACAAGAAACCCAATGTAAGTTATTTCAAAGTCTTCAGTGCTAAATGCTGGATTAGAGATCCTCATCACAATTCTAAATTTGCACCGAAAGCACATGAAGGTTTTATGCTTGGTTACGGAAAGGACTCGCACACCTACAGAGTCTTCAACATCGCTCTTCACAAGATTGTTGACATCAGAGATGTGCGGTTCGATGAAACTAATGGCTCGCAAAGAGAGCACCTACCTTCCGTGTTAGATGAACCAGCACCGAGGAATCTATCAAGTTCAAGGCAACCGAGGATGTCATTCCCTCAAGAAACTGCTGAAGAATTCATTCTCAGACGCGAAGAACGCCGAAATGATGCACCAAGATAATGCTCAAGACAGTAGTCTTTGAGGAAAATTATCAAATTCCTCGACGACAACCAGCTCATCCTCGTGTTGCAAAAGAAGTGCAAGTTGACAAGATCATCGATGACATTAAAGCGCCAGGTCCTCTCACACGCTCAAAAGCTTCACATTTATCTAACTTTTGTGGGCATTATGCTTTTGTCTCTATCACAGAGCCCACTAAGGTAGATGAAGCATTTCTGGAGCCGGAGTGGATTCAGGCTATGCAAGAAGAATTACATCAGTTCGAGCTCAACAATGTCTGGGAACTGATCCTCGCAAGCATAATATCATTGGCGCAAAGTGGATCTACCGCAACAAGCAAGATGAAAATGGCCTTGTGGTGAGGAATAAGGCACGACTAGTAGCTCAAGGCTACACACAGGTTGAAGGAATTGATTTCGATGAAACTTTTGCACCTGTTGCTAGACTTGAGTCTATTCGCATATTACTCGCCTATGCTAACCATCACAATATCACTTTATATCAAATGGATGTGAAAATTGCATTCCTCAATGGTAAGCTTGAGGAAGAAGTATATGTTGCTCAACCCCGTGTTTTGAAGATCCAAAGAATCCTCGACAAAGTCTTCGGACTTAATAAGGCCCTCTATGGTCTCAAACAAGCCCCACGGCGTGGTATGATATATTGAAGGAATTCTTCGTGAAGAATAGCTTCACACCCGGTTCACTCGACCCTACTCTCTTTACTAAATCTTATGATGGTGAACTGTTTGTGTGCCAAATATATGTTGATGATATTATCTTTGGCTGTACCGACCAACGTTATAGTGATGAATTTGCCTATATGATGAGTGAAGAATATCAAATGTCTATGATGGGAGAGTTGAAATTCTTCTTAGGTCTTCAAATTCGTCAACAACACAATGGCATATTCATATCTCAGGAGAAATACCTCAAAGATGTCCTCAAGAAATTCGCATGCAAGATTGCAAAGGCGCTAAAATTCCTACGCCCACAAATGGCCATCTATGCACTGATGAAAATGGTATTGACTTCGATCACAAGGTATACCGCTCCATGATTGGTTCTTTATTGTACTTATGTGCATCTAGGCCAGTTATAATGCTTAGTGTTTACATGTGTGCCCGATTTCAAGCTACACCGAAGGAATCACACCATAAGGCTGTGAAGCATATTCTTCGATATCTAGCTCACACACCAACACTAGGATTATGGTACCCCAAGGGCTCTACTTTTGATCTCATTGGATATTACGACTCGACTATCTTTGGTGATCGTGTGGACTGCAAGTCAACTTCTGGCACTTGTCATTTCCTTGGACGATGTTTGGTCTGTTGGTCCTCGAAGAAACAGAACTGCGTATCACTGTCTACTGCGGAAGCCGAATACATTGCTGCTGGCTCGTGTTGTGCACAATTGCTGTGGATGAAGCAGACTCTCAAGGACTACGGCATCAACGTGAAGAATGTGCCTCTCATCGCGACAATGAGAGTGCAATCAAGATTGCTCACAACCCAGTTCAGCACTCGAAGACAAAGCACATTCAAATTCGTCATCATTTTCTTCGTGATCATGTGTTGAAGGGCGACATCTCCATCGAAAGCACGTGAAGACTGAAGAACAGCTAGCTGATATCTTCACTAAGCCCTTGGATGAGAAGAGATTTAGCAAGTTGCGGCGTGAGCTAAATATCTTAGAATCTTCGAACGTTCTTTGAAAATGACACACATCCTGACACTTATGCAAAATTGATGACTTAGATGTGCAACACATGAAGAAACATTTTTCTTCAATCAATGAACAATAACACTCTAAGTGTGAAGAAATTAATGAAGAATTTGATTCTCAGAATCCTACGACAATTGTACGCAGTGTCTGAAATCATCATTCTTATACGGTGGGTCACGCCACCACCAAAGTTGAAAATCTTCAATTTGAGTTTTTCCTCAGTTTTGAAATTCTTCAGTTTTCAAATTCTTCAACTTTGCAAAATCTTCACTGTTTCCGTCGTCTTTCTTCATTGGCTATATATATATATATATATATATATATATGGGTTTATGTCCTCTACAGCATTCACTTATAGTTATTTCTTCAAGTCGTCTTTTCTGCTAAGTGAATGTGATCGGACCCTTCCCCCTCTATGCTATACTCAACCCAATCTATTCACAAATTCTTCATGTGCGTTCTATTTGAAACTCGTTCAAAATCTTCACTGAGTCCTTGTCAGCTGAAGAAATTGCGAATGAAACTTTAAAACTGATCTTATCCAAATTTTTCGGTTTTGCCGCTCAAACCGTTCCGCATCCCACGATGCATTATTTTACTCACCCACGATCTTACACAATCTCCACTACACAGTACGTGGGTGACACATGTCGCGTGAAGGAGAAAGGGCAGGGGCACGTTCGTCCCAAATCTTCGGGCGAACAGTTTTTCGCCGTGTCTATAAATACCCCTCTCCCCTTCCTCACTTATTTTACTCCGCTCGACCTCTCTCTCTCGTTCGAGCTCCTCAAACCCTAGCGCCGCTACTCCATCGTCAGCCGGTGAGGAAGAGCTTCATCGCCTCGACCTCGTCGTCGACGATTTCGCTACCGATCAAGGAAATCCTCACTCCGCAGTCAGTAGCTGTCTTCCTCCGCCAAGTTAGGGCGTGGAAGATCTGAATGCATTTAGCTTCACATCTACAACACCCAGTTAAATACGTGTTCTTCATTTAGGGTAAATAAAAGTTACTTTTACTACCCTCGTTGATCCAAATCTTACACTACAAAATCTTGAAAGGTGTTTTATTATTTAAATCCTCACACACAAACACCTCACAAGTTATATGCTCTTGACTCGTTTCTCTAAGCAATCATTTTCTTCAAGATTCCTCAATTGTGTGGATCCTCGATCTGTACAACTCTGGAACCTAAGACAAAGAACGCTTAGTGAAATTCTTCAAGGCTCATCTGGTCAAAATCCTCAAAACTTGTTCTTTTGAAAAACCTTCCGAGAACGAGATATGACCACTCCAAATTCCTTGCAACTATACTCTCTGTTCACAGTACTCATGTCTGCTTTCTGAATCACTAGGTTCTCATCATCTTAACTCATTTGCAGCGTTCCTCGAAGAAAAACTGCATACTTCTTCAGAGAACTCAATTGTTCAAATTCCTCAACTGAAGAATATGGCAGACGGTAAGAAGCCACATAAAGGAGGAAAGAAACCTGAGGTTATGACTGCGTTTGAGATCCATGAGGAAATTTATGCTGACTATTGCACACCTGATGAAGCAAAATTTGGCAAAGAAAGCAAAAATCAGCGCAAGGTGCGCATTCAGAAGATTGAACGGAGATGGGCAAGGGAATGGAGGGAGTACAGATATGTAACTCCAAAGTACATGAAGAAATTCGCTCTCAATCCTCCATGCCCAAGAGCTCCATTGGCACCTGGCCAAGTAGCTGACCCCACCAGCATCAAGCGTGGTGAGGACTTTCCTGAAGAATGGGCTAAGTGCCAAGCTAAATTGGCAAGACAAGCCAAGGAGGTAGTGAAGAAATTTAATGAGGATTCTGCCACTGCTACTGCTACTGAGGCCTCGGTTAAACCGAGGAAATCCATGCCAAAGAAGCCTGCTCATAAGCCAAGTGCTTCACCATCAGCGCCCTCACGGCCAAGTTCCTCAGCAGCGCCCTCAAGGCAAATTCCTCACACTGCTACAGCTCCTTCAAAGTCCTCAGCTCCTGTGCATCTGGCTACATGTCAAAGGACTGCTGGTTTCTCGATTGCCTCTGGTGTTTCAGCAAGTTCCTCAGCAGCACCAATTTCATCGTCTGGCCCGACTCTGCTGAAGACCAAAGCAACAAATTGGACGAGGTCCTCGGCCAAGTCCAAAGAAGAAACAGGTTGCATTCCATGTGCCTTCGATGATGAAGCTTCGATGATGAACTTGCGGAAATCATCGAGATCGCCAAGAAAGGGCCGCTAGAGCCAAAGGCACATTTGTGCCATCGCTGTTGGATCCAAGAAAATCCTCGATTATATTGATCTACGCACAAGGATCCAAACACCCCTATGCCTGATTTTCATCTCGACCCTGTACAAAGTCATATGTTGACCCATTTCATCGCCAAGAGAAATGGAAGTTTGAAAAGGCAAGAGAGATCAAGAAGGCTCAATACGTAAAGGAGAAGTTCCTCAAGAAAACGTTGTCAAAATGACACCGAGGAACTTCTCAAGGTCCAGATCGAAATTCAAGACCTCGGAAAATTTCGATTCTTATTATGCTGATTGGCAAGGAGCCAAGGTTAGATTCGTCAATCTGACGAAGAAATTCACAAATGTTGCTGCCCCAACGCAACATGAAATTCCTCAGGCTGAAGCCTCAGCTCAGCCGACTGAAGAACATGCCAACACCGCTGATGACGTTCAGGCTGCTGATGAAAATGCTAGTTCCAGGGCTGATGATCCCATTCCAGCCCGAAGAAATTGCCGGGGCATCCACTAGTGGTGCGCTGAAGAAATCGAACAAGACAGGGCAATCAGCTGTATCGATTCTTTGAAGAAATTCAACCAGATTCCTCGGCTCCTCCTGCGCCAACACCAACTCCAATTCTTCCATCCGCCTCGATGTGAAGAAAAGCAAGGCTGCGAACGAGCTGCAGTGAAGAAAAGGAAGGCATCAACTGTGTCAAATTCTTGACTGCGAAGAAAATGAAGCCAATGACCAGCTCCTTTGAAAATCCAATTGATGCTGTTCGATTTCCTCCATGCCATCAAAGGACCTTGTTCCTTTTGGAGAAGACTATGAGATCCCAATCGGATCTCGATGAAGAACATCATTCTTTGTTTCACGAGCAGATTGATGAAGAAATTGAAGTGGACACAATGCCTTCAACCCCAGTCATTTCCTCACCTATGCCTCAGTTCACAGCTGAAGAGGCTGGTGTTGAGGAAATTGAAGATGAAGATGTGGATATTGGGTGCACCACACCAGTGATGAATGATGAATTTTGGGAAAGTCTGCATCCCAATACTCCTCTCTTCACCCCGCTCCAACAGATTCCTCAGTCCCCTGCACAAACAGTCCAAATGGACTCTGAAGAAACTCAACCCACTTGCTCTGTGCATGAAGAAATTCCAGCCACTAGTGCTGATGAACCTACTGCTGCTGATCCTC
Organism: Aegilops bicornis; assembly: GCA_021605145.1. NCBI lineage: Eukaryota > Viridiplantae > Streptophyta > Magnoliopsida > Poales > Poaceae > Aegilops > Aegilops bicornis. The sequence goes on along the minus strand of CM038674.1, from coordinate 615,955,643 downwards.
AGACTGCACCTATTGAGGAACAAGAAATCCCTCAGCTTGAAGAACCTGAACTCGCGATTCCTGAGGTGGTGATGCAACTCACTGACACCCCTCTGCCCAAGCAAAAGAATCTGTTCTCAAGCAAACAAAAGTTCAAGGCTGATGATTTCTTTGCCGAGCACGTATTCTTCACTAACTATAATCAATATGATTCTGCTCTCATAAGGAAGAGGCGTTTCTGGACTGCCAGCCAAGCCAACTTCTATTCCTCAGTGCTCTTCAACAAAGACAAAGTCTTCGATCATGCTCATATTCCTCATGTGGACATGGAGTCTCTGCCAGGCTTTGAGCCAGTCCTCAGTGTTCTTCACGACGCAGGACTTCTGAATTTCTGCACTGATATCTGTGACTGGAATGAAGAACTCATTCTTCAATTCTATGCAACGCTGCACATCATCGGAGACGTCAAGACGTGAACTCATGGGTATTAGACTGGATGTCCGAAAATACTCACTACAAGGCACCAAAGAATGTAATTGCTTCGCGTGCTCTACCACTCAGTCCTCCACTTGATGGTGCACGTTGTATCTACAATGAACCAGAACTTTCAAATCACTATATGCAAGTGCTGATGAAGCCTTTGAAGCCAAGGCAGGCCCCAAGAACCAAATTCCTCGTCAAGGAATTATTGTATGTGCCTCGGACTGTCTATCGGATTCTGGCGAAGACAATGAGTCCTATCAAAGGCTACGACTCGAATGATGAAGAAGTCGTTGGCATCATGAAGAATATGCTTTTCAACATCATCCATGGCGTTCCCGTGAACTTCCATGATTTCTTCATGAGGACTCTGGCAAACATTGCTATGTCACCATTTGAGCTGAAGCCTTATGCGCCTTTGGATAATGAGATTCATCATGACAATGTATTCTCTCAATTACAATGCTTATACTCTTAACCAATTCAGCTACTTGACACAAATTTAATTCCTCAAACTGACATTTACCTCAGATGATGACAAGGGAAAGTCTACTGCCAGTGATCGATGAAGGCATTCGTCCATTGGATGGACAGTTTCGCAAAGCAAGCATCCTACTCCACCAATGATGACTCGCCACACATGACTCGCCGCAAATACCTCAACAAGCAAAGTCCTCAAGCCATCGCACCTGTGGTGATGACTAATCGTGAGTTACTCCTCGCCTTCATCGGAAGGTTGATCGCAATCATAAATGGGTCAAGCGTCAGTTTGGTTCAATTCTTCACAACATGACCTCAACACACAATGCAGTGAAGAAAAACCACTACTACCTCCATGAAACCTTCAAACGCACCTGGGCTGTTCTTTCACATGTCTACAGTGCGGAAGAACTGACGACAATGGGACTCAAGGAAGAATTTGACTGGTCTGCACCTCCTCCGAAGAAATACAAGAAGGTCAAAGTTCCTTCCTTGGTGGCCAGCTCCTATTCTTCATCGCGCAACATGATGAAAATGAAGACTTGGACGACACTGCGGCAGGCCCTACTACAACAACCGACCCCAACAACGCTGGCGCTCCTTCTTCAACTTGAAATTCTTCAGGAGCGTTAGTCCAGAGTTTCGATCCTTTTGGTCATTCGATGACAAAGGGGGAGAAATTTGAGTTAGTCTTCAAGCGGGTCTATTTTATTGCCTATATACAACAATTTATTTTTGTTAAGTTACAACTCTCATTCTTCTGAAACTTTTATTGGATGGAGTTGTAATCTTAAACCCGATGGTGCTTTGATACTTTTGATGCATTATGCTCTTGCACTATACTCTGATTCTCTTGAGCTTCTTGAAAATCTTCAAAGCAGATCTATTTGAGCTCTGATACTCTTGATGCGTTATTTTGCATGCTTGTTCCTCATTAATGTTATCGCACGCATGCTGAATTACATCAAGCACCATATTTCATCATGCATTTCAAATTCTTCATATTACATGACAAATGCGTGTATGAATTACAAGATATAGGGGGAGATCTCCATGATTCAACTCTTCAAATGTGCATTGCCTCAAAAGCAAATTCCTCACTATGCACATCTTCAGTGGGAGTTCTTCTATATCTTGCAATCAAATTCTTCATTATCAGTATTTACACTTCATATGTTTATCCCCGTTGAAAACTTAACCTATATTGTCATCAATCACCAAAAAGGGGGAGATTGTAAGTGCATCTAGTGCCCCTTAGTGATTTTGGTGTATTGAAGACTTATAGGTTAAGGAACTAATGCGTTTGTAAGTGTACACAGGTCTATAAGTCTACGAGGAGTTTGATATTTACAGTGCAAGTCGACCCCTAAAAATGAAGTTCTTCGACTGAAGACTTTGATAGTCGAAGACTTTGAAAGTGAAGAAATTGGTGTGACCTTGAAGACTTGGTATTCATTTGAGGAACATGAAGCGTGAAGACTTTTGTTTTCGTAGTTTCATTTTCTCTTTCTTGAGTCATAGGAAACACCGTCTTTGTTAAAGGGGATCGAGGAAATACTAAGGAAAATTTCCATGTGATGCTCAACTCAAAATCCTACACCTACCAATCCCTTCGAGTGAAGCCTTTGGAAATCTCATACAGTTCACCAATTTATTCAAAGGATGTAGACGAAGTTCTTCCGGTCACGAGGAATTTGTTCGACTAAGGAGTTAGGAATTCACTGTATGGATTGCCTACACAAAGTGAGGAACATGATAGCCCCGAGGAATTTGAAAGTCAAATTTCCGACCATTGATGTCTTGCGCCACCTGTCCCATAATATCTTATCCACCTAACGGTCATATCATTGAAGGGCATTTATGTCTTATCATGTCGGGCTGCTCCCTAGGCTATAAATAGCCGCCCCCTACAACCACTAGCTGGTTGGCTGCTCCGAGAGAACTTGACACTTGTCATTTGAGAGCAACCCAACCTCCGAGGACTTTGAGCGAAAATCATCAAGTGAGGAAAAACCCAAACACCAAACCCCTACAAACCCAAAGTGATTGAGCATTACTGAAGAGATTGATCCTGCGAGGATCCGACGCTTGTTACCAATCAACACTGTGCTACTTACAGACGGTTAGGCCTCATGGTCTAGAGCATCCAAGAGGAATTGTGGATCGCCGAGTGACCAAGTCTGTGAAGGTTTGGAAGTCGCTCAAGACTTACCACGAAAGTGATTGGACGAGGTCTGTGTGACCTTTGTTCAAGGAGATTACGGTGAGGACTTGGTGTCCTGAGCTGCGTGCTCAACCGATCGGGTGTCCGGACTGTGTGTCCTCGAGTTTAAATACTCAGCCGCTCCAACCAGACGTACAACCGAGACATCGCTTGAACTGTGTACTAAATCATTGTCTTCACCAACCTAACTGGTTCTATTTCCTCAACCCTCTCATTTCCTCATTATTGTGTTGAGTGTTTGTTCATATCTGTGTTTGAAGACTTTGACTGAAGACTTACTCAATTTCCTCAGTTCAATTTCTTCAGTCTGTTAGTCTTCATCCTGTGCTATCCTGTGTTTATGCTTTCTGTACTCTGTGCTAGTCTTCATTTCATCATGATGACCATGCATGTATTCTGTTATGCTTACTTCTGAGTACTTATTCCGCTGCAAGTAGTTCTTCGCTAAGGAATTTCCTCACCGGCAAATTCCTCAGTGAAGAATTCATAAAAATCGCCTATTCACCCCCCTCTAGTCGATATAACGCACTTTCAGGAACACATCAAAAGTATCAGAGCACCATCGGGTTTAAGATTACAACTCGATCCAATAAAGTTTCGGAAGAGCGAGAGTTGTAACTTAGCGGACAAAAAACGCCCATATAATAGACCCGCTTGAAGACTAACTCCATTTTCTCCCCCTTTGTCATTGAATGACCAAAAGGATCGAAATTGAGGACTAACGCCCCTGAAGAATATCAAGTTGATGGAGGAGCGCCAGCGTTGTCGGGGTCGTTTGTCGTAGTAGGGCCTGCCGCAGTGTCGTCCAAGTCTTCATGTTCATCAGTGTCGCGCGATGAAGAATAGGAGCTGGCCACCAAGGAAGGAACCTTGACCTTCTTGTATTTCTTCGATGGAGGTGCAGAGTATCAGCTTTGTAATTGAGTGAAGACCTTGTTCTGATGAATCTCATAATCCAAGGTGCATAAGGCGTCAGCTCAAAAGGTGACATAGCGACATTGGCCAGAGTCCTCATGAAGAAACCATGGAAGTTGACGGGAACGCCATGAATGATATTGAAAAGCAGATTCTTCATGATGCCAACGACTTCTTCTTCATTCGAATCGTGGCCTTTGATAGGACTCAATGTCTTCGTCAAAATGCGATAGACAGTCCGAGGCACATACAAAGAATTCCGTGACGAGGAATTTGGTTGGGGCCTGCCTCAGCTTCAAAGGCTTCATCTAACTTGCATGTAGTGATTTGTAAGCTCAGGTTCACTGTAGACGCAACGAGCACCTTCAAGGGGAGGACTGAGTGGTAGGGCACGAAGCAATTCATTAGCTGGTGCCTTGTAGTGAGTGTTTTCAGGCATCCAGTCCAGCACCCATGAGTTCACATCTTCAGAACTTCCTGTGATGTGCAGCGTCGCAAAGAATTGAAGAATGAGTTCTTCATTCCAATCACATATGTCAGTGCAGAAATTTAGCAGTCCAAAGATCATGAAGAACACCGAGGACTGGCCGAAGCCAGCAGAGATTCCATGTCCACATGAGGAATGTGTGCATGATCGAAGACTTTGTCTTTGTTGAACAAAGACCGAGGAATAGAAATTGGCCCGGCCGGCCCGTAAACGCCTCTTCCTTATGCGAGCGTAATCATAGGGGTTGTAATCTGTGAAGAACACATGCTCGCCGAAGAAATCTTCATCCTTGAACTTTTGCTTCCTTGAGAATGGATCCTTTGGCTTTGGCAGTGGAGTGTCAGTGAGTTGCATCACGACCTCAGGAATCGCAATCTCATGTTCTTCAGGCTAAGGAATTTCTGGTTCCTCTTCAGTGGCAGTCTGCGTGTTCAAAGGATCAGCAACAGCAGTTTCTTCAGCACCAGTGGCTAGAATTTCTTCACACACAGATGAAGTGGAGTGAGTTTCTTCAGAGCCCAGTTGAACGGTTGGTGCAGGGGACTGAGGAATTTGCTGTAATGGGGTGAAGAGTGGAGAATTGGGGTGCTGACTTTCCCAAAAGTCATCATTCATCACTGGCGTAGTGCACCCAATATCCACGTCTTCATCTTCAATTTCTTCAACACCAGCCTCTTCAGCTGTGAACTGAGGCATAGGCGAGGAAACGATTGGTGTTGAAGGGATCTTATCCACTTCAATTTCTTCATCCGTCTGCTCTGATGAAACAGCAGAATGATTTTCTTCATCAGATCCGCTAGGGATCACATATTCTTCACCAAAAGGAACAAGGTCCTTTGATGGCTTGGTTGAGATCGAAACAACATCAATGGGATTTTCAAACGAGCTGGTCATAGGCTTCATTTTCTTCGGAGCTGAAGAATCTGAAGCAGCTGATGCTTTCCTTTCTTCACAGCAGCTCGCTCTGCAGCCTTGGTCTTCTTCACATCTAATGTAGATGGAAGGATTGGAGTTGGTGTAGGCGCAGGAGGAGCTGAGGAATCTGGTTGATTTTCTTCAGGTGCAACTGATGCAGTTTCCCTGACTTCTTCATTTTCTTCAGGCGCACCACTAGTGGATGCCCTGGCAATTTCTTCAGCGGCAGGAATGCAGTCATCAACCCTGGAACTAACATTTTCTTCAGCAGTCTGAAAGTCATCAGCGGTGCTGTCATGTTCTTCAGTTCTTTGAGCGTAAGCTTCACCGAGGAACTTCCTGCTATACCGAGCTGCAACATTGGAGGTGAATTGCTCAGTCAGTTTAACAAATCTGACTTTGGCACCTTGCCAATCAGCATAGTAGGGATTGAAGTTTTTGCTGAGGGCTTTGATTTCAGACTGAATTTTTATAAGTTCATCAGTTGTCATAGAGACAACATTTGTCTTCAGAAACTTTTCCTTTCTATACTGAGCTTTCTTGATCTGCCTGGCCTTCTCAAATTTCCATTTTTCTTCAAAGACGAAATGGGTCAGCATGTGACTTTGTCCAGCAGTCAAATGGAAATCAGGCATAGGAGTGTCTGGATCCTTGTGCCAAAGATCAATATAATCGAGGATCAACTTAGGATCCAATAGCAGTGGCACAGTTGTGCCTTTGGCTCTAGCGGCCCTTTCTTGTCTGTCTCTGATGATTTCTGCAAGTTCATCATCATCAGCTTCATCGTCAGATGGCACTTGGAAGGCAACCTGTTTCTTCTTAGTACTTGGCCAAGGACCTCATCCAGCCGTTGCCTTTGTCTTCAGTAGAGTGGGGCCTGATGAAGAATTTGGTGCAGCTGAGGAACTCGCTGAGACACCAGAGGCAATATAGATGCCTGCAGACCTTTGGCACGTGGCCAGATGCACAGGTGCTGAGGACTTTGCCGGAACAGCTGAGGACTTTGGAGGAGGAGCTGAGGATTTTGGAGGAGCAGGAGCAGCATGAGGAATTGGCCGTAAGGGCTTTGAAGATTCTGGCCATGAGGGCACTGTTGGTGAAGCACTTGGCTTGTGCGCGGGCTTCTTTGCCATTGATTTCCTAGGCTTGTCAGAGGCCTCGATGGCGGGGAGCAGCAGTAGTCTTCATTGAATTTCCTCATCGCTTCTTTGGCTTGTCCAGCCAAATTGGCTTGCCGCTTGGCCCATTTTTCAGAAAATCCTCACCACGCTTGATGTCAAGGGGTCGCCTTCTTGGCCAAAGCCAATGGAGCTCTTGGGCATGGATGATTAAGTGCGAATTTCTTCATATATTTTGGAGTTACATACCTGTACTCCCTCCATTCTCTTGCCCATCTCCTTTTAGTCCTTTGTATGCGCACCTTGCGCTGATTTTTGTTCTCCTTTTCGAACTTGGCCTCATCAAGTGTGCAATATTCAGCATAAATGTCCTCAGGGATTTCAAAAGCAGTCATGACCTCAGGCTTCTTTCCTCCTTTCTGTGGCTTCTTACCGTCTGTCATTTTCTTCAGTTGAGGAATTTGAACAATCGAATTCTCTGAAGAAGTATGCAACTTTTCTTCGAGGAACGCTTGTGATCGAAGTCAAGGCCATTTTCATGTTGCTTGTTGCGGTAGATCCACTTTGTGCCAATGATATTATGCTTGCGAGGATCTGGATGTTTGACCAGTTCCCAGACGTTGTTGAGCTCGAACTAATGTAATTCTTCTTGCATGGCCTGAATCCACTCAGGCTCCAGAAATGCTTCATCTACCTTAGTGGGCTCTGTGATAGAGACAAAAGCATAATGCCCACAAAAGTTAGATAAATGTGAAGCTTTTGAGCGTGTGAGAGGTCCTGGTGCTTCAATGTCATCGATGATCTTTTCAACTTGCACTTCTTTTGCAACGCGAGGATGAGCTGGTTGTCGTCGAGGAATTTGATCAACATTTTCTTCGGCACCATTTTCTTCAGCATTTTCTTCAGGTGCATCAGCTCGACGTTCTTCACGTTACGGAATGAATTCTTGACAAATTCTTCAAGAGGGAATGACATCCTCGATCGCCTTGAACTTGATAGAATCCTCGGTGTGGGTTCATCTATCACGAAGGTAGGTGCTCTCTTTGCGAGCCATTAGTTTCATCGAATCAAGACATCTACAGTTTCAACAATCTTGTGAAGAACATTGTTGAAGACTCAGAGGTGTGCGAGTCCTTTTCAGAACCAAGCATAAAACCTTCATGTGCTTTCGGTGCAAATTTAAGCGTTGTGATGAGGATCTCTAATCCAACATTTAGCACCGAAGACTTTGAAATAACTCACATTCGGTTTCTTGTCAGTGAGGAGTTCATAGGCAGTCTCTTGAAGAATTTGTGAAGATATACCCTGTTGATGATGCGGCACGCAGTGTAAATTGCCTCAATCCAGAAGTGACGAGGCGTCTTGTACTCATCAAGCATAGTGCGAGCCATCTCAACAAGAGTTCTGTTCTTGCGCCCCACGACGCCATTTTGCTGAGGAGTATAAGGAGCACATAACTCATGAGTAATACCAAGTTCATCAAGATAGTCATCAAGACCGGAATTCTTGAACTCAGTTCCATTGTCACTCCTGATGTGCTTGATCTTCACACCAAAGTTGGTTGAAGCCCTCGAGGAAAATCGCTTGAAGACTTCGCACTTCATGTTTGTAAGTAACAATGTGTACCCATGTGTAACGAGAGTAATCATCAACAATAATAAAGCCATATAGAGATGCATCATTAGTGATTTGCTGAGTAATGATTAGGACCAAAGAGGTCCATGTGAAGCAATTCGAATGGTCGAGTAGTGGTCATGATAGTCTTCACTGGATGCTTGGCCTTGGTCATTTTTCCAGCTTCACAGGCTCCACACAAGTGATCCTTGAGGAATTTGACATTCTCAATGCCATTGACATGATTCTTCTTCGCAAGCGTGTGCAAATTCCTCATGACTGCGTGATCAAGTTGTCGATGCCATAGCGAGCCTTCTGAAGCTTTTGCAAGTAGGCACACGGCTGGTTGCGGTCGTGTAGAGAAATCAACAATATACAAGTCTCCTCTCCTAAAGCCGTTGAAGACTTTGGAATTGTCAGCTTCCATAACCACAACACAACGATACTTGCCAAAGACAACAACCATACCAAGATCACAAAGCATTGAGATGTACATAAGGTTGTATCCTAAGGACTCAACAAGCATGACTTTGTCCATGTGTCGATCCTTTGTGATCGCAACCTTACCTAGACCCAATACGACTTTTACCTTTGTCGTGAAGATGATATGCTTCAGATGCGATGGTGATAAGGGAGCATCCATCAATAGATTCTTGTCACCAGTCATGTGATTTGTACATCCACTATCGAGGACCCACTCACGGCTTTGGGTTGATCATCCCGCAGATGAATTAGTGCAGCTTACGAACTCATATACTTCATCGGTGAAGAATATGATATCAAATTCATCGGATGAATTTCATCAAGCAAAGAAACAGATATAGCAAGATGAGTACGTGTGAAATGAAAGTTCATTTCTTCATGATTAGCCTCAAGGCCCTTTCAGTGCAATTTTTTGTCGTGCCCCAAAGAAATTCTTCAGACGTTAAAGCACGTCTGGAGACCTGACCCTGCAGAAGAGATTAGTTATTTTTCTTCACCATCCACATCTGAAGGGGTTGCAAAGAGTTCATCACTCTGCGAGCTCCATATGAGAATGGTGGCAAAGAAGCCAGACAATTTAGTTTCACATAAGAGGGGTTAGGGTAAGCATATGAATAAGCAGAGAAATTCTTGGAGGACTTATGAACATAATGGTTTGAGGAATAATGCACATATTCATAGCCCTTAGCTCTACCCTGCGAAACAGAGTTGTTAGCATGATGATAATCATGTGAGGACTTTGATCCTTTTGAGGAATTTGATCCATATGAGGAATTTGGTTCGTATGAGGACTTGGATCCATATGAACAGTTTGATCTGGGGTTCCTACTCTTCACAGGTGGTGTCATGAGGACATTCACCTGAAGACTTTCAAGGCACCTTTTGGGAACCTAGATTTTCTTCATAGGGGAACCGCTCCTGCAGTTAGTGCCAACATATCTAGCAAATACTTCACCATCCTGATTTTTGAACAGTTTATAGTTGCAGTCAAATGACTCATCAGAAGAATGAGGAGATTCACATGTAAAGCCAGATAAGTTAGATGGATCAACTGCTGGTCCCTTTGCAGCAACCCATGAGGTTTTGGGGTACTGCTCAGGCTTCCAATATGTACCATCAACATTGATTTTCCTCTCAAAGGCAATAACCTCCTTCCTAGGGTTCCTGTTGAGGATCTGCTTTTTAAGCACATCACAAAGAGTCTGATGCCCTTTGAGGCTTTTTGTACGTGCTCTGTCATGTACAATTCCTTCAAATTTCGCATTGTCAGTGATACTAGCAATGTCCTCAGATGAGGAATTAGTGATAGTAGAGGCATGTGAAGAATTTGTAACAATTGAAGCATTTGAACATTCAGGTGAAGAATTAGCAGATTCACGTTCAATGCACTTTAAGCATGGAGGAACAAATTCTTCCTGAGCCGCGCTGATTTGTTGAGCAAGTAATGAATCACGCTCCTTCTGAAGATCTTCATAACTCACTCTTAGCTTCTCAAGATCTTGCTTCTTTTGAAGGAATTCATAAGAAAGCTTCTCATGATCAGATAAGAGAGTGTTATGATGACCTTGAAGGCTGTCAAACCTAGACTGACGTCTCTGAAGATTTTCAGTCAAGGCTTTTGTTGGGGACACAACTACTGAGTGTGAACCGCCCTGGAGAGGCCGGTTTACCCTCGTCCGTGATCCGGGCCCACGGAGGAGGCCCGGAGCCCAGAGGCGACTTAAGGTCCATTTATGTAAACCGCCTTAGTATTGTAACTTGTGTTGTAAGACAAGAAAGGAGAGATCAAGCCGGACTCTTGTATGAGCCGGATTGGGACTTCAGAGATCAGCCAAGGCGTCCATCCGTGTATATAAGGGGACGACCAGCGAAGTTAGGGAGAGAGATTTCGAGGCTAAGGCAAAGTTATTGCGCCTAGTCGCCGAAACCATATCAATCACATCACAACCGGACGTAGGTTTTTACCTTCATTGAAGGGGCCGAACCAAAGATATAATTCCCATGTCTTGTGTCCGCTTTAACCTCTCTAGGTAAACCCGCACGATGGCCCTACGACTAAGTCCTTTCATGAGGACATCTGCCGTGACAAGTCCACGACATTGGCGCCCACCGTGGGGCTATCGCACGATGGTTTGATGATCTTAGAGGGCAAGTTCGAAGGACTCGAAGGCTATGCAAAGGCCGGATGACTAAGAGTCGTCGCGGCAAACTCTACATCGACGATGCGGACTGGGGCCCCGAGGCCGGCTCGGTTGAGTACGGGTACCGGGTCCCCTTTGGCGGCATACACGTGTTTATCGGCAAGATCGGCGAGCCGGAGCCTGGGCCGGACGTCCGCACTGACCTCGTCGAGACGGCTCAACGGGCGAAGAAGAGTCCTGCCCTGGCTAAACCGGCGGTCAAGCATGTTTTCGTGGGAGTCGTCCACGGAGACTACGAGGACGGATCAGCATCCGTGACGAAACCTGTTGTCTACTCTGGCGGACGAATCGTCGGCCGGAGAAACCGAGTCTCTATACCAGCTACAAGATGGCCAGATCGGTTGTTCCGACGGAGAGTATTCCGGACCCCTACGATCTACCCCACCGGGTTGGGATCTTCATGGCCGGTACGCAGGCGGCGCTTCACTCCTCGATCGCGGCACCCCCGGTCGCCGGTCCAACAGCAGTGATGGCAGCCGGGGAAGGAGGCCCTGTGCGCCCGCCGGCTCAAGTTTTATCAGAGCTCTTCGACGCGTTAGCTGTGCTCTTGGCGGAAGCTAATCCGCCGGATCAGGACCTGCACAACGCGGAGATTGCAAAGGTGAGGGAACAGATCACTAATGCTAAAGCGGACCTGGCAGCCGCGAACGAAAGGATGGCAGCGGAACGAGCCGCTTTGGATGCGCAGGCTTATAGGCTCAGGCTGGACCAGAGCGCGTCACAGGAAGTCATGAAGAGGAAGTACAGGTCCCGTTTACCTTACATTTTCGAGGGAAGGGAGCTTTTCAATACCCTGTAAGCGGGGACCAGTAATCCGCTGCCATTGGTAAGCCGGCCGGAAGCACCTGGGACAGCCGCGCCGGTTCAGCCCCGTATGATAGATCTACCTCGCCATCAAACCGCGGTGCCCCAGACCGTGCAGACACCTCCGGGTCACTACTCCAACCCGATGGATAATCTCGTGGCAGCCGCGGCACGGTTGGAGGCGATTCCAATTGAAGGCGATTCACCGCAGGCAGTGGAGACACGCCGGTTAAGGAGCTCCTCAGACGGCCTTGGCTCAGCAAGAAGCGTGCATAATGAGATCGGATCCACTCCACCCCCCTTCCCGAGCCGGAGCTACAGCCGACGCGTTGATGAACCGCCGTATCGAGCAATGCGCAGCGTGGTCCGCCTCGCGGCAACAATCCGGCAGGCGGTTTTGAAGATGCTCAAGTGGTAGTGGACCGCGCCAGGGCACGCAGGGAGGCCGAGTTAATAGCACAAGCAGAGGATCATCCGCCCGCACCGGTTCAACCGACCCCCTTCGAACCAAGGGTCACGTCCGGCTCTTTGGGGTACCTTGCCTTGTCCCGCTTTGCGCAACGTGCGATTGCCCAAGGACTTCAAGGGCCACGCAAGGTGCCGAATTATCTTGCCGACTTGGCTCCAGAGGCGTGGATAGAAAGCTACGAGATGGCCATGGAGATGCTTTGGACGTGGATGAAGCCGCATGTGCGAAGTACTTCACAATGATGCTTTGGAAGGTACGGCTGGACTTGGTTAAAAACTTACCGCCCAACTCCATCAATTCGTGGGCCCGATTGCGGACCCGGTTCATCCAAAATTTCAAAGACACCGTAAGCAGCCCATGTCGGTGGTGGATCTAGCAGCTTGTGTCCGGCGGAGGAGAGTCTACAACCCATTGGGTGCGCCCGCGTTTGAAGTTTTACATTCTTCGCACGGATCAACCCTGATTCAGCGATCTTGACCTTGGAAGCCAATTGCGGTTCGAGCCATTGAAGTTGAAGCTGGAGTCGCATGAAGCGTTTTGCCATGACATGGGCACTCTAATGGGCGTGTTGGTAAAGTACGCTGATTCTGATAGTACCAAGGATCCCGAATCTGATAATGATGAAGTGGGGAAGGGAAAACAGAACGGCAGCTCCAGGGTCCAGCAGCACCATTCGGCAGGCAATGGAGGGAACAAACGCAAAGCGAACGGCAACGCGGGTTTCGTAGCTAACACCAATGCGCAGGATAAGGGTCAGCGGCGCAGGGGCAGGCAGTCAAACCGGGGCGGTCATAATCCGGATCGTTTGAACTTCATATTAAATCAACCTTGTCCGAAGCATGGGACGAAGGAGGTACCGGCGAACCACCTTTGGAAGGATTGTTATATTATGCAGGAGTTTAAAATTCCAACTCTTTCCGGTATGATCAAGGGACGGCGGCGGTTCCGGATCCGCTCCGGTTACGATGGAGGAAATTCCGGCCCGGGATTCGGTGGTAATCCGGGCGGCAAGCCAATCGAAATAATCAGGGTAATCGTAATAGCGATCGAACCAAGGGGGCTACAATCAACAGCAGCAGCAGTCGGGTTATCAGAGCAACCCAAAGCAGTTGAATGGGGGGCAGTACCACGTCTTTACCACCAGTTTGGACCGACGAGACCGAAAACTCCAGAGGCGGGCGGTCAGTGTGGTTGAACCGGCGGCGCCGCATTACCTACGCTGGTCCGAGCAGCCGATTGTGTGGAGCAGAGAGGATCATCCTCCCGGGTTTACAATCCGGTCCGATTAGCCTTGGTGGTGGCACCCGGTAGGAGGGTACAAGTTTACCAAGGTTCTTATGGATGGAGGAAGCAGCATCAACATCACGTACTACGAGACTTTCCGACGTATGGGGTTAACAGATAGGCATCTCGGACCGTCCAAGACGGTGTTCCACGGAGTAGTGCACAGTAAGTCAGCGTACCCGTCGGTAAGATTGTTCGAGGTGACCTTTGGAGACGAACATGACTCCAGAACAGAAACGTTGACGTTTGAGGTGGTAAAAATTCAAAGCCCTTACCACGCCCTCTTTGGGCGGCCGGCTTATGCTAAATTTATGGCATGACCCTGTTATGTTTATTTACAGCTGAAGATGCCGGGTCACAAAGGAACGATAACGGTTCATGGAGCCGCGGATCGCTCTAGAGTGCGAGGAAGGTGATGCGGCTTACGCGGAGTCGGTTTGTGCCACGGAAGAGTTAAAGTATTATAAAGATAATGTTGATCCGGCAGATATGACCCCTTTGAAGAAGCCAACTACAGAGCATGATCCGGACTTGAAGTTCAAATCGGCGGCTGAGACGAAGCTTGTTGATTTTGTGCCCGGCGATTCGTCCAAACAGTTCACCATCAGTGCCAACCTGGATCCGAAATAGGAAAGCGCGCTCATCGAGTTCATCCGTGAGAATCGGGACATTTTTGCATGGAAGCCGTCTGACATGCGGTGTACCGAGGGAGCTCGCTGAGCACACTCTTAATGTTGACCCGAAATACGGTGGTAAAACAGTTTCTGCGCCGGTTTAATGAGGAAAGGCGCAAGGCCATCGGAGAAGAAGTTGCTAAGCTGTTGGCAGCGGGGTTTATCATTGAAGTCTTTCATCGAGTGGCTCGCCAACCCGGTTCTGGTCCTTAAAAAGACTGGCAATTGGCGCATGTGCGTAGATTACACAGATCTTAACAAGGCTTGTCCAGCAGATCCTTTCGCCCTCCCCCGCATTGATCAGATTATTGATGCGACGGCGGGTTGTGAGCGTTTGAGTTTTCTGGATGCGTATTCCGGTTATCATCAGATTAAGATGGCGGTTCAGGATCAGGAGAAAACAGCGTTTATCACCCCTTTTGGAGCCTTCTGCTATGTGTCCATGCCTTTTGGGCTCAAGAGCGCCCAGGCAACTTATCAGCGTTGCATGTAATTGTTTGCATAAACAGATCGGCCGTAATGTGCACGCTTATGTGGATGATATCGTGGTGAAATCAAGGCGAAGGAAACATTGATTGAGGATTTAAGGAAACCTTCGACAACTTGCGAGGGTACAAGATGATGCTCAACCCTGCCAAGTGCGTCTTTGGTGTTCCAAAGAGCAAATTGTTGGGTTTCCTCGTGTCTAACCGGGGATTGAGGCCAATCCGGAGAAAATTACAGCTATCACCTCCTTAGCCAAGCCAAAGTGCATCAACGATGTCCAACGCTTAGGCCGGGTTGCTGCGCTTAAGCCGGTTTATCGATCGCCTAGGAGAGAAGGCCATCCCTTTGTACCAAATCTTTGAAGAAAAGCGGATCAATTCGTTCGAGTTCAAATTGATGAGGCATTGGCGGACTTAAAGCGGCACCGCCAACCCTTTGTTCTTGCTGCCCCTATTGACGAGGAGCCGCTCCTATTATATGTTGCGCTAATGCCAGGCGGTGAGTGTGGCCATCGTGGTGGAGCGCAAGGAGGCGGGGAAGGAGTATCCGGTTCAGCGACCGGTTTACTACATCAGTGAGGTCCTCATTGAATCTAAACAAAGATATCCACATTGGCAGAAGCTGGTATATGGGGTTTTTATGGCAAGCCGGAAGCTGAAGCAGTATTTCCAAGGGCACCCTATCACAGTGGTCAGTTCGGCTCCTTTAGGCGATATCATACTGAACCGGGAAGCAACTGGCCGGATTGCTAAGTGGGCTATAGAGCTTGGGCCGCACGGTTTAAAATATGTGCCACGGACGGCTATAAAGTCTCAGGCACTTGTGGATTTCATTAATGATTGGACGGAGTTGCAAGCACCAGAAGAGAAGCCGGATCACACCTATTGGACCATCCATTTTGATGGATCCAGTGCAATTGGAAGGCTCGGGGCTGGAGTCGTATTAACTTCCCCACGAGGTGATAAGTTCATTATGTTCTCCGCCTAATGTTCCCTTGTACTAATAATGCAGCTGAGTATGAGGCTTTGCTCCATGGCCTCCGGATGGCGGAGAAATGAACCTCACCGGGTTAAATGCTTTGGTGATTCGGACTTGGTGGCCCAAACAGTATCCGCACTTGGGACTCCAAAGATCCACTCATGGCTGCATATCGTCGGGAAGTGGATGTTGTTGCAGGACATTTTAAGGGGTACCAGGTGGACCATGTGGATCGTCGGAAGAACGAGGCGGTGATGCTTTGAGCCGGTCAGTCCCAGCGTAAACCGGTCCCGCCTAACGTTTTCCTTGACGTCTTTGCATAAGCCGCCGCTAAGTCACTGATGAAATTGATTTGGCTATCCCTGATCCAGAGGCTCAATTGGTGGCGGCCTTGCACATCATTCCGGATTGGACGGTCCCTTACTTGGCATACATGAATCGGGGCGAATTACCGGAGGATGAGACGTCGGCCCGGAAGATAGTTCGGCGGTCTAGGTCTATGGCCATCGTTAACGGCGAGTTGCACCGTCGCAGCGTGTCGTATGCGTTCAGCGTTGTGTGTCCCCTGAAGAGGGTCGTGAGATATTACGGAGATTCATGAAGGGGATTGTGGTCACCACGCCGGTTCAAAATCCTCGTGGCCAAAGCGTTCGCCATGGCTTCTATTGGTTGACCGCCCATGCCGATGCGGAGGATCTGGTCGACGGTGTGATGGTTGCCAAAAGTTCTCCAGGCGTGCTCATGTGCCAGCCCAAGAATTGAGGATGATTCCAATTACTTGGCCGTTTGCGACTTTGGGGGCTGGATATGGTTGGACCTTTCAAACGATCCAAGGACAAAAAGACCCACCTGTTGTTAGCAGTGGTTAAATTTTCAAAGTGGGTAGTGGCCGAGCCTGTTAGCAAGTGTGATGCGGCCTCTGCTGTTCAGTTCATCAAGCGGGTGATTTTCCGGTTCGGGTTTCCGCAAGATCATCACGCATAATGGCACTAATTTGTCCAAAGGAGCTATGAAGGAATTTTGTGAACGGGAGCACATCCGCTTGATGTTTCTTCCGTAGCCCACCCGCAATCCAATGGTCAAGCGGAACGAGCTAATCAGGAAATTTTGAAAGGTATCAAACCCGGCTTATGGTCCCTTTAGAAAGGACGCCGGGTGTTGGGTGGAAGAGCTACCATCGGTGATATGGAGTATAAATACTACCCCAACCGATCCACCGATACACGCCTGCTTTTTTATGGTCTATGGAGCGGAGGCGGTCCTTCCCTGATATCCGTCACGACTCACCCCGAGTAGCAGCTTATGTTGAGGCAGATAGCGAGGCAGCACGGCAAGATGATTTGGATCGATCGGACGAAGAGCGTGATATGGCAGCAGCTCGCTCGGCGGTCTACCAAATAGGACCTTCGTCGGTATCACAGCCGTAGTTAAAACCAACCTTTCAGAAGGAGACTTGGTGCTACGGCTCATTCAAGATCGTAAAGATATGCACAAGTTATCCCCACCTTGGGAAGGGCCTTTTGTGGTCGATGAGGCTCTATACAACGGGTCCTACTATCTGATTGATGTTCGAGAGCGAAAAGACTCACGCACGTCAGAGGAAGAGACCAACAGGCCATGGAACATAGCTCATCTTCGGCCTTATTATACTTGAGCCATTGGCTCCACTTATGTACATATCAAGACGATGTATATATTATGAATAAAGGCAATAAACCAGATCCTCGGCTAAAGCGGGGTATCTGTTCTGTACAAAAGGACCGGTTTGGGTACATGGAGATAATGTCGCAAAGCGGCCTCCGGTTTAACCCTTGGCCTTGTTGTTAGAAATTTTTGTCATTTGGGGGCTTGGTCGTGTCCGAACCAATGCAACACCTCTTGGCGGTAAAGCCACCAGATCATTTGGGGGCATGGTCACGTCTGAACCAGTCACACCTCTTGGTCGGCCTAAGGCCATAGAATCACTTAGGGGCTTTGGTCGAACCCGAACCATCGCATAGCGCCATTTGATCGGCGTCATGCCACGAAGTTCAGTTGGGGACCTGGCTGACTTGAACCACCGCTACACCGTATAGGGGGCTTGGTCCTGTCCGACCATGGTAACGCCATCTGATCCGGCTCAGTGCAGCCTTTCCTTGCAAAGTGATTTTCCTCATTGATTTTACTTCTATGGGGTCTTTAGGCCTGTCATTTGGTTTTTGTTGGCCTTCTTAAACCAACAAAATTCTTTAAAACCGGGTTTATGTTCCGCATTCAATACCTTTTTTAAAGTTGGCGATTTTTGTTCCGGTTTGATTTTGCTGTTAACATCCCATTATGGAGTAACAGGGGGCTTATCATGCCCGACACGATTTACACGGTAAATCGGTGTTATACGCAGAAGGCTTTCACTTCGCGTTTGATTAAAGCCAACTGTGTGCTTAATACTGGCAGGTATGTTCGTATCACATAACTTTGATTATATACCTCGGTATTATATCATATCAATATATCGGTATCAGTTTATTAAGGGCGCTAACCGCCAAGGCGGTTTAAAGAACTTGTGATTGCAGGCAAAATATGTTGCGGGATTTACTACGAAAGCCAACGGGTCCCGTCATCATGCAAAAGTTTACAGACTGCGATTATACCGGCATTGTTCAAAGAAAGACACTTGCTATCCTATTACAAGGCTTTTTGAGGCCCGGCGTTTCACGTAAAGTTATGCCTTGGAAAATATGTCGCCCGGCTTGACGGATTACGCCGCTTCCCCGGGTTGGCGCGAGGTGGAGAACGCGGCGCTGGCGTCGGTTCAGCTTCCTCTTCTTCTTCACCCAAAGCCGGAAGTCATTGGTAGACCAGTCAATCCGGGTTAAGGCACGAAAGACAGCTTCTTCACTTATCACTCAGCTGGATCAATGTCAGGGGCGTAAGTGTGCTTACGGATTGGAGGAATCAGGCTCTGCACTTCCGGGATGACAAAATCCATCCGTTTGTTGTTTGCATCATAAAAAGACCGGTGAACTTCCAGATTGGCTTCAGCGGCCAGTTGACTCGCCAGCGGACGCATTTCCTTTGTGATCCGTTTCAGGGCATCGTTGTCGAAGGCTTCGCCGTTCTCTTGAGCGCTGGGAAAACCTTTAGCTATGTCAGCCGGATCAAGATCCGCTATCCATGCCTTGGCACGAGTTAGAGCCAGCAGGGCGCCAGCCCGGGCTGCGGATCGCTTCATCTCTTCAAGCTGTCCCGGAATCATGGACAGCCGGTCCAAAGATCTCTCTGATCAGGGACGGTGCCGTGTTGTCGTATGAAGTGGCGCATATGGCCCGCTGGGCGCCGGTATAAAGCTGTTCAATCAGGGTGTATGAAGCCTTGAGTTTTTTTCGCACGTCAGAACCCAGATGAGCAATACGCTTGCCTGCACCAGATTTAGACAGCCCAAGTTAAACCGGCGGAAGCGTTAGCACAAGCATATTCAGTATAAAGTTACTTACCAAAGACGGCAGATGTCATGGCATGCACTTGGCGTTTGAGTCCGGTAAGCTCTTCAGTCACCGGTTTAAGGGCTGCCTCCGCTTCCTCCGCCCGTTTTATTAAACCGGCTTTTCGGTGTCCCAGTTGACCCGGCTCGGATTTATACCACTCCTTCAATTGTTCCATGGTGGTCGGGCGGTCTTTAGCTCATCCTTGGTTTTGGTGGCTTACGCTATTTGGGTTTCAGATTGTTTTGGAGATCCTTGAGTTGCACAACTTGCGATGTATTTCATTCGATGACAAATAAAGCATATTAGTGGTTTCATTATACAAGTCCCAAGCTTAATACAAGTATTCAACTTGGCACTTGGGGGCTAATGGCTAGTTGATCCAAATTTGCTAAGGAGATGCAACTTAAGTCCCGGTTTAACTTTGCAAAATTAAACAGAACCTTGTGGGCTACTATGCAGTGAAAAGATGAGAAAGGTCAAATTATTAACTCATAGAGGTAATTCATGCGATTTACTAGACCGGCTTCAAGGTCACGGCTTGTGTAAAGCCGGTTCGAAGCCGGAATGAAGTTCTTGGGCGGAGAAATTGTCATAAGCAGACATATGTCGCTTTTCTCCTTGTCTTTGCTGATAGTAGTGAAACTCTCTTTGATGCTGTGCTTGGCTAAAGCGACCGGTTGGCTAGGAGCGGTGTAGCCAGTACCTGTCACAAGAACATCGTCATTGTCTGCGGTCTTGTTTGGGCTTGATGTCGTCTTGCTGTGGCTCGGCGGTTCAATGGTCACGATCCGCTCGGTGGACGGGTTTGGTGGAGCAGGCTGTGAGGTTTCCACTTGGACCTCCGGTTCAGCTTCTGGCGGGTCAGCAGTATCATCCTTGTACAACTCGCCAGAGCTTTCCTTGGCGGCTTCAGGATTATCATGTGGCTGTTCTGGGGTTTTTTCCGGATCACCATCCGGAGTAGGATCAAGAGTTTTCGCTTTCTTGCTCAAACGAGCCTTGGTGCTGCAATATTCAGAGCGGGATCAAGACAAATGGACCAAATTAATAGGGAACCGAATTGATGACGGTAATTACGCACTTCGCGGCGATGTTCACGGAGGCAGCTGTGTGGTGGATGAACCGCCAGACGAGTTGGAAGAGGCCTGATAATTCGAGTCGACGGATTGAGAGAACATCGGAAGAAACCTTTTAAGGGATAACGCTTTTCAGAGAACAAGTCACCTCTGGGCGACGCTTCCGGATTGGGGTGTCCGTAAACCGCCGAGGTAACCTGTTGACCATCGTGCGGGTTGTACGGCGCTCTTGATCGATGTGTCTTCAAGAAAAGATTTGGATTCAAATAAGCAGGAATGGTATTTTTTAACTTTCCGGACGGCGCGACGAATTCTCTTAACAGCGCAAGCTCAGATTCGAAGAAAGAAGGATTACCTCAACACGATTGGCATGACTCGCTTCAAAGCATCATCCCGGGAAGAAAAAGTGTCGGTAAAAAGAAGGTAAAGAGGCCAAGCATATGCAAGAAGAAGTACAAAGCGGAAGGCCGGTTTATGGCAGCTCCCTCGTAAATGTCAAAATTTTACCTCGGCTTCTGATTCTTCGTCCTCCAGCGGTTCAGAGGACTCGGTGGTTTTTTTCTTGCCAATTCTCTTAGTGGCCTTGGATTTTGCACGTGGCGCCGGACCGTCTGCAGTGCGTTTCCGTATGAGCTTTCAGCACAGGAAGCGGCAAGCATTAGCATATGTCAACGATAAGTAAACCGAAAGACAAGAAGAAGAGCTTATCACGCGGCGGTTTGTTGGCGGCACAAAATGGAGCCAACCCGGTGAGGCTGCAGACGGAGATTGGCTCATCGAGCATCTTCTTGACGATCTCGGTGGTCTCCTGTTCGGTTATGGGTAGCTCGTGACGCCTTTGAGGATCTTTGAGGCTGCCGGTGTACTCGTGCATTAATCCGGGCCGGGCGGCTCAGGCAACACGCCTAAGAGACCCAAAGAACGCACAAGATCCACGCCGGTTAAGCCATTGGCCATTAGAGCCCGGAGCTTGATTATTTGTGGCGAAGTTTTTCCGTTCATGGCGGTTAAGCGTGAAGGCGATGGATGATGGTTGCTGAGCCGGTGAGGACGGTAACCCGGCAAGGGGTTTTCATTGGCAGGCGCGGTGTTCTGGCAGTAGAACCAAGTTTGGTTCCAATCCTTTGGATGGCTGTGGTGCTTGGCGTGAGGGAAATCGGCTTCTTTCCTCTTCTGAATTGAAACGCCGCCCAGCTCCGTGTTGGGACCATCAGAAAATTCTGTGCGACGGTTCAAATGGAAAAATCCCGGAACAATTCCATGACGGTTCTTCTTGAAGATAGACTTCGCAGAAGACTTGAAAGTTGCATATGTTTGAAACGGAATTGGACCGATATCCTGCGGATGGAGTTGTAAACTGGCAAGGACGTCCGAAAAACTTTGAACCAAAGCGGCGTAACCCCGGTCTAGGTGCTGCATAAACACAATTACTTCCCCCGCTCGCGGCTCGGGAGGAAACTCGCCCTCCGGAACACGCCAATGGAGGACGTCCTTTGGAGCCAAACCGCCAGTGGCGACGTAGCCGTTGAGCTGCGTCTCAGTGATTTTGGACCGGACCCAGTTGCAAGCAGCAAATTGAGGAGCCATTCCGGACGACTAAACTGCGAAAGAAAGTAAGAGACGGTTTACCATTAAATGGTTCAGGCATATCATACATTGTTAAAACCGGTGATTCAGCATCCGGCTTCCCGTTCCGGTTTGACTGAGGACTAATGGAGTGACGGATTAGCTGTCGAAAGTTAAACCGCCGAAAAAGGCAGAGTTGAAAAGTCTACTAAGTATGGGCAGAAACAGTTTTCACATATGAATGGAGGTAATCAGGATCTACCGAAGCTTTAGTAAGAAAAACTTACGACCTATGCAGACCTTCATAAAGAGCAGGAGGGTTCAGATATTCTAAAACTTGAGGATCCGAACAAAAGGAAGGGTGCATAAAGAGTTCAATGAACGGCGGAGCGATCACTCATACAAGATGCACGGTATGGCTGAGGCGTGACGGCCATGGCGGAGCAAGTGAGAGGAAACTGATATGAATCGCGACGAACATAATCTGAGATGGGATCTAGGGCTTGAGAGGAACCTTACCTGACGAGCGGAAACCGCGGAGGAGCGCCGAAAACTCTGATACGGTCAGGTTGATGCAGCGGCCCGGCGACGAAGCGTCGTTCGAAGGTCGGGCGCGACGGTGGAGATTCAGGGCTAGAGCGTCGCGAGGAGGAAGAAGAGCGGAAGAAGAAGAGAAAGGGGCGACCGGTCTATTTATAAGGGACCGGAGCAATCAACGGGCGCGAGAATCAAGGAGTCAAAAGCGGCGAACGGTGCAGCCGCCTCGATTTCGGGATAGCATTAAATGAAGGGAATCTTACTGTTTAGATTTCTTTATTAAGGATGACGTCAGGGTGCTCTGACATGGAAATCGGAGGATGACGTCACGGCGGTTCAAGCGGATGGCGGTTTACAAAATTTGAAAGGAGATCAAAGAGGTTCCTGAAGGTGTTGAAGATTGACTTGAACCGGTTCAGGTCAATCTGGGGCCTAATGTTGGGGACACAACTACTGAGTGTGAACCGCCCTGGAGAGGCCGGTTTACCCTCGTCCGTGATCCGGGCCCACGGAGGAGGCCCGGAGCCCAGAGGCGACTTAAGGTCCATTTATGTAAACCGCCTTAGTATTGTAACTTGTGTTGTAAGACAAGAAAGGAGAGATCAAGCGGACTCTTGTATGAGCCAGATTGGGACTCTGTAGATCAGCCGGGCGTCCATCCGTGTATATAAGGGGACGACCCGGCGGCGAGTTAGGGAGAGAGATTTCGAGGCTAAGGCAAAGTTATTGCGCCCTAGTCGCCGAAACCATATCAATCACATCACAACCGGGCGTGAGGTTTTTACCTTCATTGAAGGGCGAACCAAGATAATTCCCGTGTCTTGTGTCCGCTTTAACCTCTCTAGGTAAACCCGTACGATGGCCCTACGACTAAGTCCTTTCATGAGGACATCTGCCGTGACAAGTCCACGACAGCTTTAGTGCGATCCATTTCTTCACCCAACATATCATCACTTTTGTCTAGCATGTTTTGAACCTTTTCAAACGCCCTTTGTTATTTTACAGCAATCTTAGCAAGTTTAGAGTAGCTGGGCTTGAGGTTTTCATCAGATTCATTCTCACTAGATTCAGAGGAGGTATATTTGAGTACCTTGGCACCCTTTGCCATGAAGCAATAGGTGGGGCGTAGTCATCATTATCTTCATCAGCCTTGTTGGTGAGGTCATTTTCTTCATAGTTGAAGATAGACTTGGCGATTTAATGCAGTAGCAAGAGCCAGGCTCGCCACACCAGACTCGGACTCCTCAGATGCCTCCTCTTCCTCATGTTCCTCAGAGTCCATTTCCTTGCCAATGAATGCCCGAGCCTTCTTGGAGCTGCTCTTCTTGTGAGATGAAGACTTCGAGGATTTTGATGATGAAGATTTTGATGATTTCTTCTTCTTCTTAGCGTCATCAGAACTGTAATCCTTGTATTTCTTCTTCTTTAATTCCTTTTCCCACTTAGGACAATCTTGAATATAGTGACCAAGTTTCTTGCATTTGTGGCATAGCCTACTCTTGTAGTCACTGGATGAGGAATCACTGCTCCTTGAGGATTTTCCAAAGTGGCCACGTCTTGAGAATTTCTGGAACTTCTTCATGAGCAGTGCTAGCTCCTGGCTCAATTCTTCAGGATCACCAAGGCTGCTACCAGAATCTTCACATTCAGATTCAGACACTGCCTTCGCCTTCAGGGCACGTGATTTGCCATAGCTCGAACCATAGAGATCTCTCTTTTCAGCAAGCTGGAATTCATGAGTATTTAGCCTCTCGAGGATATCAGCGGGATCAAGTGACTTGTAATCAGCCCGTTCTTGTATCATCAGTGGCAGAGCATCAAATGAGGAATCAAGCGATCTCAACAATTTCTTCACCACCTCATGGTCGGTGATGGCAGTGGCACCAAGCGCTTGAAGCTCATTTGAGATGTCAGTGAGGCGATCAAAGGTTTGTTGAACATTTTCATTGTCGAGTCTTTTGAAGCGGTTGAAGACATTGCGAAGAACATAAACTCGAGAGTCACGCTGAGTTGAGACTCCTTCATTTACTTTGGACAGCCTATCCCAGATAAGCTTAGCAGTTTCCAAAGCACTCACTCTTCCATACTGTCCTTTGCTCAGATGACCACATATGATATTCTTCGCTTGAGAATCGAGTTGCTGGAATCTCTTCACATCGGTAGCGTTCAGTGACGGTGAGACAGAGGGAACACCATTTTCCACAACATACCAGAGATCGTTATCAATTGCCTCAAGATGCATTCGCATCTTATTCTTCCAGTAGGGGTAGTCTGTCCCATCGAAGGTAGGACAGCCAGCAGAGACCTTGATCATACCTGCGGTCGACATAACTAAACTCCAGGTGGTTAAACCAAAATCACACAGAACAAGGGAGCACCTTGCTCTGATACCAATTGAAAGTGCGTTATATCGACTAGAGGGGGGGTGAATAGGCGATTTTATGAATTCTTCATTGAGGAATTTGTCGGCGAGGAAATTCCTTAGTGAAGAACTACTTGCAGCGGAATAAGTACTCAGAAGTAAGCATAACAGAATACAGGCATAGTCATCATGATGAAATGAAGACAAGCACAGAGTACAGAAAGCGTAATCACAGGATAACACAAGATGAAGACAAACTGACTGAAGAAATTGAATTGAGGAAATTTAGAAAGTCTTCAGTCAAAGTCTTCAAACACATATATGATGAAACACTTAACACAGTAATGAGGAAATGAAAGAGTTGAGGAAATAGAACCAGTAAGGTTGGTGAAGACAATGATTTGGTAGACCAGTTCCAACTGTTGTCTCGGTTATGCGTCTGGTTGAGCGGCTCAAGATTTAAACTCGAGGACACACAGTCCGGATACCCGATCTGAGCACGCAGCTCGGGACACCAAGTCCTCACCGTATTCTCCTTGAACTAAGGTCACACAGACCTCGTCCAATCACTCATGGTAAGTCTTCAGGCGACTTCCAAACCTTCACAAACCCGGTCACTCGGCGATCTATAATTTCATCTTGGGTGCTCTAGACCATGACGCCTAACCGTTTGGAAGAAACACAGTCTTCAAAGGTAACAAGCATCGGATCCACGCAGGATCAATCTCTTCAGTGATGCTCAATCACTTTGGGTTTGTAGGTGTTTGGGTTTGGGTTTTCCTCACTTGATGATTTTCACTCAAAGTCCTCGGAGGATGGGATGCTCTCAATTGACAAGTGCCAGTTTCTCTCGGAGCAGCCAACCAGCTAGTGGTTGTAGGGGGGGGGGGCTATTTATAGCCTAGGGAGCAGCCCGACATGATAAGACATAAATGCCCTTCAATTATATGACCGTTAGGTAGATAAGATATTTTGGGACAGCTGGCGCCAAGAAGATAAAGAATCGGTCGGAAATTTGAGGTTCAAATTCCTCGGCTATCATGTTCCTCATGTGTAGGCAATCCGCCTTTGGCGAATTCCTAACTCCTCGGTCGAACAAATTCCTCGGCCAACGGAAGAACTTCGTCTCTATCACTGAAGAAATTGACTGAACTGTATGAGATTTCCAATGGCTTCACTCGAAGGGAGTGGTAGGTGTAGGCTTTTGAGTTGAGCATCACATGGAAATTTTTCCTTAGCATTTCCTCGACCCCTTTAACAAGACGGTGTTTCCTATGACTCAAGAAAGAGAAAGCGAAACTACGAAAACAAAAGTCTTCATGCTTCATGTTCCTCAAATGAATACCAAGTCTTCAAGGTCACACGAATTTCTTCACTTTCAAAGTCTTCGAAAGTCTTGAGAATACCAAAGTCTTGAGTTGAAGAACTTCATTTGTAGGGAATTAGACTTTCACTGTAAATATCTAACTCCTCATAGACTTATAGACCTGTGTACACTCATAAACGCATTAGACCCTTAACCTATAAGTCTTCAATACACCAAAATCACTAAGGGGCACTAGATGCACTTACACATTGTCACCACAGATAAGCATGGCAAGACATACAACAAGTGTTCTCAAATCCTTAAAGACTCAATCCGATAAGATAACTTCAAAGGGAAAACTCAATCCATTACAAGAGAGTAGAGGGGGAGAAACATCATGAGATCCAACTATAATAGCAAAGCTCGCGATACATCAAGATCGTATCACCTCAAGAACACGAGAGAGAGAGAGAGAGAGAGAGAGAGAGAGAGAGAGATCAAACACAGAGCTACTGGTACATGCCCTCAGCCCCGAGGGTGAACTACTCCCTCCTCGTCATGGAGAGCGTCGGGATGATGAAGATGGCCAACGGTGAGGGATCCCCCCTCCGGCAGGGTGTCGGAACAGGGTCCTTATTGGTTTTTGGTGGCTACGGAGGCTTGCGGCGGCGGAACTCCCGATCTATTATGTTCCCCGATGGTTTTTGGGTATATTGGTATATATAGGAGGAAGAAATACGTCAGGGGAGCCATGAGGGGCCCACGAGGGCGGAGAGCGCGCCCACGGGGGGTAGGCGCGCCCCCTGCCTCGTGCTCTCCTCGTTGATTCCCTGACGTGCACTCCAAGTCTCCTGGATTGCTTCCGTTCCAAAAATAACTCTCCCGAAGGTTTCATTCCGTTTGGACTCCGTTTGATATGCCTTTTCTGCGAAACACTGAAAGAAGGGAAAAACAGAAACTGGCACTCGGCTCTGGGTTAATAGGTTAGTCCCAAAAATCATATAAAAGTGTTTAATAAAGCCCATAAACATCAAAAATAGATAATATAATAGCATGGAACAATAAAAAATTATAGATACGTTGGAGACGTATCAAACGTCTTCACGATCCAACCGATCCAAGTACCGAACGTATGACACCTCTGTGTTCAGCACACGTTCAGCTCGATAACGTCCCTCGAACTCTTGATCCAGCAAAGGGTCGAGGGAGAGCTCCGTCAGCACGACGGTGTGGTGACGGTGATGGTGATGTGCTCCGCGCAGGACTTCGTCTAAGCACTACGACGCTATGACCGAAGGCGTAAACTGTGGAGGGGGGCACCGCACACGACTAAGAGAACTATTGATATGTCTTTGGGGTTCCCCCCGCCTCCATATATAAAGGAGGAGAGGAGGAGGCAGCCGTCCTAGAGGGGGCGGGCCAAGGGGGAGTCCTACTAGGACTCCACTCCTAGTAGGATTCGCCCCCCCCCCTTCCTTACAACGGAGAGGGGAAAGGGGAAAGAGGGGAGAGGGAGAAGGAAAGGGGGGGCCGCGCCCCCACCCCTTGTCCAATTCGGATCGGGCAGGGGGAGGCGCGCACAACCTCATGTGGCCTTCCTCCCTCTCTCCTATATGGCCCATGAGGGCCATTAACTTGCCCGGGGGGGGGGGGGGGTCGGTAACCTCCCAGTACTATGAAAATTCCCCGAACCTCTTCGGAACCATTCCGGTGTCCGTATATAACCTTCCAGTATATGAATATTTACCTCTCGACCATTTTGAGACTCCTCGGCATGTCCGTGATCTCATCCGGGACTCCAAACAAACTTCGGTCACCAAAACACATAAATCATAATACAAATCGTCATCGAACGTTAAGCGTGCGGACCCTACGGGTTCGAGAACTATGTAGACATGACCGAGACATATCTCCGGTCAATAACCAATAGCGGAACCTGGATGCTCATATTGGTTCCTACATATTCTATGAAGATCTTTATTGGTCAAACAGCATAACAACATACGTCATTCCCTTTGTCATCGGTATGTTACTTGCCCGAGATACGACCGTAGGTATCCTCATACCTAGTTCAATCTCGTTACCGGAATGTCTCTTTACTCGTTCCGTAATGCATCATCCCGTAACTAACTCATTAGTCACATTGCTTTCAAAGCTTATAGTGATGTGCATTACCGAGAGGGCCTAGAGATACCTCTCTAATACACGGAGTGAAAAATCCTAATCTTGATCTACGCCAACCCAACAAACACCTTCGGAGACACCTGTAGAGCATCTTTATAATCACCCAGTTACGTTGGGACATTTGATAGCACGCAAGGTGTTCCTCCGGTATTCGGGTGTTGCATAATCTCATAGTCAGAGGAATATGTATAAGTCATGAAGAAAGCAATACAAATAAAACTTAACGATCATAATGCTAAGCTAATGGATGGGTCAACACATGTCCATGGTCAGGAAATTTAACCATCTTTGATTAACAAGCTAGTAAAGTAGAGGCATACTAGGGACACTTAGTTTTGTCTATGTATTCACACATGTACTAAGTTTCCGGTTAATACAATTCTATCATGAATAATAAACATTTATCATGATATAAGGAAATATAAGTAACAACTTTATTATTCCCTCTAGCGCATATTTCCTTCAGTCTCCCACTTGCACTAGAGTCAATAATCTAGATACATAGTAATGATTCTAGCACCCATGGAGTCTTGGTGCTGATCATGTTTTGCTCGTGGAAGAGGCTTAGTCAACGGGTATGCAACATTCAGATCCATATGTATCTTGCAAATCTCTATGTATCCCTCCTTGACTTGATCGCGGATGGAATAGAAGCGTCTTTTGATGTGTTTGGTTCTCTTGCGAAATCTGGATTCCTTCGCCAAGGCTATTGCTCCAGTATTGTCACAAAAGATTTTTATTGGACCCGATGCACTAGGTATTACACCTAGATCGGATATGAACTCCTTCATCCAGACTCCTTCATTTGCTGCTTCCGAAGCAGCTATATATGTACTCCGCTTCACATGTAGATCCCGCCACGACGCTCTGCTTGGAACTTCACCAACTTACAACCCCACCATTCAATATAAATACGTATCCGGTTTGTGACTTAGAGTCATCCAGATCAGTGGCAAAGCTTGCATCGACGTAACCATTTACGACAAGCTCTTTGTCACCTCCATAAAGGAGAAACATATCCTTAGTCCTTTTCAGGTATTTCAGGATGTTCTTGACCGCTGTCTAGTGATCCACTCCTGGATTACTTTGGTACCTCCCTACTAAACTTATAGCAAGGCACACATCAGGTCTGGTACATAGCATTGCATACATGATAGAACCTATGGCTGAGGCATAGGGAATGACTTTCATTTTCTCTCTATCTTCTGCAGTGGTCGAGCATTGAGTCTGACTCAACTTCACACCTTGTAACACAGGCAAGAACCCTTTCTTTGACTGGTCCATTTTGAACTTATTCAAAACTTTATCAAGGTACTCCCTCCGTCCGCCAAAGAGTGGACGTCTAGGTTTTCTAAGACAAAATAAGGATTTTGCAAAAAAGCCCTCCCACCTCTCAATTAAGGTGCCACAGCTTTGGCACTGCTTCGTTTCCTGCAACAGGAGTAAATGAGAAGGGAGAAGTAAAACAGAACTTTACCAACAGAATTTTGCTCCCGCCACAGTACTTCCCGCCAGCAACAACTAGTACTAGTACTCATTACAGAAATTAGGGGCGCCAGATTACAGAAATTAGAGGCGCCAAGTTTACAATTTCAGTAGATAAAGCCTCTGTGCCCAGCTATAAAGCCAGCACAGTTGCAGCAAGTAAAACAACACACACAGAGACCATGGCCATTGACTTGAATATAGCACCAGGAGAGGGAGAAGATGAACATGAGCCTCCCTTGCATGAGGAAGTGCTCTAGTTTGGTCATCACTTCGATCTGAACATGAACCCAGGTACATCTTGATCATCTTTTCATTTGTTCCCCTTGAACATGTGCACATGCTGATGTTTCTTCTTAACCGTAGAGGACGAACATGAGGCTGCCTTGCTTGAAGAACCCCAGGTTGGTTTTGAGCCTCACTTGCATGAAGAAGTACTCCAGGCCGGCCATCAGTTCGCTGTAGAAGATGAACATGAGCCTCCCTTGCATGAATAAGTACCACTGGCTGGACATCACTTCGATCTGAACATGAACCCTGGTACATCTTGACCATATGAACATGTTCAATTCTTCTGCATACTGTAGCTAATCCTGAAGGTGTCTTCATGAAGAACATGAGGCCGACATTGCCCATGGAGAAGAGGAACATGAGGCCGATGTTGCCCATGAAGAAGAGGACCTGCATGAATCAGATGAATCAGGTTAGTAAAACAATTTAGTTAACACATTTGAATGTTTAATTACGATCTTATTCAACTACTCACATAACCTCACCTTGTAGACGATGAACTTGAAGACCACGGTGGTTTTTCGAGCATGGAAGAGGAAGTGCAAGCAATGGATGAAGCTCTAGATAACCTTCATGTTGACCCGGAGGACTATGGTGTGTATGCCGGCGATATAGAGATTCAATTTGACGAAGAAGAGCTTGATGATTCAGAACCGCATGAAGCCATGTATGATTCAGCACCAGATGAAGACATGGATGTGGAGCAAGAAGATAATAAACAAGTTCATAATGAAGACAAATACAAGAATTTAACAGATTTGCAAAGGACTGGTATTTATGAAGAATTGCTAGCAAAAAGTGTCGACCGGAGATTAAAGAAGACCACAACCAGAGAAGTTGCAAACATGTTCCAAGTTTCAGTGTACAAGTTTAGACGCGTTTGGAGGAGGGTGAAGGAGTGTCTTCGACAAGGCATACCCGTTGATGTACGATCAAGGAAGCCAAAAAATTGTGGTCACAAAAGGATTGTAGTTGACCTTGCTACAGTTCCAGAGATTCCCCGGAGTAAAAGGAGAACTATACGTAGTCTTGCAAGAGCTTTGGGTGTGAAGAAAAGCACGCTACATAGGATGTTTACGGAAGGCTTGCTAGATAGGCATTCCAGCTCACTCAAGCCATATTTGAAGGATGCAAACATGAAGGCTAGGCTGCGGCATTGTCTCTCTATGCTTGACCCGCAAAGTTTGCCAAATAAGCCCACATTCAAGGACATGCGTAACATATTACATTTAGATGAAAAGTGGTTTAACACCACCCAAAAGACCATGAAATTCTACAAGCTGCCATCAGAAGAAAACCCACATAGGACTGTGCAAAATAAAAACTCCATTGGAAAAATAATGTTTTTGGTTGTAATAGGCAGGCCAAGATATAATGCAAAAGGTATTTGCATTTTTGATGGAAAGATAGGCATTTGGCCGTCTGTCAAAAAGGTGAATTTCAACCTTTACTCTTTTATTTATTAGACACATCCATACTTAATCTAACTTGAGTTATGTTGTTGGTTGTAGGAGCCAGCGCCAAGGATAAGTGATAATCGTCCAAGAGGACGCTGATCACCAAAACAATCAGTGTTAAGAGAGATACGTCGAGGGAGTTTTTGATTCAATAGGTACTACCAGCTATTCAAGCAGTTTGGCCTCAAGAGCTCGCTGGTGAGACTATATGGATCCAAAGAAGACAATGCACCCTCACATTTCCCAAGTAATGACCCAGGTTTTCTTAGTGCCATTGCCCAAACTGGGCTTGATATCCGCCTTATGCAACAGCCTGCGAACTCACCGGTTATGAACGCTCTAGACCTAGGCCTATTTTCTTCACTACAGTCCATGTCAGATAGGCTAGTCTCTAATAATTTAGATGAGCTAATCAACAATGTGAGCACGAATATCATGCTTATGATGCCGATAAGATAAACAGGATTTTCCTTACACTACAGAGTTGCTTAATTGAGGTAATGAAACTAGGTGGAGGCAATGACTACAAGATCCCTCACATGTACAAGGATGGCCTAGAGCGTACAGGAAATCTACCTGATGTTTTAGGGTGTGATCGTGAACTCTCTGAGAGCGCCATGCAGATCATAGCCGACTAGAAGTTGTAATAGTTCTTGCGGGACTTCTCGACAACTTTTTGTAATGTTGGAGTTTTGTAATGCTAGACTTTTGGTTAAAATCATTTATCCAACTACTTATTGATATCATCATTTATTTATTCAATTATTTATCCACTTAAATTGGAACAAAATAGATAATCTGAAAATATGCATCATCTTGCTTCAATAGTCAAAGTAATTTTCATGCCAAATCTGTTCAACAAAATTGATAATCTAGAAGTCCATCATCGATGACTCAAAATAGCTAGAGACAGAAAAAAAGTCACCTCTTTAGAGACCATGACTCATTCATCAAGAAAATACCTTATTTATGCAACAGATCATCAAAGTCATGTCTGTCATTTAACCACTACAGATTGTTCATACTTGAAATTTTAAGGATACACACCCATACTTAGATCTCCCTCTACATCACCACTGGGACTTGCATTAAGTTGAACGCCAGTAACTAAAAGCCAAGATTTGCATCAAGCCAAACTTAAAGAGCTAGTACTACTTGCTGGTCTTCTCGGCGACATGCCCAAAGACTGCAGCGGTGTCCTGGTCAGCCCAGACGCACTCCTGCCGCCGTGCCTTGCTCAAAGACTGCCGCCGCTACCGTCACAGTTAGCCACAGCACCGGCTTCACCATCACCCACTACATCCTCATCCGGGTCGACAATCTTGGCTCCCACACCGAACCGACGCCGCCGACTGACGTACGAGGGTGACCACGGTCGGAATGTAGCGACCCGACCTCAGACGGTCAAGCCTCTGTGTATCCGTGCCATCCCTGGATCAGTATACTGGCACACACAGTACATCAATGTATATATCAAAGTGCAATCACATGTATAAATAACGTAAAATTGATATATACCTCATAATACTCAGCGGAAACAATCAAACGGGTGTGGAGTCCCATCAACGCCATCGGCGGAGTTGAGTGTAGACCATAACCACTGCAGTACTCTTACTCGTCGGAGTAAAATATCTGCAACATGATACGTTGCAGCCGTGTAGGTCAAGACATTGAATGTACCGGCAAGATCACAACATGAGAAAAACAGATGATAAAACTATACTATATGCAATATGGCTTTATGGCTCAGATTCGAGTTTTGTTTATGTAAAAGCTGGTTTTATTTTCCCTACATCAAAGGAATAAATGAAGTTTGTACTATGGAGTTTTCTATCATGACATGGTTCCGCCAACCGATGTCTCATAGCCCAAATTCATCATAAGTTGCCCACAATTAAGTTATCAATCCGGTGTTGAGAGTTCCGAGATAGATCCAAGTCCAGATGCTCAAATTGTCCGTAGAACCGGGGACACGGCTAATCGATTAGGTTTAAACCCTCTGCAGAGGTTTGTACACTTTACCCGCAAGATTCGATCCCTCTCTTTATGTTCGCACTTCAGGGTGTTTGAGAACAAGATGACCGAAACATGGTCTTCCGAAGAGTTCCTCTGACCACCGTCCGGTGCTCATCCCATCCCATCGTAGTTCTACATCTGCTAGCACCGTCCCAGCCCAGTCACAACTAAGGTCAACCAAGCCAGAGCCCATATTGACTTGCGGTTGCACAGGTAAGCTTCCGGTCATGAAGTAATCCTCCGTCTCTTTGAGTCTGGGTGAAGCTTTCCGCAAGATGTCATGGCGCTTCTCCATGCATCCCGGCCAACCACTGGGTTCTCCAGGGTGCCCGTCAACCGTCCTTCACCCAGTAGTGTGTATTGAATTCTTGTCTCGAGTCTTGAAGTCTTGAGGTCTTGAAGATGCAGTCCTTGCAGATTCCATCATGGAGTTGTCGTCATTGACGTAGAGTCCTCCTTCTTCACACCACTCGACCACTCATACCAACCCCGTCTACTATAGCGTAGCATTAAAATAAATGACGTCCCGGGCTTGGTAACAGGGTGATGGGTTCCTACCTCATGCATACTACTCAACTACAAGGATTCAATAACACTACTGAGGGGTGGTTGCAAAGATGCCACTAAATGCAATAAACATAGGTATGAAAGCATGGTCAAAGTGAACTTGCCTTGCTGACGATCTTCAAAAACTAGGGACCCGTGGTAGCAGGCTTCAGACTCGGAAATTCTACCGAGGCAAACAATAACCATAATAAGCACATAGCATATGATCACTTAACACAATAGCATAGTAACATAACACACCAAAACAAACGAATCAAAACCCAAAGGAAAACTCGAAGAAATCCAACTCAAAGTTTTCCTACTTCAAGCAACAACTAAAAATAGTTTTATATAACAAAAATTTTCTCAACTTAACCTAAGCATGGGTTTTTGTTAACTTAACAGAAAAGAATGCATTAAGCAACTAGGAGCAAAAAGAATCATCTTAAAAGCTATTTTAAAACTCCTATTAGGCCTAATTCAAATTCTATTAAGAAAATTAAAATAAAAGTTTTATTTATTATAAATAAAAGTTCATGCTATAAAGTGACAGAAACTATCCTAGAATAATCAATCCCATGTGAAAAATAAATTTATTTGCTAATTAAAATAATAGGAAAAGCAGTAGCTAGTTAATTAATTAGGATTAACAAGATTCTGCTAGAAACTAATTTTTTATTAATCCTAAAATACCCAAATTAATTCCTACGGTTAGGCAATGTCAAAATAAAGTGGGGACAAAAGAATCATTAAAAAATAATTTTCCTAACTCATTTTATAGCAGATTTACTATTCGACTAAATCTAAAATAAAGCAATTTTAAATAATTTTAACATAGCTAATTATATTTTCTACAGAAACTATAAGAAATTTGCAAACCAACAAAAAAAATCACTTAAAAATATTAAGTAGAATAAAAGATATGAATTTTTCAAATCTGGAACTATTCTGTTAAAACAGAAAATGAAAATAAAAGAAAAGCAGGCTAACTGGGCCTAACTAACGACCGCAGCGTAATATAACTAAATGGGCCTAGGGTTAAGCGAATCGGGCCGGTCTAATAATAAAACCTAACTAAAAATTAAACCGGAACTAAACCGGCCGAACCGGTTTTAATAAAGAACATATTTCTTTGGGGGTTCTAATCCTAGCCGCAGGATCGGGATCGGACGGGAGGAGAGGTCCGGTGGCTCACCGGAGTTCGACGGCGGCGGCGGCTCGGTAGCGAAAAGGCCGGGCGTCTCCGGTGGTCGGGGCGTCGACGGAGGGCTCCGGCGGAAAGTGACGGGCACGGGTGCGTCTGGTGGAGTGGGGTGAGCTCGGGAGGGCTAGGGCGTCGGCGCAGTAAAATGGCGGCGGCGGCTCGGGTCTCCCATGAAAGCGTGAGGAGGAGGAGGGTTCCAGCGAGGGGCGAGGGGGGAACGGGTGCGGGAGGGTTTATAGGGGGGCTCAACTTGGCGAGGGGGCAATCGGGAGGGGGATCGGATCTCGGATCCTTCGGGATTCGGCGAGCGGTGGCGCGGCGAGGTGGCGTGGGCGGGGGGTTGAAGGAGGTGGGGCCCACCCACGTGCGGGGGTGCGGTCTCGGTCGGTCGATCGAGCCAAGCCGATTCAAGCTGGGCTAGGCGCCGGGCGCACTGGGGCTTGGCGCGGTCAGCAGCCTTGGGCGCGCCAGTCCGCCGTCAGTGGGCCGCTGGGATGTTGGCTGGGCAGTTGGCTATTCGGCGCCTGTGGGTTTTATTTTTCTTTTTCTAATTTATCTTTTTGAAAAAAATAAAACAGAGATAGAATATAAAATATAAATATTTTATATAGGACATATATATATCAAAATGATCAGGAATATTCCTATCATTTGAACATTTTTCGAGGCAAAATCCCAAGTTTATAAAATCATTTTTCCAAAATTCAAATAAAACTCAAATTTCAAAGGGGGTTCCAAGGCACTTTCAAATGACTTTCAATTTGATTCTTTTTAACTTCCAACTCATATTTCATATAATTGAAGAAGTCATTTTATCTTCCCTCATGAAAATCATTGAGTTGCATAAAGTTTTGAATTTGAAATATTCTCAAATGAAATTCAAATCTTTTCAAAACCCTTTTCATTTGAAATGGAAGAAGTCATTTCATCTTCACTCTAGGGTTTTGATGTTGGAATGGAATTGAATTCATTGAGATCCAAAAAGGGCAAAGGGGATAGTTTTGGGAAAGTCATTTTATTCCCTCTCATCCAACTTTCAAAAGTTTCAAATTCCACTCAATTTCACTCAATCAATCAAACAAACAATCAGACAACAAGCATAGTTATTTATCTAATCTAACATTCCAAAATTTAGAATTTTGGGATGTTACACGGAACCTGCCTGGACGTGCACGGATTGGGCCTCCAGAACCAGATCCGCTGTGGTCGCGTCTTGCCACTTGATGCCGTCATGACGGCCTTGGCTAGCTTGCCATCGCGGATTTCGCTCCTCCGCCCGGCTCACTTTGCCATGGCTCCAGTGTGATGGAAGCCACCTACCCGGCTGTTTATATGGAAGGGATGCCATCAATTTGGGGTGAGAGGAGAGGCCTGGATTGGAGGTTGGACCAACGGCGATTTGGGATTGGATCGGAGGAGAGGATCGTTGGGGAGAGGAAGAGGATTGGGGAGTTTATGTGCGGTGATTCGCTTATACTGGAGTGACGCCGAGGCATGGAACAGGGGCGAATGCAAAAGTACCCAGCCAGCCGCAGACGTACACTTATTATGGGAAAAATGTTGGCCTCTAAACGTCCACTCTTTGGCGGACGGAGGGAGTACTCACATAACCTCATCTTGTTGACGATGAACTTGAAGACCACGGTGGTTTTTTCCAGAGCATGGAAGAGGAAGTGCAAGCAATGGATGAAGCTCTAGATAACCTTCATGTTGACCCAGAGGACTATGGTGTGTATGCCGGCGATATAGAGATTCAATTTGACGAAGAAGAGCTTGATGATTCAGAACCGCATGAAGCCATGTACGATTCAGCACCAGATGAAGACATGGATGTGGAGCAAGAAGATAATGAACAAGTTCATAATGAAGACAAATACAAGAATTTAACAGATTTGCAAAGGACTGGTATTTATGAAGAATTGCTAGCAATAAGTGTCGACCGGAGATTAAAGAAGACCACAACCAGAGAAGTTGCAAACATGTTCCAAGTTTCAGTGTACAAGTTTAGACGCTGCGTTTGGAGGAGGGTGAAGGAGTGTCTTCGACAAGGCATACCCGTTGATGTACGATCAAGGAAGCCAAAAAATTGTGGTCACAAAAGAATTGTAGTTGACCTTGCTAGGGTTCCAGAGATTCCCCGGAGTCAAAGGAGAACTATACGTAGTCTTGCAAGAGCTTTGGGTGTGAAGAAAAGCACGCTACATAGGATGTTTACAGAAGGCTTGCTAGATAGGCATTCCAGCTCACTCAAGCCATATTTGAAGGAAGCAAACATGAAGGCTAGGTTGCGGCATTATCTCTCTATGTTTGACCCACAAAGTTTGCCAAATAAGCCCACATTCAAGGACATGCGTAACATATTACATTTAGATGAAAAGTGGTTTAACACCACTCAAAAGACCATGAAATTATACAAGCTTCCATCAGAAGAAAACCCACATAGGAATGTGCAAAATAAAAACTCCATTGGAAAAATATTTTTTTTTGGTTGTAATAGGCAGGCCTAGATATAATGCAGAAGGTATTTGCATTTTTTATGGGAAGATAGGCATTTGGCAGTTTATCAAAAAGGTGAATTTCAACCTTTACTCTTTTATTTATTAGACACATCCATACTTAATCTAACTTGAGTTGTGTTGTTGGTTGTAGGAGCCAAGAAAGGAAAAGTGATAATCGTCCAAGAGGGACGCTGATCACCAAAACAATCAGTGTTAAGAGAGATACGTCGATGGAGTTTTTGATTCAAAAGGTACTACCAGCTATTCAAGCAGTTTGGCCTCAAGAGCTCGCTGGTGAGACTATATGGATCCAGCAAGACAATGCACCCTCACGTGTCCCAAGTAATGACCCAGGTTTTCTTAGTGGCGTTGCCCAAACTGGGCTTGATATTCGCCTCATGCAACAGCCTGCGAACTCACCGGATATAAAGGCTCTAGACCTAGGCCTATTTTCTTCACTACAGTCCATGTCAGATAGGCTAGTCTCTAATAATTTAGATGGGCTAATCAACAATGTGAGCACGAATATCATGCTTATGATGCCGATAAGATAAACATGATTTTCCTTACACTACAGAGTTGCTTAATTGAGGTAATGAAAATAGGTGGAGGCAATGACTACAAGATCCCTCACATGTACAAGGATGGCCTAGAGCGTACATGAAATCTACCTGATGTTTTAGGGTGTGATCGTGAACTCTCTGAGAGCGCCATGCAGATCATAGCCGACTAGAAGTTGTAATAGTTCTTGCGGGACTTCTCGACAACTTTTTGTAATGTTGGAGTTTTGTAATGCTAGACTTTTGGTTAAAATCATTTATCCAACTACTTATTGATATCATCATTTATTTATTCAATTATTTATCCACTTAAATTGGAACAAAATAGATAATCTGAAAATATGCATCATCTTGCTTCAATAGTCAAAGTAAGTTTCATGCCAAATCTGTTCAACAAAATTGATCTAGAAGTCCATCATCGATGACTCAAAATAGCTAGAGATGTAAAAAAGTCACCTCTTTAGAGACCATGACTCATTCATCAAGAAAATACCTTATTTATGCAATGTATCATCAAAGTCATGTCTGTCATTTAACCACTACAGATTGTTCATACTTGAAATTTTAAGGATACACACCCATACTTAGATCTCCCTCTACATCACCACTGGGACTTGCATTAAGTTGAACGCCAGTAACTAAAAGCCAAGATTTGCATCAAGCCAAACTTAAAGAGCTAGTACTACTTGCTGGTCTTCTCGGCGACATGCCCAGCACCTGCAGCCGCGGTGTCCTGGTCAGCCCAGACGCACTCCTCTGCCGTGCCGTCTTGCCCAGACTGCCCTTGGCCGTCTCCGGTTAGCCACACCGGCTTCACCATCACCCACTGCATCCTCATCCGGGTCGACAATCTTGGCTCCCACACCGAACCGACGCCGCCGACTGACGTACGAGGGTGACCACGGTCGGAACCTGCCTGGACGTGCACGGATTGGGCCCCCAGAACTAGATCCGCTGTGGTCGCGTGCTGCGCCGCCTGTCGTCGCGACGGCCTTGGCTAGCTTGCCATCGCCGGATTTCGCTCCTCCGCCCGCTGCTACGCCTGCCATGGCTCCAGTGCGATGGACGCCACCTCGCCGGCTGTTTATATGGAAGGGATGCCATCAATTTGGGGTGAGAGGGAGAGGCCCTGGATTGGAGGTTGGACCAACGGCGATTTGGGATTGGATCGGAGGAGAGGATCGTTGGGGGAGAGGATGAGGATTCGGGAGTTTGCGTGCGGTGATTCGTTTGCGCTGGAGTGACGCTCGAGGCATGGACCAGGGGGGCGAATGCAAAAGTACCCAGCGCAACGCAGACATACAATTATTCTGGGAAAAATGTTGGCCTCTAAACGTCCACTCTTTGGCGGACGGAGGGAGTACTCACATAACCTCATCTTGTTGACGATGAACTTGAAGACCACGGTGGTTTTTTCCAGAGCATGGAAGAGGAAGTGCAAGCAATGGATGAAGCTCTTGATAACCTTCATGTTGACCCGGAGGACTATGGTGTGTATGCCGGCGATATAGAGATTCAATTTGACGAAGAAGAGCTTGATGATTCGTAACGCATGAAGCCATGTACGATTCAGCACCAGATGAAGACATGGATGTGGAGCAAGAAGATAATGAACAAGTTCATAATGAAGACAAATACAAGAATTTAACAGATTTGCAAAGGACTGGTATTTAAGAAGAATTGCTAGCAATAAGTGTCGACCGGAGATTAAAGAAGACCACAACCAGAGAAGTTGCAAACATGTTCCAAGTTTCAGCGTACAAGTTTAGACGCGTTTGGAGGAGGGTGAAGGAGTGTCTTCGACAAGGCATACCCGTTGATGTACGATCAAGGAAGCCAAAAAATTGTGGTCACAAAAGAATTGTAGTTGACCTTGCTAGGGTTCCAGAGATTCCCCGGAGTCAAAGGAGAACTATACGTAGTCTTCCAAGAGCTTTGGGTGTGAAGAAAAGCACGCTACATAGGATGTTTACAGAAGGCTTGCTAGATAGGCATTCCAGCTCACTCAAGCCATATTTGAAGGAAGCAAACATGAAGGCTAGGCTGCGGCATTGTCTCTCTATGTTTGACCCGCAAAGTTTGCCAAATAAGCCCACATTCAAGGACATGCGTAACATATTACATTTAGATGAAAAGTGGTTTAACACCACCCAAAAGACCATGAAATTATACAAGCTTCCATCAGAAGAAAACCCACATAGGAATGTGAAAAATTAAAACTCCATTGGAAAAATATTGTTTTTGGTTGTAATAGGCAGGCCTAGATATAATGCAGAAGGTATTTGCATTTTTTATGGGAAGATAGGCATTTGGCAGTTTATCAAAAAGGTGAATTTCAACCTTTACTCTTTTATTTATTAGAAACATCCATACTTAATCTAACTTGAGTTGTGTTGTTGGTTGTAGGAGCCAGCGCCAAGGATAAGTGATAATCGTCCAAGAGGGACGCTGATCACCAAAACAATCAGTGTTAAGAGAGATACGTCGAGGGAGTTTTTGATTCAATAGGTACTACCAGCTATTCAAGCAGTTTGGCCTCAAGAGCTCGCTGGTGAGACTATATGGATCCAGCAAGACAATGCACCCTCACATTTCCCAAGTAATGACCCAGGTTTTCGTAGTGCCATTGCCCAAACTGGGCTTGATATTCGCCTCATGCAACAGCCTGCGAACTCACCGGTTATGAACGCTCTAGACCTAGGCCTATTTTCTTCACTACAGTCCATGTCAGATAGGCTAGTCTCTAATAATTTAGATGAGCTAATTAACAATGTGCAGCACGAATATCATGCTTATGATGCCGATAAGATAAACAGGATTTTCCTTACACTCTGAGTTGCTTAATTGAGGTAATGAAAATAGGTGGAGGCAATGACTACAAGATCCCTCACATGTACAAGGATGGCCTAGAGCGTCAGGAAATCTACGATGTTTTAGGGTGTGATCGTGAACCCTCCGAGAGCGCCATGCAGATCATAGCCGACTAGAAGTTGTAATAGTTCTTATGGACTTCTCGACAAATTTTTGTAATGTTGGAGTTTTGTAATGCTAGACTTTTGGTTAAAATCATTTATCCAACTACTTATTGATATCATCATTTATTTATTCAATTATTTATCCACTTAAATTGGAACAAAATAGATAATCTGAAAATATGCATCATCTTGCTTCAATAGTCAAAGTAATTTTCATGCCAAATCTGTTCAACAAAATTGATAATCTAGAAGTCCATCATCTGATGACTCAAAATAGCTAGAGACAGAAAAAAAAGTCACCTCTTTAGAGACCATGACTCATTCATCAAGAAAATACCTTATTTATGCAACAGATCATCAAAGTCATGTCTGTCATTTAACCACTACAGATTGTTCATACTTGAAATTTTAAGGATACACACCCATACTTAGATCTCCCTCTACATCACCACTGGGACTTGCATTAAGTTGAACGCCAGTAACTAAAATCCAAGATTTGCATCAAGCCAAACTTAAAGAGCTAGTACTACTTGCTGGTCTTCTTGGCGACATGCCCAAAGACTGCAGCGGTGTCCTGGTCAGCCAGGGACGCACTCCTGCTGCCATGCCGTCTTGCCCAAAGACTTGCCGCTTGCCCGTCTGGTTAGCCACAGCACCGGCTTCACCATCACCCACTGCATCCTCATCCGGGTCGACAATCTTGGCTCCCACACCTAACCGACGCTACCGACTGACGTACGAGGGTGACCACGGTCGGAACCTGCCTGGACGTGCACGGATTGGGCCTCCAGAACCAGATCCGCTATGGTTGCGTGCTGCGCCGCCGGCCGTCGCGACGGCCTTGGCTAGCTTTCCATCGCCGGATTTCGCTCCTCCGCCTTGCTCACTTTGCCATGGCTCCGGTCACGATGGACGCCACCTCGTCGGCTGTTTATATGGAAGGGATGCCATCAATTTGGGGTGAGAGGGAGAGGCCCTGGATTGGAGGTTGGACCAACGGCGATTTGGGATTGGATCGGAGGAGAGGATCGTTGGGGGAGAGGAAGAGGATTGGGGAGTTTCCGTGCGGTGATTCGTTTGCGCTGGAGTGACGCTCGAGGCATGGACCAGGGGGGCGAATGCAAAAGTACCCAGCGCAACGCAGACATACACTTATTATGGGAAAAATGTTGGCCTCTAAACGTCCACTCTTTGGCGGACGGAGGGAGTACTCACATAACCTCATCTTGTTGACGATGAACTTGAAGACCACGGTGGTTTTTTCCAGAGCATGGAAGAGGAAGTGCAAGCAATGGATGAAGCTCTAGATAACCTTCATATTGACCCGGAGGACTATGGTGTGTATGCCAGCGATATAGAGATTCAATTTGACGAAGAAGAGCTTGATGATTCAAAACTGCATGAAGCCATGTACGATTCAGCACTAGATGAAGACATGGATGTGGAGCAAGAAGATAACGAACAAGTTCATAATGAAGACAAATACAAGAATTTAACAGATTTGCAAAGGACTGGTATTTAAGAAGAATTGCTAGCAATAAGTGTCGACCGGAGATTAAAGAAGACCACAACCAGAGAAGTTGCAAACATGTTCCAAGTTTCAGCGCATACAAGTTTAGACGCGTTTGGAGGAGGGTGAAGGAGTGTCTTCGACAAGGCATACCCGTTGATGTACGATCAAGGAAGCCAAAAAATTGTGGTCACAAAAGAATTGTAGTTGACCTTGCTAGGGTTCCAGAGATTCCCCGGAGTCAAAGGAGAACTATACGTAGTCTTGCAAGAGTTTTGGGTGTGAAGAAAAGCACGCTACATAGGATGTTTACGGAAGGCTTGCTAGATAGGCATTCCAGCTCACTCAAGCCATATTTGAAGGAAGCAAACATGAAGGCTAGGTTATGCATTGTCTCTCTATGTTTGACCCACAAAGTTTGCCAAATAAGCCCACATTCAAGGACATGCGTAACATATTACATTTAGATGAAAAGTGGTTTAACACCACCCAAAAGACCATGAAATTATACAAGCTTCCATCAGAAGAAAACCCACATAGGAATGTGCAAAATAAAAACTCCATTGGAAAAATATTGTTTTTGGTTGTAATAGGCAGGCCTAGATATAATGCAGAAGGTATTTGCATTTTTTATGGGAAGATAGGCATTTGGCAGTTTATCAAAAAGGTGAATTTCAACCTTTACTCTTTTATTTATTAGACACATCCATACTTAATCTAACTTGAGTTGTGTTGTTGGTTGTAGGAGCCAGCGCCAAGGAAAAGTGATAATCGTCCAAGAGGGACGCTGATGACCAAAACAATCAGTGTTAAGAGAGATACGTCGATGGAGTTTTTGATTCAAAAGGTACTACCAGCCATTCAAGCAGTTTGGCCTCAAGAGCTCGCTGGTGAGACTATATGGATCCAGCAAGACAACGCACCCTCACATGTCCCAAGTAATGACCCAGGTTTTCTTAGTGTCGTTGCCCAAACTGGGCTTGATATTCGCCTCATGCAACAGCCTGCAAACTCATCGGATATAAACGCTCTAGACCTAGGCCTATTTTCTTCACTACAGTCCATGTTAGATAGGCTAGTCTCTAATAATTTAGATGAGCTAATCGACAATGTGCAGCACGAATATCATGCTTATGATGCCGATAAGATAAACAGGATTTTCCTTACACTAAAGAGTTGCTTAATTGAGGTAATGAAAATAGGTGGAGGCAATGACTACAAGATCCCGCACATGTACAAGGATGGCCTAGAGCGTACATGAAATCTACCTGATGTTTTAGGGTGTGATCACGAACTCTATGAGAGCGCCATGCAGATCATATCCGACTAGAAGTTGTAATAGTTCTTGCGGGACTTCTCGACAACGTTTTGTAATGTTGGACTTTTGTAATGCTAGACTTTCGGTTAAAATCATTTATCCAACTACTTATTGAGATCATCATTTATTTATTCAATTATTTATCCACTTAAATTGGAACAAAATAGATAATCTGAAAATATGCATCATCTTGCTTCAATAGTCAAAGTAATTTTCATGCCAAATCTGTTCAACAAAATTGATAATCTACAAGTGCATCATCCGATGACTCAA
Source organism: Aegilops bicornis (assembly GCA_021605145.1). Taxonomy (NCBI): domain Eukaryota; kingdom Viridiplantae; phylum Streptophyta; class Magnoliopsida; order Poales; family Poaceae; genus Aegilops; species Aegilops bicornis. The sequence continues at coordinate 615,911,424 of CM038674.1, read as the reverse complement.
AATAGCTAGAGACCGAAAATATAGTCACCACTTTAGAGACCAAGACTCATTCATCAAGAAAAGACCTTATTTATGCAATAGATCATCATAGTCATGTCTGTCATTTAACCACTACAGATTGTTCATACTTGAAATTTTGAGGATACACATCCATACTTAGATCTCCCTCTACATCACCACTAGGACTTGCATTAAGTTGAATGGCAGTAACTAAAACCCAAGATTTGCATCAAGCCAAACTTAAAGAGCTAGTACTACTTGCTGGTCTTCTCGGCGACATGCCCAGACTGCGATCATGCGGTGTCCTGGTCAGCCCAGACGCACTTCTTGCCGTGCCGTCTTGCCTTGCCCAAAGACTGCCGCCGCTACCGTCCTGGTTAGCCACAACACCGGCTTCACCATCACCCACTGCATCCTCATCCGGGTCGACAATCTTGGCTCCCACACCGAACCGACGCCGCCGACTGACGTACGAGGGCGACCACGGTCGGAACCTGCCTAGACGTGCATGGACGGGGCCTCCAGATCCAGATCCGCTGTGGTCGCGTGCTGCGCCGCCGGCCGTCTTGACGGCCTTGGCTAGCTTGCCATCGCCGGATTTCGCTCCTCCGCCCGCTGCTCCGCCTGCCATGGCTCCAGTGTGATGGATGCCACCTCGCCGGCTGTTTATATGGATGGGATGCCATCGATTTGGGGTGAGAGGGAGAGGCCCTGGATTGGAGGTTGGACCGACGGTGATTTGGGATTGGATCGAAGGAGAGGATCGTTGGGGGAGAGGAATAGGATTGGGGAGTTTGCATGCGGTGATTCGTTTGCGCTAGAGTGACGCTCGAGGCGTGGACCAGGGGGGCGAATGGAATAGTACCCAGCGCAACACAGACGTACACTTATTCTGGGAAAAATGCTGGCCTCTAAACGTCCACTCTTTGGCAGACGGAGGGAGTATGTGCTTTGTGAAAGTCCAATTAAGCATCTTGATCTATCTCTATAGATCTTGATGCCTAATATATAAACAGCTTCACCGAGGTCTTTCATTGAAAAATTCTTATTCAATTATCCTTTTATGCTATCCAGAAATTCTGTAACATTTCCAATCAACAATGTGTCATCTACATATAATATTATAAATGCTATAGAGCACCCACTCACTTTCTTGTAAATACAGGCTTCTCCAAAAGTCTGTATAAAACCATATGCTTTGATCACACTATCAAAGCATCTATTCCAACTCCGAGATGCTTGCACCAGTCCATAAATGGATCGCTAGAGTTTGCACACTTTGTTAGCACCTTTCGGATCGAAAAAACCTTCTGGTTGCATCATATACAACTCTTCTTTAAGAAATCCATTAAGAAATGCAGTTTTGACATCCATTTGCCAAATTTCATAACCATAAAATGCGGCAATTGCTAACATGATTCAGACAGACTTAAGGATTGCTACGGGTGAGAAGGTCTCATCGTAGTCAACTCCTTGAACTTGTCGAAAACCTTTCGCAACAAGTCGAGCTTTGTAGACAGTAACATTACCGTCAGCGTCGGTCTTCTTCTTGAAGATCCATTTATTTTCTATGGCTTGCCGATCATTGGGCAAGTCCACCAAAGATCACACTTTGTTCTCATACATGGATCCCATTTCAGATTTCATGGCCTCAAGCCATTTCACGGAATCTGGGCTCATCATCGCTTCCTCATAGTTCGTAGGTTCGTCATGGTCAAGTAACATGACTTCCAGAACAGGATTACCATACCACTCTGGTGCGGACCGTACTTTGGTTGACCTACGAGGTTCGGTAGTAACTTGATCTGAAGTTTCATGATCATCATCATTAGCTTCCTCACTAATTGGTGTAGGAATCACTGGAACTGATTTCTGTGATGAACTACTTTCCAATTCGGGAGAAGGTACAATTACCTCATCAAGTTCTACTTTCCTCCCACTCACTTCTTTCGAGAGAAACTCCTTCTCTAGAAAGGATCCATTCTTAGCAACGAATATCTTGCCTTCGGATTTGTGATAGAAGGTGTACCCAACAGTCTCCTTTGGGTATCCTATATGAAGACGCATTTCTCCGAGTTGGGTTCGAGCTTATCAGGTTGAAGCTTTTTCACATAAGAATCGCAGCCCCAAACTTTAAGAAACGATAGGTTAGGTTTCTTGCCAAACCATAGTTCATATGGTGTCATCTCAACGAATTTAGATGGTTCCCTATTTAACGTGAATGCAATCGTCTCTAAAGCATAACCCCAAAATGATAGTGGAAAATTAGTAAGAGACATCATAGATCGCACCATATCTAATAAAGTACGGTTATGACGTTCGGACACACCATTACGCTGTGGTGTTCCAGGTGGCGTGAGTTGCGAAACTATTCCGCATTTTTTGAAATGAAGACCAAACTCGTAACTCAAATATTCTCCTCCACGATCAGATCGTAGAAACTTTATTCTCTTGTTACGATGATTTTCCACTTCACTCTGAAATTCTTTGAACTTTTCAAATGTTTCAGACTTATGTTTCATTAAGTAGATATACCCACATATGCTTAAATCATCCATGAAGGTCAGAAAATAACGATACCCGCCGTGAGCCTCAACACTCATCAGACCACATACACCGGTATGTATTATTTCCAATAAGTCAGTGGCTCGCTCCATTGTTCTGGAGAACGGAGTCTTAGCCATCTTGCCCATGAGGCATGGTTCGTAAGCATCAAGTGATTTGTAATGAAGTGATTCCAAAAGCCCATCAGCATGGAGTTTCTTCATGCGCTTTACACCAATATGACCTAAACGGCAGTGCCACAAATAAGTTGCACTACCATTATTAACTTTGCATCTTTTGGCTTCAATACTATGAATATGTGTATCACTACAATCAAGATTCAACGAAAATAGACCACTCATCAAGGGTGCATGACCATAAAAGATATTACTCATATAAATAGAACAACCATTATTCTCTGATTTAAATGAATAACTGTCTCGCATCAAAGAAGATCCGGATATAATGTTCATGCTCAACGCTGGCACCAAATAACACTACAAAAAAAGACACATCCGTGACATTTTGGGCCGAACGAAATTTTTTTCTGTCATACATATGACACTTCTATGACGATAATTGTGACAAAAACCCGGTATCATCATTGATGTGGTGGGCTCCTACTTCGATGACAAAAAATCATGACAGAAAATGGGCTTTTCATCCTGGGTTGGCCGGAGACGCAGCTGCATGACATTCTTTGGGCCGTCCATGACGGAAAAAACTGTGGTAGAGGCGAGGGGGAGGAAAATTTCGGGTAGTTGCCGGTTACGGTGGGAGGTCGGGGGCCGAGCGATTCTGCTTTCTCATACACGCGTCTGCTGCGTGTGTGTGATGCGTTAGCTCTAATCGAACCCGAAGCGAGGCGTTGGGCTCTAATCGAACCCGAGCAATTGCACCTGCAGGCTACGCGTTCTCGAACCCGAGCGATCGATCGATGGCTGCTAATCGAACCCGATGGAGCGATTCTTCGCCATCGCTGCTAATCAAGCCGATCGATTGGATGAGCGAGTGGCGTTGCGGGGGGGTTGGATGAGCGGTGAGAGGTGGCGTTGCCTCTGGATGAACAGACCCGTGGTGTGGAGGGCTGGATGAACAGTAGACAGTAGAGGGGTGCCCATGGACGTGTGGTTGAACAGGACCCCGTGGTGTGGAGGGCTGGATGAACAGTAGACGGTGGAGGGGTGGTTGAACAGTAGCCGATGGAGTAGCGCGCGGTGGAGGCTGGATGAACAGGAGCCCGTGGAGGCTGGAGGAGGTCGACGATAGCCCGTGGAGGCTGGAAGAGGTCGACGGTGGAGATGAACAGTATCCCGTGGAGTCCCATTTTGCGGTACGCCACACCCCTCCCGATGAACAGGACCCCCATTTCGACCGTAGCGCTCCAACACAAGTCCGTTTCGTCTGCTTTTGCGTCGCCACACCCTCCCGATCATCAACAGACCCCGTTTGACCGTAGGAGGTCCGTTTCGTCCGTTCTTGATGCGCCACACCCCTCCCGATCAACAGGACCCCCGTTTCGACCGTAGGAGGTCCGTTTCCTCCGTTTTTCGGTACGCCACACCCCTCCCGATCAACAGGACCCCGTTCCGAACGTGGCCGGTCGAACACAAGGCCGTTTCCTCCGTTCTGCGGTACGCCAGGCCTCGTTTCCATCGCATGTTCCGTCCAAGCCGATTGGCTCCCACGCGTTCCGTTGCCTCCGAATGAACACGACGCATTCCTTTGCCTCCCCATGAACACGACGCATTTCGTTGCCTCCCCATGAACACGACGACGACTCTGTTTCTCCATTCCGACCCAGCCATGTACGTATGCGCGAGTTGGCGTTCGAGACCCCGCCCGTATGTACGTACGTGGCCGTATTTTCTTTCTTGCACCCTGGCCGTTGTACGTATGTGTACATGCTACGTGCGCGCCTCTACTACACGACGTCTGGCGCCTCTACTACGACGCGTGCGGCGCCTCTACATCGACCAAGATATATGTACGCATACCGTTCACGACCGAATGATAACGCCACGCACGCTTCGACCAGGTGGGTCCCAACTATCAGGTAGTTCCTTGCGTGCGAAAATGTAGCTGGTGGGTCCCAGCAGTCAGAGGGGCGAATCGTTTTTTTTTTGCCCGGACGCACTTCCTTTGTGTGCGAAGATGTAGCTGGTGGGTCCCAGCAGTCAGGGGGGCGAATCGTTTTTTTTCCGGACGCACTTCCTTTCGTGCGAAGATGTAGCTAGTGGGTCCCAGCAGTCAGGGGGCAAATCGTTTTTTTTTGCCCGGACGCACTTCCTTGCGTGCAAAGATGTAGCTGGTGGGTCCCAGCAGTCAGTGGGAAACTTTTTTTCGTGAAATACGGTGGCCCGTCCGGTGGGTCCCCGCTGTCAGGTGGAGGAAACATTATTTTCCGCGTAATAAGGAGGCACTTCCTTCTTGCTGCGGCCGTGGACCCAGTATCGGCCTCTCCACGCATGATCCACGTCCGATGGAAGTCGTTCCTTCACCACGTTGACCACGCCACCGAGAGCACCATGGCGGTGGACGACGGCGAGGCCTAGGAAGGGACGACTCGAGCCGGGAAGTCGCAGCGATGGATGCCCACACGAAGAGGAGTATGAGGGTTCACTGGTTCGGCTGCGGTGTGAGGCTGCTGTCGCCGTAGAATAACAGGGGGTGTGGGTGAGTAGAGGGATGGCCTGGCCAGCGGTGGGAGTAGTAGGGGGCGGTGAGGCCTCCGCGGCATCACAGCCGGCCATGGGAGGCAGGAGCACGCGGCACGACCGGCGCTGGTTTGGGCGGCTGGAGCAAGAAGACCAGAGGTTGAAGTATCACTACAACCGTTGGATGAACATCGTACGGTAACAGGAGCTAGAATCATTCATATTGACAAAGTTGACAAAGCCCTCCGTCCCCGTCAACTTGGTAGGCCCACAAGTCAGCCCCCAGTATGCTGGGTTCCAGCTGGCAGGGGGAGTATTCATTTTTTGTGCGTAATAAGGAGGAACTTCCTTGCGTGCGAAGATAGCTGGTGGGTCTGACAAGTCAGCGGGGGGCACATTTTTTTTCATGAAATACAGAGGCCCTTCCGGTGGGTCCCAGATGTTAGGTGGAGGAATCATTATTTTGCACGTAATAAGGAGGCATTTCCTTGTGTGTGGCTGTGGACCCAGCTGTCAGCCTCTCCACGCACAGTCTACTTCCGATGGTGTTGTTCGTTGACCACGTTGACCACGCCGCGCCGAGCGCATCCAAGGTGGTGGACGACGGCGAGGCCCCCGACAACAACGAGCCGGAGATGGGAAAACGCGGGAGTAGAGTCACAGACGAAGAGGTGTACGAGGGTTAACTGGTTCTAGTGCGGTGTGGTTTGGCAGTCGGTGGAGAAGAACAGGAGGTGTGGGGGGATGGAGGGATGGCCTGGCCAACGGTGGAGTAGCGCTTCATAGCGAAGCGTGCTAAGCAGAGCTGCTAGCAGCAGAAGGCCGGAGGTGGTCCCGACGGCGCTAGAGAAGAAGAGGAGAGATTGAAGATGGATGCCGGTCGTTGGATGTAAATCCAACGGCTAACATGTCAGAATCATTTGTTGACTAAATTGACAACGACTTGCGTTGGCTTCGACCTATTGCCTACATTTCAGCTTCCAAAAATGTGGCACGTATTCAACCCATTTTTTCAGAATTTACAGTCTTTATTTTTGCGCGGTAGAATTTACAGTCAATTTGATCTTTTTTTTGAATTACAGCCATTAGCTGGGCTGGGTGAACAATTAATGTAGCGTCCATGTGGCCCATTTATTTTATTTCCTAAAAAATTACAGGCCATTTGCACTTTCTCGAAATATACGATTTTGCTGGGCTGATTCTAATTATAATGTTGGGTTGGGCCAACAATGTTATCAAAAAATAAAAAAGGGCTGAGCATTTTGTTATAAATATATTTAAATAATAAGTGATATTATTACATTCGTCCTTAAATCTTACCAAGCTTTTGTACACAATCACTAGGATTTTCGTGCCAAAACAATCCAGGATTTTATTTGTTAAGAAATTATTTTTATAAGTTAATAAGATGTGGGATATTGTTTTTCTACACATGTAAGTATCTGTTAAATATATGATGACAATAAAAATAATATATAATAACATATAAAATAATTTAAATATATATAATATAGTTAGAAGGGAAACATAAATTGTACCTGGCGTTCCTATTCTTATATAGAAAAATAGAACAGACCTCTGCGTTTTCTTCAAAAAATACATAAATTGGGCTGCCAAAAATAAATCCTCGGATGGGAGGTCCATAGGCCGGTCGATACATGACGGCCCTAAGAAAATACAAACAGGCCCTCCCATCCGAGGTCGTGGGCTGCGCATGTTAAAAATGAAAGCCTAGACGGGGCAGCCCAAAACCACGTCCAACACTTGCCAAAACTTCGTCCCTCGTTTTCTTTGTGTTTCGCACACTCGACATTGTGTGGGCATTTTGACTGTGCATCATATGAAGATGTGCTATGCATGAATGTTGATCAGCATGATGTTAACTGGCTGGTAGTTCCATTTTCGACCAACTTCCAACATGATGTTAACCCTGTTTGAAAAGGCAGTGTTAATATAAATGCTCAGCCTCTGAAAGTTGCAGTTTCTTATCTGAAACTGAACTTGCAGTTTCTTATCTGAAACTGAAACTTGCAGTTTCTTCTAAATACTGCACTTGTATACTCCTATGAAACTACATTTTTTAAGTGCTAAAAATAGATCTCTAGAATTCATAAAATTCTTCATATGCTCAATACTGCAAATCTGAAATTCAAAAGACATTCATATCTGAAAGTACTCTCAAAATACACAACACAAAACACAATTCATAACCTGCAAATCGACAACCCTAAGCTCCTCCCGACGATTCACAACCTGCCCGACTATTGGGCTAGGGGGGCAGCCCCTCCTATTCCTCGGCGGCAGACCGCCCGTGAGACGATGTGAACGGCGAGGGAGACGATGGCGGGGAAGCGTCGTCGGGCCAACTGCTTTTCTCCTCTTGCAGTCGGGTTCGGTCGACGAAGACTCCACCGGCTCGCTCGGGCAGGACACCCTCACAAACGACACCATGTAGATGCTCGATCCTTCAATCTCTGGTGGATGCTCCATCTGGGATCGATACTCCCACCACCGCTCCCTCACGATCAGATTCGGTGAATCTGTTTGCTCCATGGCCCAGAGGAGCAGCTCTATGTACTCTGGCGCGACTCCCTCCGGGAGTATCACCGCCTTTTCGCTCTGTTGCAGATATTTGGTCATGGATGTCGCCGTTGCCGCTAGTTGGTCCTTGTTGTCAAACAAAGAATGTATCTCCAACATCCTAGCTAGGTTTACAGGGTCGCCGTCTGCGATCCTCGCGTATCGGTTGTACTCCTCCATCGATCTACTTCTCCACGACACCTTCACTCGCCAGCGGTGGTTTTTGAATGGAAGAGGAGAGGAGCAGCGCTGGTTTTGGATTAGAACTTGAGAGGAGCGACGCTGGTTTTGGACTGGAACATGAGAGGAGGGACGGTGGTTTTGAAATGGAAGAGGAGAGGAGCGGCGCTGGATTTAGATTGGAACAGGAGAGGAGCGGCGGTGGTTTAAGAGGAGAAGAGCGGAAGAGCGGCGCTGGTCTTGGAAGTATTTTTTTGTTGTTTTGCATATTTTGGGTCAACCTTTGACCACTTACTGTATTTGACAAGCAAAATGTGAATGCATGTCACCAAAAATTGTATCGTTTGCCTCTCCCTCTTCTAATCTTCTCCATTGCAAAACCACCACCTCTCCTCTCCATCGTCTCCATTCCAAAACCACCTCCTCTCCTCTCCATCATCTCCATTCCAAAACCACCGTCTCGCCTCTCCCTCTTCTGATCTTCTCACCATTGCAAAACCACCTCCTCTCCTCTCCATCATATCCATTCCAAAACCACCTCCTCTCATCTCCCTCTTCTCTATTGCAAGACCACCATCTCTCCTCCCATCTTCCAAAGCTAGCATCGGACCACTCAGAAGGACATCTATGGAGAGGATGCAGCAGCGAATCAGGCAGATCGCCGGCGGCAACCAGACAAAGTTAGCCAGGTTGAAGGAGATCCTTAGTTGGTTTGACAATGAGTGGGAGATTTCGAGGACGGTGCGGGCCATGTGGCAATGTATGCGAAAGAGCGAGACAACGACGATGAGGGCGGCGATGTACATGTACTCCTCGGCGGCAGTCACGCCGCAGTCCTCGAGTTCATCGAGTATCTCCTCTGGGCGATGGAGCGCAGATTCACCCGAGGTGACAATCGGCGAGGTGGTGGGCGTACATGTCGAAGGTCGAGCACCCATAGGATAACGAATCGATCGAGTATGGTGTGCCGTTCGTGAGGGTGCAGAGCCAGCCGGAGCCACAGGAGTATTCGTTCTCCCACCACAAGAGGAGGCCGGATGGCGCAATGTCGCTTCCCCGCCATTCTCCATGGTTCCCTCGACACTCGCCTCATTTCAACGGCGGCGGTAGGGTTTAAGGTAAGCTTCGCACTAACCTAATCTTCCACCTGCTCATGCTTACAATCAGTGTGACAGCTAATGAAAATCATGCGTACAATCAGTCTCCGAGTACTACGCCAATCACCCTAAAATAGCTCTGGATCTTTGGGTCAAAGTTGTGACACAGTGTACAAATAAAGATAAATAGATTGGTGCTTCTTTCAGAAAAGAGTACTCCCTAGAAAACTGCCAATATAAGCTACTAGTATTTGGTTAGAGGATTTGCTGCCGAGAAAGATCCGTCCACAAAGAGCCCCACACATCTCACTGGTGGTGGTGGATGCCAATGCGTGCATGCAGCATGGTTGGTGTCGGTAATTTTTACTTGGCACACCTCACACTCTGCATATATGCCGGTTCCATACGTACATTTGTGCAGTTCCACCAAAATGTAGCTGAATAACCCTGTTTGCACAGATAATGAAAAAGCGTGATTACATTATAGTGGCACTAGTTGATGAAACACACAAAATAAATAGAAGAAAATATTGCGATAGTATCATAGTATGCCATGCTGCGAGGGCGAGATGGGCCCTACGACGCCTCATACTGGACATCGTCCCAAGTCTCCCATATACACCTTCTGCCAGTGATGAACATCAGTGTACATCAGTAGTACAAGGAGGCGCCTTGAGACATTCAAATCTCTATTTTTGTACATATCAACTAAAATTAAGCACCCCAGTTTGCAGAAACGCTTAAACATTAACAATGGGACTAGTTGATGAAACATACTTTAACAAAGAGAAGCACTTTCTTTATCTACATTGGAAATGAAATGATAGAGATGACACTCGCTCTATTTTAAGCGTATTATTACTTCATTTTATCGGTGACACTAGGGTCGAGCAGGTGGCAAGCGAGGTGTACCGCAAGGCGTCGCAAGGATGGAGGCCGGGGTGCTTAGATCGGGATGTCAAGCTGGATCTTTTAGTCACCAACATGGATGATTCAATTCATGGGACCTTTTGGTGCAGTTCACCTAAAATGAAGCAATGTCCCGTGAGCTAGCAGCTTCTTCTTCAACTTTTTAAGAAAAGGGTTTCAGCCCGGTTCCATTTCCATCAGAAAATGAAACCCACATAGCTTCTTCTTCATTAGTTGCAATAAAATTGAGCAACATCAAGGTTGGTTGTGAAGCTCCTGGAATGCTCAACTATAACTTGGATATCATTTGTGCAGTTCAACTAAGATCGAGCGTGAAATGTAAATCTCTGTTTGCACAAAAAAGGTGGAAAGGAGGGTGACTAACAAGTGATGAAACATGCATCAAATGAAAAAGAAGCACGTTTCTTATCTGAATGGCAATCCTACAAGGACATTAGCAATTTCTAAAGCAGTGGCATTGCTAGATATTAGTGTGGGCATTAGGATTAACTATGACAAGCGTTAAATACGACATTACTTTGGGCACGGGAGAGTAGGCGGACCAGGACAGTTGCATTTCTAACAAAAAGAACCAACTTATCTTAATGGGAAATTTTAGCAGGACATGTAAAGAAGTGCCATTGATTCATATTACTCGAGGCATTACATTGAAAACAACATTGGTTTAACGTCTCCTTACTTTTAATAGTGTGACTGCTACAATTTACCAGTGGCATTACATAAGAGTGGCTCGGGGCAACAAACATCAGAACAGGATATCTGGGTTGGACCCATTTTTGTTCGGTATAGCCACCTTATACAGTGTGAGGCTAGCAAATATAGTGCTATACTTACTCTGTTGACTTGTCCCCCAGTCCCCACTTTCTTTCCTTTTTCAACCAATAGATCGGGTTTATATTGAGTTTGCACTGCGTTTCCCTTTATTTCCCTATTAGACCTAGAGACCAGTTGGATAGCAAGTCTCTGCTACTTTTCGCCCCCATTATTTCCTCTTTCGACCAAGTCCTAGATTCAGGTAACAAATCCTCACCCACCCCCACCCCCTTTCTTCCTTTTTTGAACCAAGTAGTACTAGATTCAAGTGCATGAACTAGTGTTACCTCTTAAACGTAAAAAAAATTAGGTGGTTTTCGAACAGCCGATCGATCCTATCTACGAGGGGGCCTGAGAAATAGTAAAAGTTACAAATGCAGCGACGTCAGGAGCTCGGGAAGTAGAGCAAGGACGGTTTCGAAGGAAGTTATACCTGATGGTCGCCGGGATGTCGCTAGGTGGGCGGCGGGAGGCCGGATCTGCCCACACTACGGCAGCGAGGAAGAAGGGGTCGGAGGCCCTCCTCGCCAGCGGTGCTTGGGAGAGAATGGCAAGGCAGGCTGATCGGGACGCGCCCAGCAGTGGGTTAAGAGTCGTCGCCGAGGACAACCGCATGAACGTTGCACCTTCTCACCTTCCCCGGCGAAGAGGATCCGGCTGGATCTGTGACCAGCGGTGAGCAGAGAGAGAGAGAGTGTGTGGCCACTGCTGTCGTGTTTAGATCTGGAGAGGCCGAGACAGTGTGAAGAGAGCAACACTAGCAAGCAAGCGTGGAGGCTCCTGCCTATATAGTGGAGTAGTACTTAGTTTTCTTTTGTCTACCGGAGCAGGCTTGACCTCGTCAATGACCGGCCGAGAAGTCTTCATGCACGTGGCCGGAGGCGCAGCTTGTCGTCATTTTGATCCAAGCGCCGGATTATAACATATAACACGAAAAAATGCCACATGACAAGAAATCATAACCTCATTGCCCAAAGGAGACAACATGAATCCTGACGGACAAACTAGACGAGGAACAAAGCTCAAATTAAAGATAAACTCGTAGAAAAGGGGTCCGTCGATAGATGTCCTAATTAACATAGCCGGCTTGACCTAGATGGCAGCCGAGTAGTCACTGTTCGTGCATGTGCCCCCAATGACTAGCCCAACTCAGCTTTCGCTGTTTAACCCTCGCAGTGATCCAAAGCACATGACACCTAATTTTGTGAGATGACAAGAAACCTTTTTTTAGATTTCTCACCACAACTACAGCCATGTACAACACAACCTGCATGATATGTAGACGATAGCCAATCCAGGCGTGTCTGTTGGAGTCTGGTCACATGCATGGACGAACTGATCTTCCGTGTCTTGCAGGGATCGTCCAGGCACCAAAGTAGTACAACACTTCTCTAGTACTATCGCTCGTCTCCCTCTTCTATCAAGTCACCCGACTTGCGGGGCCAAGGAGTTTGCTTATGGTCGGTTCTCAATTGCCGTCCCACATGTGTGTGCGAACGCAATATGACGCGCGTCCCATTCGGAGAGTAGCGTGCCAAACCGACCGACCGTCTAGGGTGCGACAAGAACGCGATGGGCGTGCTGTATACTCCGTATATGTGTACCGCCGTTTTCTAGATGCTTTGCTCCATGGCGCGGGCGCAATCCATGGATACAAAATTAGTATACTGTATACTATTAAAAAGTCGAGGGCGGGGCTTTTCCTGCCCGGTAGGCAGCGGGACAGTTCCGCCTAGTCGGGTCGACAGAGTCGCGAGAAGACAAGGGAGTTGGCTGCTGCAAACGTAGGGCTATGTGATTTGACAGCGAGTTACTGCTGGACATGTGGGGCCCCATGATTTGACTTTCCATTATCATTTTAACTGCGGCGCTACGACCGGCGTGAGTCTCCCGATTCCTGGCCACCTCCATACAGGTGCCTCTCCCAATGCCCCATCATGTAGTAGAGGCTGGCTCTTGCATGAGAGCCCACTTCTCCACCTTTTCCTTGCCTCTCTTTCCTCCACATATGCAAAAATGCCATGTAAAGCGCACTATTGTACTTACTTGCTCCTACAGGTGGTTAAGCTTGCCACATAGGCATTAAGTCTGATGTGGCAAGTTAATCAAGAAGAGAGAGACTAGTTTGGTGATCCAAGGAAGGAACGGTGCTAAGTGCGTGTACCTAGGTGAAAAGACAATTTTGAGTCTATAGCTAATTAAATGAAGCAAACTTAGCAACACCATTTCATTGGAAGAGGTCACTCCTTGGCAAATGCAATAAATACTAGTACTCTGTAACATCCCAAATTTTGGAATGTTAATATAATTAATTGAATTGTTTGTTTGTTTGCTTGAGTGAATTAAACTTGAGTGAAATTTGAACCTTTTCAAAAACTTTTGAATGGGAGGGAATAAAATGACTTTCCCCTTCTCCGGTAAATTCAATTCATCCTATTAGAATCAATGAGAGAAGATGACATGACTTCTTCAACTTTAAAGAATTTGAACGGAGTTTTGCAATTTAATTCTTTCAAATATTTGCACTTGCTTCTCTATTTTTCTTCCCGAGAAATACCCGAAAATAAATTCTTGCAAGCAAGAAAGAGCGGAGGAAAATGACCCTCCAAAATCAGGGGCATTTTTGAAAATATTTGAGCCAAGAAAAACCAAAGTTTTTATTTAAAAATTATTTGCAAAAAGAAATAAAGCCTTTAGGGATTTTCCGAAAAACATTTTTTTTAAGTGGAATAATGCTCATCATCTACATTTTATTTTTCTGATAATTTTAGTATATAAAAACTCTTTATTTCGAATTGATTTGATTTCCTTTTTATTGTTTTAGTTTCCTAATTTTAAAAATAGGAATGGAATCGTTTTTATTAGGAAAAACCTGCTGGCCCATTAAGCACTTTCCTATTCTAGCCCAACAAGAGATCATCTCCTTCCTCTGTTTCCTCTCACGTTCTGAAGCTTTCCATATCCATGGAGACAGAAACTCCACCTTCCCGATCTCCCTCGTCTTTCCATCCCAGCGCCTCCCGAGACCGCCTATAAAACCCCCTCCCTCTCCTCGCTCCATTTTTCCCATCACCACGCCTCCCTGCCCGTAGCCACCTCGCCACCGTCCTCCTTTTCCTGCCTAGAACGCTCACCAGAGCTCTCCTGGAACCTCCCCATCGCCCAGCCACCTCCCAAGCGCCGACCCCTCCTCCGCCACCCCCACCCTCGCCACGACCTCGCCCCCTCGCTTGAGCAGCCCTCCACATCGCCGTCTCCTTTCTGCCATCTCTGCCTCACGTCTGGTAACTCCCTTGTTTTTTTTTTCGTTTTCAGATTTATTTCCGTAACAGATTTAGTTCCGTTCTTATTTAGCTTATAACTTTTGATCTAGAAGTCCAATGATGCTGATTCTTTTTTGCGTTAGATCACAATTTTCTTGTAGTTTCCAAAAATATATAATTTGTCTATGTTTGGATTTATAAAAATTGAGTTAGATCAGATTTGAATTAAAGCTTGTTTTGCTTATTCCGGGAGTTTAAAATAGATTTTTATTTGATTCTTTTTCTACTGATCACTAGTGATCATATTTACCAGTGGTAAAAAGTTCAAAATTGTTTGAGTATTTTAGCTTATTGTTTCATGTAAAACAAATTCTGTTTTAGTTCTATTCGAATAATAGCTACTTCTTTTCTATAGTTGTTTTTAAATTATTTTATTTTATATTTCAGAAAGTTTATGTTAGGTTTCTATTAGTTAAACAGAAGGTGTTCAACAAGTTGTTATATTTATTTATATTTTGTTATCGTGAAATCAATTCAAGTTCTCTAATAAATAGCAATGGATTTCTCTACTTTTAACTCCCAATTGAAAATACTTTCAAAATAGCTTTATGAAAAAAATACTTTATTTTTTGTCTTAACTAAATTTATATTTTATTCTCTGTTATTTTAGTGTTTTATTTTCCGTTAGACAAAACGATTTTTGTGAATGTTGTAGAAGAAGACTCCCTAGTTTTATTTGAAGTTCCTTCGATTCTTATTCGCTCTCTCTTTTGTTTTGATTGTTAGTGTGAGTGCTTATGTGAATGATATGTTTGTTATATAGATTTCATCGAGAGTGACGAGTAGTCTATCAAGTTATTTCTTGAGAACGATAATTCTTCTTCGTCAACATCACCGTGCAAGTTCACTTTGATCATTGCTTTCATACCTATGTTTTTATTGCATTTAGTGGCATCCTTGCAACCACCCCTCGATAGTGTTATTGAATCCTTGTAGTTGAGTAGTATGCATGAGGTAGGAACCCATCACCCTGTTACCAAGCCGGGACGTTATTTATTTTAATGCTACGCTATAGTAGACGGGTTTGGTATGAGTGCTCGAGGAGTGGTGTGAGAATGAAGGATCTACGTCAATGACGACAACACCATGATGAAAGCTGCAAGGACTGCATCTTCAAGGCCTCAAGACTTCAAGACTCGAGACAAGAATTCAATACACACTCTTTGGGTGAAGGACGGTTGTGGGCACCCCTGGAGAAACCAGTGGTTGGCGGGATGCATGGAGAAGCGCCATGACATCTTGCGGAAAGCTTCACCCTGCACTCCAAAGAGACGGAAGAATACTTCATGCCCGGAAGCTTACCTGTGCAACCGCAAGTCATTATGGGCTCGCTTGGTTGACCTTAGTTGTGACTCTGGCTGGGGCGGTACTAGCAGATGTAGAACTACGGTAGGATGGGTTGAGTACCGGACGGTGGTCGAGGAACTCTTTGGAAGACCATGTTTTGGTCATCTTGTTCTCAAACACCACGAAGTGCGAGAACGTAAAGAGAGGGTCGAATCTTGCGGGTAAAGTGTACAAACCTCTGCAGAGGGTTATAACCTAATCGATTAGCCGTGTCCCGATTACGGACAATTTGAGCATCTGGACTTGGATCTATCTCGAACTCTCAACACCGGATTGATAACTTAATTGTGGGCAACATATGATGAATTTTTGGGCTATGAGACATCGGTTGGCGGAACCATGTCATGATAGAAAACTCCTTAGTACAGACTTCATTCTATTCCTTTGATGTAGGTAAAATAAAATCAGCATTTACGCAAACAAAATTCGAATCTGAGCCATAAAGCCATATTGCATATAGTATAGTTTTATCATCTGCTTATTCATGTTGTGATCTTGCCGGTACATTCAATGTAATTGACCTACACGGCTGCAACGTATCATGTTGCAGATATTTCCTCGACGAGTAAGAGTTACTGATGCAGGGTTACGGTCTACACTCAACCCGCCGATGGCGTTGATGGGACTCCACACCCGTTTGATTTGTTTCCGCTGAGTATTATGAGGTATATATCAGTTTTACGTTATTTATGCATGTGATTGCACTTTGATATATACATTGATGTACTGTGTGTGCCAAAGATACTGATCCGAGGATGGCACAAGAATACGTAGGCTTGACCGTCTGAGGTCGGGTCGCTCTAGAAGATGGTATCAGAGCACATGTTGACTGTAGGACGTGACCCTAGAAATCGGAAAGCCCCTTGGACAGGAAATTTCTAAAACTTTACTTTCAAAAAGACTCTTACTTCTCATCTTTTCTGATTTTATCAAATAGACCCTCTCACCTCAAATAGTTAGAATATACCCCTTTTCCCTTTTGATCACCCGGAGGATCAACTGAAGACCCTCCAAGAATGATTTGATATCGGAGAACTGATGACCCTATTAGAGTAAAGAGGATTTCACCATGTATTAGAAGCTACAACAGTTGAAGACTAGAAGACTTGAAGGATCTGAAGAATTATTTGACCTTTAGAAGACCAAACCCCTGTTATACACCTACGTTAGATGCAACGATTTTGTGAGCTGTCATTTGTTTGATGTTTTCCGACAGCCACAAAGTAAAACCCGCTTTCTTCAAAAACTATTGTTTGTATTGTGTGTATCCTCCCCACCTCTCTCATATCTCATTCCAAAACTTTTGGACCCAGTAGATGATGAATGAAGTTGGACTGATATTCTCTGAACCGAAGACTCAGCCGGAGGCAGAGCTATGGATGCAGAACATGGAAAGTCACTTCGGGAGCAATTTGGTTTCAAGGAAGTATGAGGTTCAATATGCTCTTCAGTATTTTACAGAAAGTGCTGCAACCTGGTGGAAAATGCATCAAGCCATACAGGGAATTAATGGAGTAAGAACTTGGGAGGAATTCAAGAAGACCCTGATGAGATCACGTCTTATCCGGAAGCACAATGATACACCAAGAAATAAACCTTGTGCCTGCAAGATTTGCGGAGAAATAGGACACACCCAGGAGGAACACAAAGATGGATGCCCTCATTGTGAGGAGAAACACCCAGCTGAGGAATGCCCAACTAGTCAGGTGACTTGTTTCTTGTGTGAAGAAACCACCCACTACCCGACTCGGTGTCACATTTACCCCATGGTGCAACAAACTATTCAGGAGCAGAAAGAAGGAATGAAAGAAGCTCTCCGGGAAGTTATGAAAGAACCGGATGAATGAAAGTGTTGAAGACCTTGATGGAGAAGGCCTCAACAGATTTTACTCCAATGCCTGCTATTCATGTGGAGAAGAAGGACATTTTTCACAGTATTGCCCCAAGGGAAGAAAAGAGTATCTGGGATATTTCCCGACAGCAGAAGTGAAGTTTGACCCTCGGGAGATAGAAACTCTGAGCATTACAGAGAAATCCAGGAAGAGAAGGCAATCCGAGAACAACGCAACTTTTGCAGAGAAGGACCTAAGTCATATCACTTGTTACAGATGCAAGGATTTAGGTCATTACGCTAGTAAATGTCCAGAAAAGAAGCCAAGAACCCAAAGAGTAGACACCATCTCCAAGAAGCCCAAAGACTTATCGAAAGTCATTTGTTTTCGCTGCAAGGAAGCAGGATATTATGCTACTAAATGTCCCGACAAGATGAAAGCTGGAGCTGAGTAGTTGGAATTTTGATATTGGTAACAAGTGTAGTAGGAAGCAATTGTTTCCATAAGGATATGGAGTTGAATTTATGTAATGAAAGTCTCGATTATTGTAATGAATTCATGAAATCAATAAAGTTAATGTGTCATGATTTCATACATGGATTTTTTTGAGTTGTTACTCTATGAACAAAGATTTTGACCATTTTCGAGGATATGAGAAATATGGTCTATGGATGGATTTGTGAACTTCATTTTAAGGGTGGTAGTACCTTGTGAAGAAGACTAGACTAATGGATAAGAAAATATATATTCCACTATCTGTAGTTTGAAAAAAAAAGTTGGAGTTTTGCTTTTGATATGATGGTATGAAGAAATAGAGTACTACTGGATTTAAAGGAGGTGTAACATGAGAGTTACTCCAAGGATGAGTTAAAGCTGCACTAGTGTTGAAGTGGGCCATAACCCACATGCCCAGGATTTTGAAAAGGAACAGATGTAAACTTGATAAAGGAATAAATTTGGGAGAATCAGTGATCCAATCATCATACGTTTCATAGGAGGTTACGCAAAAACCTGAGAGTGGTGAAGTAACGATAGATGTTTTGTTTGGCTTGCAGAAACCATGGATTTATACGAACTCAGTTCGTCAACAAGAGAAATTATGCAATGCTTGTGAGTATGCCCAAGTGATAGAATACGTGATTCGATATTTACGTATGTGGTAATGATTCAAGTACGGGATGGATTGGCCCCCATACCGGAGACTTCTATCATGAACTATCATATGTTGATGGAAAATCAGAGAGTCTCAAAAACCTTTGAAGAGTGTCGACGCGATAAGCCATAAAACCATAGAATGGTAGGACGATGGAACCCCTTACAGGCAACCGTTGCCAATCGTAGGTTATACGGTGAGGTTCAACCTGCACCCGTTTTACGCAGGAGAAACCATTAATGGTAGACCACCATGAGTGTTTCGATAGTTGTCTAGAATGGACACGTAACCATCGCCTAAGAAGATCCGGTCTCGGACGAACTTCAACTTTGACGAACCGACCCAAGATTACGAGGAAAACTCTATGCTTCGGTAAGAGCTTTAATGAAGGAGCTATTGTAAGATATGTGAAGAGACATACAATGTCGGCACTCCAGAGGAAGTATCTGAGTTTATTGGAACCATAACCTTGTTTTTAAATGTGGTAGCACCCCTGACCTTTCTGACCAAAACTTTTGCTAGAAGACCCCCAACCCCTAACTCTTTCTTGTTAGCCTCTTGAATCTCGAGGGCGAGATTCATTCTAAGTGTGGTAGGTTTGTAACATCCCAAATTTTGGAATGTTAATATAATTAATTGAATTGTTTGTTTGTTTGCTTGAGTGAATTAAACTTGAGTGAAATTTGAACCTTTTCAAAAACTTTTGAATGAGAGGGAATAAAATGACTTTCCCTTCTCCGGTAAATTCAATTCATCCTATTAGAATCAATGAGAGAAGATGACATGACTTCTTCAACTATAAAGAATTTGAACGGAGTTTTGCAATTTAATTCTTTCAAATATTTGCACTTGCTTCTCTATTTTTCTTCCCGAGAAATACCCCGAAAATAAATTCTTGCAAGCAAGAAAGAGCGGAGGAAAATGACCCTCCAAAATCAGGGCATTTTTGAAAATATTTGAGCCAAGAAAACCAAAGTTTTTATTTAAAAATTATTTGCAAAAAGAAATAAAGCCTTTAGGGATTTTCTGAAAAACATTTTTTAAGTTTTTATTTTGGCCGTGGAATAATGCTCATCATCTACATTTTATTTTTCTGATAATTTTAGTATATAAAAACTCTTTATTTCGAATTGATTTGATTTCCTTTTTATTGTTTTAGTTTCCTAATTTTAAAAATAGGAATGGAATCGTTTTATTAGGAAAAACCTGCTGGCCCATTAAGCACTTTCCTATTCTAGCCCAACAAGAGATCATCTCCTTCCTCTGTTTCCTCTCACGTTCTGAAGCTTTCCATATCCAAGGAGACAGGAAACTACACATTCCCGCTCACCCTCGTCTTTCCAACCCAGCGCCTACCGAGAGCGCCTATAAAACCCACTCCCTCTCCTCGTTCCATTTTTCCCATCACCACGCCCCTCCTGCCCGTAGCCACCTCGCCACCGTCCTCCTTTTCCTGCCTAGAACGCTCACCAGAGCTCTCCTGGAACCTCCCCATCGCCCAGCGCCACCTCCCCAAGCGCCGACCCCTCCTCCGCCACCCCACCCTGCTTGGCGACCTCGCCCCCTCAGAGCAGCCCTCCACATCGCCGTCTCCTTCCTGCCATCTCTGCCTCACGTCTGTGTAACTCCCTTGTTGTTTTTTTTTTCGTTTTCAGATTTATTTCCGTAACAGATTTAGTTCCGTTCTTATTTAGCTTATAACTTTTGATCTAGAAGTCCAATGATGCTGATTCTTTTTTGCGTTAGATCACAATTTTCTTGTAGTTTCCAAAAATATATAATTTGTCTATGTTTGGATTTATAAAAATTGAGTTAGATCAGATTTGAATTAAAGCTTGTTTTGCTTATTCCGGGAGTTTAAAATAGATTTTTATTTGATTCTTTTTCTACTGATCACTAGTGATCATATTTACCAGTGGTAAAAAGTTCAAAATTGTTTGAGTATTTTAGCTTATTGTTTCATGTAAAACAAATTCTGTTTTAGTTCTATTAGAATTATAGCTACTTCTTTTTCTATAGTTGTTTTTAAATTATTTTATTTTATATTTCAGAAAGTTTATGTTTGGTTTCCATTAGTTAAACAGTAGGTGTTCAACAAGTTTTTATATTTATTTTTATTTTGTTATCGTGAAATCAATTCAAGTTCGCTAATAACTTGCAATGGATTTCTCTCTACTGTTTTAACTCCCAATTGAAAATACTTTCAAAATAGCTTTATGAAAAAAATACTTTATTTTTTGTCTTAACTAAATTTATATTTTATTCTCTGTTATTTTAGTGTTTTATTTTCCGTTAGACAAAAGCGATTTTTGTGAATGTTGTAGAAGAAGACTCCTAGTTTTATTTGAAGTTCCTTCGGATTCTTATTCGCTCTCTCTTTTGTTTTGATTGTTAGTGTGAGTGCTTATGTGAATGATATGTTTGTTATATAGATTTCATCAGAGAGTGACGAGTAGTCTATCAAGTTATTTCTTGAGAACGATAATTCTTCTTCGTCAACATCACCGAGCAACTTCACTTTGATCATTGCTTTCATACCTATGTTTTTATTGCATTTAGTGGCATCCTTGCAACCACCCCTCAGTAGTGTTATTGAATCCTTGTAGTTGAGTAGTATGCATGAGGTAGGAACCCATCACCCTGTTACCAAGCCCGGGACGTTATTTATTTTAGTGCTACGCTATAGTAGACGGGGTTTGGTATGAGTGCTCGTGGAGTGGTGTGAGAATGAAGGATCTACGTCAATGACGACAACACCATGATGAAAGCTGCAAGGACTGCATCTTCAAGGCCTCAAGACTTCAAGACTCGAGACAAGAATTCAATACACACTCTTTGGGTGAAGGGCGGTTGTGGGCACCTGGAGAAACCAGTGGTTGGCGGGATGCATGGAGAAGCGCCATGACATCTTGCGGAAAGCTTCACCCAGACCCAAAGAGACGGAAGAATACTTCATGCCGGAAGCTTACTGTGCAACCGCAAGTCATTATGGGCTCGCTTGGTTGACCTTAGTTGTGACTCTGGCTGGGACGGTACTAGCAGATGTAGAACTACGGTAGGATGGGTTGAGTACCGGACAGTGGTCAGAGGAACTCTTTGGAAGACCATGTTTTGGTCATCTTGTTCTCAAACACCCTGAAGTGCGAGAACGTAAAGAGAGGGATCGAATCTTGCGGGTAAAGTGTACAAACCTCTGCAGAGGGTTATAACCTAATCGATTAGCCGTGTCCCCGGTTACGGACAATTTGAGCATCTGGACTTGGATCTATCTCGAAACTCTCAACACCGGATTGATAACTTAATTGTGGGCAACATATGATGAATTTTTGGGCTATGAGACATCGGTTGGCGGAACCATGTCATGATAGAAAACTCCTTAGTACAGACTTCATTCTATTCCTTTGATGTAGGTAAAATAAAATCAGCATTTACGCAAACAAAATTCAGAATCTGAGCCATAAAGCCATATTGCATATAGTATAGTTTTATCATCTGTTTATTCATGTTGTGATCTTGCGGTACATTCAATGTAATCGACCTACACGGCTGCAACGTATCATGTTGCAGATATTTCCTCGACAGTAAGAGTTACGATGCAGGGTTACGGTCTACACTCAACTGCCGATGGCGTTGATGGGACTCCACACCCGTTTGATTTGTTTCCGCTGAGTATTATGAGGTATATATCAGTTTACGTTATTTATGCATGTGATTGCACTTTGATATATACATTGATGTCTTGTGTGTGCCAGACATCTTGATCCGAGGATGGCACGAGAACACGTAGGCTTGACCGTCACGAGGTCGGGTCGCTCTGAGAGATGGTATCGAGCACATGTTGACTGTAGGGACGTGACCCTAGAAATCGGAAAGCCCTTGGACAGGAAATTTCTAAAACTTTACTTTCAAAAGACTCTTACTTCTCATCTTTTCTGATTTTATCAAATAGACCCTCTCACCTCAAATAGTTAGAATATACCCCTTTTCCTTTTGATCACCCGGAGGATCAACTGAAGACCCTCCAAGAAGGATTTGATATCGGAGAACTGATGACCCTATTAGAGTAAAGAGGATTTCACCATGTATTAGAAGCTACAACAGTTGAAGACTAGAAGACTTGAAGGATCTGAAGAATTATTTGACCTTTAGAAGACCAAACCCCTGTTATACACCTACGTTAGATGCAACGATTTTGTGAGCTGTCATTTGTTTGATGTTTTCCGACAGCCACAAAGTAAAACCCGTTTCTTCAAAAACTATTGTTTGTATTGTGTGTATCCCTCCCCACCTCTCTCATATCTCATTCCAAAACTTTTGGACCCAGTAGATGATGAATGAAGTTGGACTGATATTCTCTGAACCGAAGACTCAGCCGGAGGCGTAGCTATGGATGCAGAACATGGAAAGTCACTTGAGAGCAATTTGGTTTCAAGGAAGTATGAGGTTCAATATGCTCTTCAAGATTTTACGTAAAGTGCTGCAACCTGGTGGAAAATGCATCAAGCCATACAGGGAATTAATGGAGTAAGAACTTGGGAGGAATTCAAGAAGACCCTGATGAGATCACGTCTTATCCGGAAGCACAATGATACACCAAGAAATAAACCTTGTGCTTGCAAGATTTGCGGAGAAATAGGACACACCCAGGAGGAACACAAAGATGGATGCCCTCATTGTGAGGAGAAACACCCAGCTGAGGAATGCCCAACTAGTCAGGTGACTTGTTTCTTGTGTGAAGAAACCACCCACTACCCGACTCAGTGTCACATTTACCCCATGGTGCAACAAACTATTCAGGAGCAGAAAGAAGGAATGAAAGAAGCTCTCCGGGAAGTTATGAAAGAACCAGTGATGAATGAAAGTGTTGAAGACCTTGATGGAGAAGGCCTCAACAGATTTTACTCCAATGCCTGCTATTCATGTGGAGAAGAAGGACATTTTTCACAGATGTTGCCCCAAGGGAAGAAAAGAGTATCCGGATATTTCCCGGCAATGAAGTGAAGTTTGACCCTCGAAGATAGAAACTCTGAGCATTACGGAGAAATCCAGGAAGAGAAGGCAATCCGAGAACAACGCAACTTTTGCAGAGAAGGACCTAAGTCATATCACTTGTTACAGATGCAAGGATTTAGGTCATTACGCTAGTAAATGTCCAGAAAAGAAGCCAAGAACCCAAAGAGTAGACACCATCTCCAAGAAGCCCAAAGACTTATCGAAAGTCATTTGTTTTCGCCAGAAGGAAGCAGGACATTATGCTACTAAATGTCCCGACAAGATGAAAGCTGGAGCTGAGTAGTTGGAATTTTGATATTGGTAATAAGTGTAGTAGGAAGCATTTGTTTCCATAAGGATATGGTGTTGAATTTATGTATTGAAAGTCTCGGTTATTGTAATTAATTCTTGAAATAAATAAAGTTAATGTGTCATGATTTAATACATGGATTTTTTGAGTTGTTACTCTATGAACAAAGATTTTGACCATTTTCGAGGATATGAGAAATATGGTCTATGGATGGATTTGTGAACTTCATTTTAAGGGTGGTAGTACCTTGTGAAGAAGACTAGACTAATGGATAAGAAAATATATATTCCACTATCTCGTAGTTTGAAAAAAAAAGTTGGAGTTTTGCTTTTGATATGATGGTATGAAGAAATAGAGTACTACTTTGGATTTAAAGGAGGTGTAACATGTGAGTTACTCCAAGGATGAGTTAAAGCTGCACTAGTGTTGAAGTGGGCCATAACCCACATGCCCAGGATTTTGAAAAGGAACAGATGTAACCTTGATAAAGGAATAAATTTGGGAGAATCAGTGATCCAATCATCATACGTTTCATAGGAGGTTACGCAAAAACCTGAGAGTGGTGAAGTAACGATAGATGTTTTGTTTGGCTTGCAGAAACCATGGATTTATACGAACTCAGTTAAATCAACAAGAGAAATTATGCAATGCTTGTGAGTATGCCCAAGTGATAGAATACGTGATTCGATATTTACGTATGTGGTAATGATTCAAGTACGGGATGGATTGGCCCCCATATCGGAGACTTCTATCATGAACTATCATATGTTGATGGAAAATCAGAGAGTCTCAAAAACCTTTGAAGAGTGTCGACGCGATAAGCCATAAAACCATAGAATGGTAGGACGATGGAACCCCTTACAGGCAACCGTTGCCAATCGTAGGTTATACGGTGAAGTTCAACCCAGACCCGTTTTCTGCAGGAGAAACCATTAATGGTAGACCACCATGAGTGTTTCGATAGTTGTCTAGAATGGACACAGAACCATCAGCTAAGAAGATCCAGTCTCGGACGAACTTCAACTTTGACGAACCGACCCAAGATTCTCGAGGAAAACTCTATGCTTACGGCGGAAGAGCTTTAATGAAGGAGCTATTGTAAGATATGTGAAGAGACATACAATGTCGGCACTCCAGAGGAAGTATCTGAGTTTATTGGAACCATAACCTTGTTTTTAAATGTGGTAGCACCCCTGACCTTTCTGACCAAAACTTTTGCTAGAAGACCCCCAACCCCTAACTCTTTCTTGCTAGCCTCTTCGAATCTCGAGGACGAGATTCATTCTAAGTGTGGTAGGTTTGTAACATCCCAAATTTTGGAATGTTAATATAATTAATTGAATTGTTTGTTTGTTTGCTTGAGTGAATTAAACTTGAGTGAAATTTGAACCTTTTCAAAAACTTTTGAATGAGAGTGAATAAAATGACTTTCCCTTCTCCGTAAATTCAATTCATCCTATTAGAATCAATGAGAGAAGATGACATGACTTCTTCAACTATAAAGAATTTGAACGGAGTTTTGCAATTTAATTCTTTCAAATATTTGCACTTGCTTCTCTATTTTCTTCCCGAGAAATACCCGAAAAATAAATTCTTGCAAGCAAGAAAGAGCGGAGGAAAATGACCCTCAAAATCAGGGGCATTTTTTGAAAATATTTGAGCCAAGAAAAACCAAAGTTTTTATTTAAAAATTATTTGCAAAAAGAAATAAAGCCTTTAGGGATTTTCTGAAAACATTTTTTAAGTTTTTATTTTGGCCGTGGAATAATGCTCATCATCTACATTTTATTTTTCTGATAATTTTAGTATATAAAAACTCTTTATTTCAATTGATTTGATTTCCTTTTTATTGTTTTAGTTTCCTAATTTTAAAAATAGGAATGGAATCGTTTTATTAGGAAAAACCTGCTGGCCCATTAAGCACTTTCCTATTCTAGCCCAACAAGAGATCATCTCCTTCCTCTGCTTTCCTCTCACGTTCTGAAGCTTTCCATATCCATGGAGACAGGAAACTCCACCTTCCCGATCTCCCTCGTCTTTCCATCCCAGCGCCTCCCGAGACCGCCTATAAAACCCCTCCCTCTCCTCGTTCCATTTTTCCCATCACCACGCCTCCCTGCCTGTAGCCACCTCGCCACCGTCCTCCTTTTCCTGCCTAGAAACGCTCACCAGAGCTCTCCTGGAACCTCCCAATCGCCCAGCGCCACCTCCCAAGCGCCGACCCCTCCTCCGCCACCCCCACCCTCGCCCGGCCGACCTCGCCCCCTGAGCAGCCCTCCACATCGCCGTCTCCTTCCTTCCATCTCTGCCTCACGTCTGAGTAACTCCCTTGTTTTTTTTCGTTTTCAGATTTATTTCCATAACAGATTTAGTTCCGTTCTTATTTAGCTTATAACTTTTGATCTAGAAGTCCAATGATGCTGATTCTTTTTTTGCGTTAGATCACAATTTTCTTGTAGTTTCCAAAAATATATAATTTGTCTATGTTTGGATTTATAAAATTGAGTTAGATCAGATTTGAATTAAAGCTTGTTTTGCTTATTCCGGGAGTTTAAAAATAGATTTTTATTTGATTCTTTTTCTACTGATCACTAGTGATCATATTTACCAGTGGTAAAAAGTTCAAAATTGTTTGAGTATTTTAGCTTATTGTTTCATGTAAAAAAAATTCTGTTTTAGTTCTCTTCGAATAATAGCAAATTCTTTTTCTATAGTTGTTTTTAAATTATTTTATTTTATATTTCAGAAAGTTTATGTTTGGTTTCTATTAGTTAAACAGTAGGTGTTCAACAAGTTTTCATATTTATTTTTATTTTGTTATCGTGAAATCAATTCAAGTTCGCTAATAACTTGCAATGGATTTCTCTACTGTTTTAACTCCCAATTGAAAATACTTTCAAAATAGCTTTATGAAAAAAATACTTTATTTTTTGTCTTAACTAAATTTATATTTTATTCTCTGTTATTTTAGTGTTTTATTTTCCGTTAGACAAAACAAATTTTGTGAATGTTGTAGAAGAAGACTCCATAGTTTTATTTGAAGTTCCTTCGGATTCTTATTCGCTCTCTCTTTTGTTTTGATTGTTAGTGTGAGTGCTTATGTGAATGATATGTTTGTTATATAGATTTCATCAGAGAGTGACGAGTAGTCTATCAAGTTATTTCTTGAGAACGATAATTCTTCTTCGTCAACATCACCGAGCAAGTTCACTTTGATCATTGCTTTCATACCTATGTTTTTATTGCATTTAGTGGCATCCTTGCAACCACCCCTCGATGAGTGTTATTGAATCCTTGTAGTTGAGTAGTATGCATGAGGTAGGAACCCATCACCCTGTTACCAAGCCCGGACGTTATTTATTTTAATGCTACGCTATAGTAGACGGGGTTTGGTATGAGTGCTCAGAGTGGTGTGAGAATGAAGGATCTACGTCAATGACGACAACACCATGATGAAAGCTGCAAGGACTGCATCTTCAAGGCCTCAAGACTTCAAGACTCGAGACAAGAATTCAATACACACTCTTGGGTGAAGGGCGGTTGTGGGCACCTGGAGAAACCAGTGGTTGGCGGGATGCATGGAGAAGCGCCATGACATCTTGCAGAAAGCTTCACCCAGACCCAAAGAGACGGAAGAATACTTCATGCCCGCAAGCTTACCTGTGCAACCGCAAGTCATTATGGGCTCCGGCTTGGTTGACCTTAGTTGTGACTCTGGTTGGGACGGTACTAGCAGATGTAGAACTACGGTAGGATGGGTTGAGTACGGACGGTGGTCGAGGAACTCTTTGGAAGACCATGTTTTGGTCATCTTGTTCTCAAACACCACCACGAAGTGCGAGAACGTAAAGAGAGGGATCGAATCTTGCGGGTAAAGTGTACAAACCTCTGCAGAGGGTTATAACCTAATCGATTAGCCGTGTCCCCGGTTACGGACAATTTAAGCATCTGGACTTGGATTTATCTCGGAACTCTCAACACCGGATTGATAACTTAATTGTGGGCAACATATGATGAATTTTTGGGCTATGAGACATCGGTTGGCGGAACCATGTCATGATAGAAAACTCCTTAGTACAGACTTCATTCTATTCCTTTGATGTAGGTAAAATAAAATCAGCATTTACGCAAACAAAATTCGAATCTGAGCCATAAAGCCATATTGCATATAGTATAGTTTTATCATCTGTTTATTCATGTTGTGATCTTGCCGGTACATTCAATGTACTGACCTACATGGCTGCAACGTATCATGTTGCAGATATTTCCTCGACGAGTAAGAGTTACGGTACAGGGTTACGGTCTACACTCAACCTGCTGATGGCGTTGATGGGACTCCACACCCGTTTGATTTGTTTCCGCTGAGTATTATGAGGTATATATCAGTTTTACGTTATTTATGCATGTGATTGCACTTTGATATATACATTGATGTCTTGTGTGTGCCAAAGATACTGATCCGAGGATGGCACGGAATACGCAGGCTTGACCGTCTGAGGTCGGGTCGCTACATACTCCCTGTGTCCCATTATATAAGAACGTTTTTGACACTACACTAGTGTCAAAAACATTCTTATATTATGGGACGGAGGGAGTACGAGGAAAGAGATAGAGAGGAGTAAAAAAATATACACTTATAGCCAACCTTATAGCCAACCTTGTTGTAGTATGAGTGACTAAGTGATGACTATGTATGACATGCCAACATCGATAGCCTAACGCACCGTGTTAAATCTCCAAGAGCGCCGATCACATGAAAGCGACATCGACGGCCGTGGTAGGCGCAACCATGATACAGACTCTTGGCAGCCCTTGGATCTGAGATCAAACAGTCGCATGCTAAGTTGCTGAAAATTTGCAGAATAACCCTCCAGGATAGGATATTCACCCATAGGTCTTGAATCACGCCATGCAACCGTTCGATCTCAAATCCAAGGGCTCTCTGAAGCCCATATCATGGGAGAATGGAAATCCACTACCCTGCCGTTCGCACGCTGGCAGTTCGCTCCTACTCGTCCCCGCATGTTCTTTAATACTACGGCGGTTCGCTCCTAGTCGTCCCGTCCATTCACATTACGGAAGTTCCACTAATCCTAACCCTCCTCCCAAATCCATGGCGTCCCAAATCTCCCCGATCGGCGGTGAGTACAAGGTTAGAACCATCACCGGCGATGAGTTCGACGTCATCCACACCCGTACTTCCGCGACGGTGAAAGGATGCCTTTCTCGCTTCAGACGCATGTTCGCAGACTCAGATGATGAGTGGGTCGCTAGGCTAGATGTTGAGTACACCACAGTCGTGGGACGAGAGAAGGATCTAAAGGACGAAGAGAGGAAGAAGCCCGCCGTGATCCAGGTTTGCGTGCATGACTTATGCTTGGTCTACCACATATGCCATGCCGATGTTGAGTGCCAGGATTTTAAGGACTTCCTCGAGAGCAACCTAGTCAAATTCGTTACTGTAGACTTTGGTAACGACAAAGAAGTCCTGCGTCGGATAGGCCTCATTGTAGGCAACACCTTCGACCTCCAAAAGAATCGGCTGGTGTCCTCTCGTCAGCCTTCAATGCTAACCCTGGCAGGAGCCATGGTTCATCCTTCGTACGGTAAACTGGAGAAACCTCCATACACGTTTCATCGTCATGCATGGCAGCGGAATGTACTAGATATAGACCACATCCAAAGACGCTGCAATGGATGGCTACCTTTGTTTCAATATCTACAAGGGTTGGATGAAGAGCAACAGCCAAGTTGGCGGTTCAAGCAAAGAAGTATCGGCCAAGAGGAAGAGGGACAAGGACGAAGTC
This sequence comes from Aegilops bicornis, assembly GCA_021605145.1. Taxonomy (NCBI): domain Eukaryota; kingdom Viridiplantae; phylum Streptophyta; class Magnoliopsida; order Poales; family Poaceae; genus Aegilops; species Aegilops bicornis. The sequence continues at coordinate 615,881,859 of CM038674.1, read as the reverse complement.
GAGGGCGTGGACGAGGACTCCGAGTAAGGTGGCAGTGTCGTTGCTCATGGCGGTTCTAAACTTCTAATGCAGTGTCTACCGGATTAGTTGCATAGTTTAATTTCAGGTGTGCTTTGTTTAATTTGAGGGGTGTGTTGTGCTTAGCCCCCAGCAGAGCTATGTTATGTTTCTTCTTGTTACTTTAACTCTTCAGTACGTACATACTAGTATTTCTTACATTTCATCTTTTAGTTGGTATAGTACTACCACTGCTTTCTTCACATTATATACGCATTACAATATATATGGCCAACATCATATAGCCAGCAGTTTAGTTGTCAAAGAATTTCAGGGTGCTTAGTTTTTGTCAAAGAATTCCAGGGTGCTTAGTTTTATTTGAGGGTGGGTTGTGCTTTGGACACCATTATTGTGACTAGCCTTTTTAATAGTACTATATGCATAATTTGGCGACGAGCGCTCTCTATATGTACTACCTCCGTCCTGGTTTATAGGTCCCCTTTGTAGTTTGTGTCAAATTTTGACTAATGATTTAACTAACAAAATGTTAATGCATGTCAAGAAAAATTATCTCATTGGATTCGTACTTGAACATAGTTTTCAAAAATATAATGTTTGGTGACATGCGTAGACATTTTGTTAGTTTAATCTATGGTCAAAATTTGGCACGAAATATAATGGGGACCAACAAACCTGGACGCAGGTAGTACCACCTTTTTTTTAATTTCAAGTTTTGCACCATGGCGCAATCCATCGATACTACTGCTGTACAAAAGTATACATTTTTTAAAAGGCTAGAGGGCGGGGCAGTCTGATGACCCACAAGTATAGGGGATCTATCGCAGTCCTTTCGATAAGTAAGAGTGTCGAACCCAACGAGGAGCAGAAGGAAATGATAAGCGGTTTTCAGTAAGATTTTCTCTGCAAGCACTAAAATAGTAGATGATAGATAGTTTTGTGATAAGATAAATAGTAATGAGCAAAAAGTAAATAAAGTAAATAAAGTGCAGCAAAGTGGCCCAATTCTTTATGTAGCAAAGGATAAGCCTGGACAAATTCTAATAATGAAGAAAGAGCTCCCGAGGACACATTGGGAATTATCGTCAAGCTAGTTTTCATCACGTTCATAAGATTCGCGTTCGGTACTTTGATAATTTGATATGTGGGTGGACCGACACTTGGGTACTGTCCTAACTTGGACAAGCATCCCACTTATGATTAACCCCTATTGCAAGCATCCGCAACTACAAAAAGGAGTATTAAGATAAACCTAACCACAACATTAAACATATGGGTCCATATCAGCCCCTAACGAAGCAACGCATAAACTAGGTTTAAGCTTCTGTCACTCTAGCAACCCATCATCTACTTATTACTTGCCTATGCCTTCCTCTATGCCCAAATAATGGTGAAGTGTCATTTAGTCGACATTCACATAACACCACTAGAGGAAAGACAACATACATCTCATCAAAATATCGAACGAATACCAAATTCACATGACTACTAATAGCAAGACTTCACCCATGTCCTCGTGAACAAACGTAACTACTCACAAAGCATATTCATGTTCATAATCAGAGGAGTAATAATATGCATAAAGGATCTGAACATATGATCTTCCACGAAGTAAGCCAACTAGCATCAACTACAAGGAGTAATCAACACTACTAGCAACCCACAGGTACCAATTTGTGGTTTTGATACAAGATTGGATACAAGAGATGAACTAGGGTGTTGAGAGGAGATGGTGCTGGTGAAGATGTTGATGGAGATTGACCCCCTCTCGATGAGAGGATCGTTGGTGAGGTCGTTGGTGATGATTTCCCCCTCCCGGTGGGAACTGTCCCAGCAGAACAGCTCTGCCAGAGCCCTAGATTGATTCCGCCAAGGTTCCGCCTCGTGGCGGCGGAGTTTCGTCCCATAAGCTTGCCCCCGATTTTTTCTAGGGTAAAAGTGATGATATAGCAGAAGATGGACGCCGGAGGCCCACCAGGGGGACAGGAGATAGGGGCGCGCCCTATGAAGTGCGCCCCTGCCTCTCGACCGTGTGGGCCCCTGGCCTATTTCTTTCGCTCGTAAATTCTTATAAATTCCAAAAAGTTGTTTCGTGGAGTTTCAGGACTTTTGGAGTTGTGCGAATAGGTTTCAACGTTTGCTCCTTTTCGGCCAGAATTCCAAATTTGCATTCCCCCGCTTCATGGTAAACCTTGTAAAATAAGATAGAATAGCCATAAGTATTGATATATAATGTGTAATAACAGCCCATAATGCAATAAATATTGATATAAAATCATGATGCAAAATGGACATATCAACTCCCCCAAGCTTAGACCTTGCTTGTCCTCAAGCGGAAGCCGAAATCGAAGAATATGTCCACATGTTTAGAGATAGAGGTGTCGATAAAAATAAAATACGGACATGAGGGCATCATGATCATTCTAATAACATCAACATATATGGATTTTGTCATATGATTTCCTATGCTCAAGTAATAATCAATTCACAATGTCAAGTATGGTTCAAAAACTTTATTGGGAACTAACAAACTATAATCTCAGTCACTGAAGCAATTGCAATTTATCGTAACATCAGAAAGAGTCAATAATAGAGCTTTTCAGCAAGCTCACATACTCAACTATCTCGTAATCTCCTATAATTGTTAACGCTCACGCAATACTTGTGGTTATAGAGTTTCAGCCGGACACTGAGAAAGATAGGGGCTTACTGTGTTGCCTCCCAACGTATTCACCTTTAGGTGATGTCAACAATAATAGCCTATGAGAACTTACATCCAATTGGATATATGTATCATGACCTTTCAAACACGAGGAGCTTGCCAAAGGATAAAAATAAAAAGGAAAGGTGAGCATCACCTTGACTCAAGCATAAAGTAAAACATAAAGTAAAAGATAGGCCCTTCGCAGAGGGAAGCGAGAGGTTGTCATGCGTTTAGGGTTGATGCATAAAGTCTTAGTGCAAAAGAACGTCACTTTATATTGCCCCTTGTATGTGGACCTTTATTATGCAGTCCGTCACTTTTATTTCTTCCACAACAAGTTCGTACAAAGTTTATTTTCTCTACACTAATAAGTCATACATATTTAGAGAGCAATTTTTATTGCTTGCACCGATGACAACTTACTTGAAGGATCTTATTCAATCCATAGGTAGGTATGGTGGACTCTCATGGCAAAACTGGGTTTAAGGATATTTGGAAGCACAAGTAGTATCTCTACTTGGTGCAAGGAATTTGGCTAGCATGAGGGGGGAAGGCAAGCTCAACATGTTTGGAAGGTCAATGACAATATACTTTAACTGAGATGTCGGAAAACATAAACCATTACGTTGTCTTCCTTGTCCAACATCAACTCTTTTAGCATGTCATACTTAATGAGTGCTTCACAATCATAAAAGATATCCAAGATAATATATTTATATGTGAACCCCTCTTTCCTTATCACTTCCTATTAATTGCAACGATGACCAAGGCTACGTTCATCAACTCTCAACAATTTTATGACTCATACTTTCTATGTGTGAAGTTATCACTATCCATAAGATCAATATGAACTCTTTTGTTCTTTCTACCTTCTCAAGATCATAGCAACATAGAAAAGCCCTTGACTCAACACTAATCTTTATTATAGATAGCACACGGACTCGCTTACATAAAGAGATCACAATGCAAAACTCAAAACTACTTGATATCAAAACTTAAATCTACTAGATCAAGATACTACTAAAAGGACCGAACTAAATAAAGCGGTGAATATAAGAGTGTGATGGTGATACGATACCGGGGCACCTCCCCCAAGCTTGGCAGTTGCCAAGGGGAGTGCCCATACCCATGTGATTATTTCTTCGGAGGTGGTGAAGTAGGAGTTGATGATGATGTAGGCTTGTCGTCCGTCTTCCAGGGCATCGGCTCTCCATCATAAAAGGATGATCGAGTCTCCGGGATCCTTAAATCTGCAGCCAAACTCATTCGCTTGAATCTATATTCATACTCACAGTTCTGGTTTTGCAGGTCATAGATCTGGGCTTGGAGGTGCTTGATTTTCTCTTGAAGTTTGAAGATGGTTTCCCCAATGACTTTGGCGTCCAGCTTGTGGTTGTTGGTGAACTCCGTGATCATCATCTAGTTGGCGTTGAGTCCACGCTCCACCATCCCTTGACACTTGAAAACTTCTTGCTCAACGGCTTCGAGCTTTGTCTCCACGCTCCCGGTACGCCTTGGTCCCTCCACATCGCGGATGTGCAGCACCCCCTCACGCACCTCAATGGTTTGAGGATGATGCAGCACCTCTGCAAGATAGGGGTTGATAACTCTCTCGAAAAACTTGTCCTTGGGAGCGCTTGGAGACAACATGATGCTCTAGATCTGAAACAGAAACAGCTCGAAACGAAAACAGAGGATATTTGCGTGATACAGTGGTCAAAACCATCGGGAGTATATATAATGAATTTTTACCGACCAAAATACGTAACATACAAGAAAACGGAGTCCGGGAGGCACACGACGTGCCCACAAGACAGGGGCGCGCCCTCCTCTCTCGTGGGAGCCTCGTGTCCCTTTTGGACTACTTCTTTCTTCCTAGAATTCTTAAATAATCCAAAACTGATAAAAATTGCCATTAGAGTTGTTTTGGAGTCGGTTTACTTACCGTACCACGTACCTATACCTTTTCGGAGTTTGGAACGTTCTGGAAAGTTTCTCTTATGTATTCCTCAGGGGTTATGGTTTCAATAATATTAGTTTCAACATTGATAGGATTACCTGAAATATAATTTTAATTATTTGACTGTTTACCCCCCTCGGATTTGTGCCTTCGAAGTTGTTGATTTTTATAGCACCAGAACGATAGACCTCCTCGATAACGTAGCGACCTTCCCATTTTGAGAGAAGTTTTCCTGCAAAAAATCTTAAACGAGAGTTGAACAATAACACATAATCTCCTACGTTAAACTCACGCTTTTGTATCCTCTTATCATGCCAGCGTTTGACTTTTTCTTTGAAAAGCTTGGCATTCTCATATGCTTGGGTTCTCCATTCGTCAAGTGAGCTAATATCAAACAACCTCTTCTCACCGGCAAGTTTGAAGTCATAATTGAGCTCTTTAATAGCCCAATATGCCTTATGTTCAAGTTCAAGAGGTAAATGACCTGCTTTTCCATAAACCATCTTATATGGAGACATACCCATAGGATTTTTGTATGCAGTTCTATAGGCCCATAATGCATCATCAAGTTTTTTGGACCAATTCTATCTAGATCTATTCACAGTCTTTTGCAAAATTAATTTGAGCTCTCTATTGCTCAACTCTACTTGACCACTAGACTGCGGGTGATAAGGAGATGCGATTCTATGATTGACATCATACTTAGCAAGCATCTTACGGAAGGCACCATGAATAAAGTGTGAACCACCATCAGTCATAAGATATCTAGGGACTCCAAACCTCGGAAAATAACTTCTTTAAGCATTTTAATAGAAGTGTTATGATCAGCACTACTAGTTAGAATAGCTTCTACCCACTTAGTAACATAATCAACAGCAACTAAAATATGTGTATAACCATTGGAGACAGGAAAAGGTCCCATATAATCAAAGCCCCAAACATCAAACGGTTCAATAACAAGAGAATAATTCATAGACATTTCTTGACGTCTACTAATGTTACCTATTCTTTGACATTCATCACAAGATAAGACAAATTTATGAGCATCTTTGAAAAGAGTAGGCCAATAAAAACCAGATTGTAGTACCTTGTGTGCAGTTCTATCTCCAGCGTGGTGTCCTCCATAGGATTCAGAGTGACACTTGCGTAGGATTTGTTCCTGTTCATGCTCAGGCACACAACATCTAATAATACCATCTACTCCTTCTTTATAAAGGTGTGGGTCATCCCAGAAGTAATGTCTTAAATCATAAAAGAACTTTTTCTTTTCTTTGGTATGTGAAACTAGGCGGTATATATTTAGCAACAATGTAATTAGCATAATCAACATACCAAGGAGCGATCACGAGAAGCATTGACAACCGCTAATTGTTCATCGTGAAAACTATCATTAGTAGGCGTTGGGTCATCAAGAACATTCTCTAACCTAGACAAGTTATGCGCTCTGGGGTTCTCAGCTCCCTTTCTATCAATAATATGCAAGTCAAATTCTTGGAGCAAGAGAACCCATCTAATCAGTCTAGGCTTAGCATCTTTCTTTTTCATAAGATATTTAATAGCAGCATGATCAGTGTGAATACTAACTTTGGAATCAACAATGTAAGGTCTAAACTTATCACATGCAAACACAACTGCTAAGAACTCTTTTTCAGTAGTAGCATAATTTCTCTGGCGTTATCAAGAGTCTTACTAGCATACTGGATAACATTCAATTTCTTATCGACTCTTTGCCCTAAAATAACACCTATAGCATAATCACTAGCATCGCACATAATTTCAAAGGTAAATTCCAATCAGGTGGTTGCACAATAGGTGCAGTGATCAAAGCTTTCTTAAGTGTTTCAAATGCTTCCAAACAATCATCATCAAAGACAAAAGGAATATCTTTTTGCAATAAATTAGTCGGAGGCCTAGAAATTTTCGAAAAGTCCTTAATGAACCTCCTATAAAAGCCAGCATGACCAAGGAAACTTCTTATACCTTTTATGTCCTTGGGACATGGCATCTTTTCAATAGCATCAACTTTGGCTTTATCAACTTCAATACCTCTCTCGGAGATCTTGTGCCCCAAGACAATGCCTTCATTAACCATAAAGTGACACTTTTCCCAATTCAGGACGAGACTAGTGTCTTCGCATCTCTGCAAAACTCGATCAAGGTTGCTCAAACAGTCATCAAAAGAGGATCCATAGACGGAGAAGTCATCCATGAATACCTCACAAATCTTTTCACAAAAATCAGAGAATATAGCCATCATGCATCTTTAAAAGGTAGCAGGAGCATTACGTAAACCAAAAGGCATATGTCTATAAGCAAAAGTACCAAAAGGGCAAGTAAAAGTAGTTTTAGATTGATCCTTCGCTGATACAGGTATTTGAGAGAAGCCAGAATAACCATCTAGAAAGCAAAAATGTGTGTGTTTGGATAGCCTTTCTAGCATTTGATCAATAAAAGGTAAAGGGTAATGATCTTTCTTAGTAGCTTTATTTAACTTACGAAAATCAATTACCATCCTATAACCTATAATAATTCTTTTGGGATCAATTCATCTTTATCATTAGGAACAACGGTAATACCTCCTTTTTAGGGACACAATGGACAGGGCTTACCCATTCACTATCAGCAACGGGATAAATAATATCTGCCTCAAGGAGCTTTAGAATCTCCTTTCTTACCACTTCCTTCATTTTGGGATTTAATCGTCTTTGAGGATCTCTAACTTGTTTGGCATCTTCCTCTACTGAAAATTTTTGTTGACATAATGTGGGACTAATGCCCTTAAGATCATCCAGAGTATATCCAATAGCAGCTCGGTGCTTCTTCAGAGTTTTCAATAATATTTCTTCTTCTTTCTCTGAAAGGTTAGCACTAATAATAGCAGGATATATTTCTTTTTCATCAAGAAAAGCATACTTAAGATTATCAGGTAAAGGTTTGAGTTCAAACACGGGATCACCCTTGGGTGGAGGGGGATCCCCAAGAATTTCAACGGGAAGGTTATGTTTCAGCATAGGTTCTTGTTTAAGGAACACTTCATCTATTTCTTCCCTTTCCTTCATAAACATATCGTTTTCATGGTCTAGCAAATATTGTTCTAATGGATCAGTTGGAGGAACGCAATGGAAGCAAGACCAATAATCTCATCCTTACTAGGTGGTTCCCTTTCACGAGGTTGTCTACTAAACTTAGCAAAATTAAACTCATGAGACATACCATCTATGCCAACAGTGACAATATTCTTTTCACAATTAATCTTAGCACTAGCAGTATTCAAGAAGGGTCTACCAAAAATAATGGGACAAAAATCATCTTGTGGGGAACCAAGAACAAGAAAATCAGCAGGGAATTTAATCTTCCCACACAAGACTTCAACATCTCTAACAATCCCAATAGGTTTAATGGTGTCCCTATTAGCAAGTTTAATAGTAACATCAATATCTTCTCATTCAACGGGTGCAATATCGTGCATAATTTCTTTATAAAGATCATAAGGTATCGCACTAGCACTAGCACCCATATCACATAAGCCATGATAACAATGATCTCCTATTTTAACAGAAATAACAGGCATGCCTACGACAGGTCTACGTGTCTTAGTATCAGGTCTAGCAATATTAGCAGTCTCACCCAAGAAAGAAATAGCATGCCCATCTAAGTCCTCATCCAAGAGATCTTTAACCATAGCAATACTAGGTTCAACATTAATTTGCTCAGGAGGTGTATAAGTCCTAGTATTACTCTTACGAACAACAGTCGAAGCTTTAGCATGATCTTTTATCCTAACAGGAAAAGGAGGTTTTTCAACATAAGCAGTAGGAACAATAGGATCACTATATGTAATAGTTTTCTCTTAATCGTAATAGGTGCAACTACTTTCACTTCAACGGGAGGATTATATTTAAACCACTTCTCTTTAGGGAGATCAACGTGAGTAGCAAAAGATTCACAAAAACTAGCTACTATCTCGTAGTCAAGTCCATACTTAGCGCTAAATCCACGAAAAGCATCGGTATCCATAAAAGATTTAACACAATCGAACTTAGGTGTCATACCTGACTCCTTACCATCGTCGGAACCCCAATCTTCAGAGTTGCATTTAATTCTTTCCAATAAGTCCCATTTGAAATCAATAGTCTTCAAAGATATAAGAACCAAAGACAGAAGTATCGAGCAAGATGCGATTATCAAGAGAAAGCCGAGCATAAAATTCTGAATAATCATTTCCGAGAGAGCTCATGATTGGGGCATGAATATAACATTGACTTAAGCCTCCCCAAGCTTGAGCGATGCTTTCTCCTTCAGCGAGGCCAGGAATTATATATGTAATTACGATCATGATGAACAAGATGCATAGGATAGAACTTACCGTGAAATTCCAACTTCAATCGCTTATAATTCCAAGATCCCGTATCATCACATAGCCTATACCATGTCAAGGCATCTCCCTTCAAAGATAAAGGGAAGACCTTCCTTTTAACAACATCATCGGGAATACCTGCAAGCTTAAATAATACACAAACTTCATCCACAAAGATAAGGTGTAAGTCGGGATGCAATGTTCCGTCTCCTGCAAAAGGATTAGCTAGCCGTTTTTCTATCATACCCGAAGGAATCTCAAAGTGAATATTTTCATAAAGTTCAGTAGGTTGAGGAGCATCTCTTTGCTCTTCCGGTTGGGGTGAAGATACCCCAAACAAGCCCCTCAAAGGATTAGTTTCCATAGTGACAAGTAACAGAAAATTTCAGCACACTATATAAATGTTTCCTTACCAAGTTCCACTCACCAAAAGCGCTACACTCCCCGGCAACGGCGCCAGAAAAGAGTTCTTGATGACCCACAAGTATAGTGGATCTATCTCAGTCCTTTCGATAATTAAGAGTGTCGAACCCAACGAGGAGCAGAAGGAAATGATAAGCGGTTTTCAGTAAGGTTTTCTCTGCAAGCACTGAAATATTAGGTGATAGATAGTTTTGTGATAAGATAAATAGTAACGAGCAAAAAGTAAATAAAGTAAATAAAGTGCAGCAAAGTGGCCCAATCCTTTATGTAGCAAAGGATAAGCCTGGACAAATTCTAATAGTGAAGAAAGAGCTCCCGAGGACACTGTTGGGGAACGTAGTAATTTCAAAAAAAATCCTACGCACACGCAAGATCATGGTGATGCATAGCAACGAGAGGGGAGAGTGTGTCCACGCACTCGTGAACCCGAAAGCGAAGCGTTATGACAACGCGGTTGATGTAGTCGTCGTCTTCACGATCCGACCGATCCAAGTACCGAACGTGTCACCTCCGTGTTCTGCACATCGTTCAGCTTGATGACGATCCCGGACTCCGATCCAGCAGGTGTCGGGATGAGTTATGTCAACCTGACGGCGTGGTGACGATGATGATGCTCTACCGGACGCAGGGCTTCGCCTAAACTCATGACGATATGACCGAGGTGGAATATGGTGGAGGGGTGCACCGCACACGGCTAAGGAACGATCCGTAGATCAACTTGTGTGTCCTAGGGTGCCCCGCTGCCCCCGTATATAAAGGAGCAAGGGGGGGTGCGGCCGGCCCTAGGAGGAGGCGCGCCGGAGGAGTCCTACTCCCACCGGGAGTAGGACCCCCCCCCCCTTTCCTAGTTGGATTAGGACTTGGGGGAGGGAAAGAGGAAAGGGGGGTGCCACCCCCCTCTTCCTTGTCCTATTCGGACTAGGGGGGAGGGGGCGTGCGGCCTGCCCTGGCCGGCCCTCCTCTTCTCCCTCATGGTCCACTAAGGCCCATTAACCCACGGGAGGGTTCCGGTAACCCCCCGGTGTTCCGGTAAAATCCCGATTTCACCCGGAACTATTCCGAAGTCCAAACATAGGCTTCCAATATATCAATCTTTATGTCTCGACCATTTCGAGACTCCTCGTCATGTCCGTGATCACATCCGGGACTCCGAACAAACTTCGGTACATCAAAACTTAAACTCATAAAACTGTCATCGTAACGTTAAGCGTGCGGACCCTACGGGTTCGAGAACTATGTAGACATGACCCAGAACTATTCTCGGTCAATAACCAATAGCGGAACCTGGATGTTCATATTGGTTCCTACATTTTCTACGAAGATCTTTATCGGTCAAACCGCATAAGAACATATGTTGTTCCCTTTGTCATCGCTATGTTACTTGCCCGAGATTCGATCGTCGGTATCCAATACCTAGTTTAATCTCGTTACCGGAAAGTCTCTTTACTCGTTCCGTAATACATCATTTCATAACTAACTCATTAGTTACAATGCTTGCAAGGCTTAGGTGATGAGTATTACCGAGAAGGCCCAGAGATACCTCTCCGACAATCGGAGTGACAAAACCTAATCCCGAATTTATGCCAACTCAACATATACTTTTGGAGACACCTGTAGAGTACCTTTATAATCACACAGTTACGTTGTGACGTTTGGTAGCACACAAAGTGTTCCTCCGTAAACGGAGTTGCACAATCTCATAGTTGCAGGAACTTTGTATAAGTCATGAAGAAAGCAATATCAACATACTAAACGATCAAGTGCTAAGCTAACGGAATGGGTCAAGTCAATCACATCATTCTCCTAATGATGTGATCCCATTAATCAAATGACAACACATGCCTATGGTTAGGAAACATAACCATCTTTGATCAATGAGCTAGTCAAGTAGAGGCGTACTAGTGACATTATGTTTGTCTATGTATTCACACATGTATCATGTTTCCGGTTAATACAATTCTAGCATGAATAATAAACATTTATCATGATATGAGGAAATAAATAATAACTTTATTATTGCCTCTAGGGCATATTTCCTTCAGCCTCCCACTTGCACTAGAGTCAATAATCTAGATTACACAGTAATGATTCTAACACCCATGGAGTCTTGGTGCTGATCATGTTTTGCTCGTGAGAGAGGCTTAGTCAACGGTCTGCAACATTCAGATCCATATATATCTTGCTAATCTCTATGTCTCCCACCTGGACTTGGTCACGGATGGAATTGAAGCGTCTCTTGATGTGCTTGGTTCTCTTGTGAAATCTGGATTCCTTTGCCAAGGCAATTGCACCAAGATTGTCACGTAAGATCTTCATTGGTCCCGATGCACTAGGTATAACACCTAGATCGGAAATGAACTCCTTCATTTGCTGCTTCCGAAGCAGCTATGTACTCCGCTTCGCATGTAGATCCCGCTACGACGCTTTGTTTAGAACTGCACCAACTGACAGGTCCACCGTTTAATAGAAATACGTATCCGGTTTGCGATTTAGAATCGTCCGGATCAGTGTCAAAGCTTGCATCGACGTAACCCTTTACGACAAGCTCTTTGTCACCTCCATAAACGAGAAACATATCCTTAGTCCTTTTCGTGTATTTCAGGATATTCTTGACCGCTGTCCTGATCCACTCTGGATTACTTTGGTACCTCCACCGCTAAACTAATAGCAAGGCACACATCAGGTCTGGTACACAGCATTGCATACATGATAGAGCCTATGGCTGAAGCATAGGGAACTCCTTTCATTTTCTCTCTATCTTCTGCAGTGGTCGGGCATTGAGTCTGACTCAATCTTATACCTTGTAATACAGGAAAAAACCCTTTCTTTGCCTGATCCATATTGAACTTTTTCAAGACTTTATCAAGGTATGTGCATTGTGAAAGTCCAATCAAGCGTCTTGATCTATCTCTATAGATCTTGATGCCTAATATGTAAGCAGCTTCACCGAGGTCCTTCATTGAAAAACTTTTATTCAAGTATCCTTTTATGCTATCCAGAAATTCTATATCATTTCCAATCAACAATATGTCGTCCACATATAATATTAGAAATGCTACAGAGCTCCCACTCACTTTCTTGTAAATACAGGCTTCTCCAAAAGTCTGTATAAAACCATATGCTTTGATTACACTATCAAAGCGTTTATTCCAACTCCAAGAGGCTTGCACCAGACCATAGATTGATCGTTGGAGCTTGCACACTTTGTTAGCTCCCTTAGGATCGACAAAACCTTCCGGTTGCATCATATACAACTCTTCTTCCAGAAATCCATTCGGGAATGGAGTTTTGACATCCATCTGCCATATTTCATAATCATAAAATGCGGCAATTGCTAACATGATTCGGACAGACTTAAGCATCACTGCGGGTCAGAAGGTCTCATCGTAGTCAACCCCTTGAACTTGTCGAAAACCTTTTGCAACAAGTCGAGCTTTGTAAACAAAGAACATTACCGTCGGCGTCGGTCTTCTTCTTGAAAATCCATTTATTCTCTATTGCTTGCCGACCATCAGGCAAGTCAACCAAAGTCCACACTTTGTTCTCATACATGGATCCCATCTCAGATTTCATGGATTCAAGCCATTTTGCGGAATCTGGGCTCACCGTCGCTTCTTCATTGTTCGTTGGTTCACCATGATCTAGTAGCATGACTTCCAGAATAGGATTACCGTACCACTCTGGTGTGGATTTTACTCTGGTTGATCTACGAAGTTCAGTAACAACTTGATCTGAAGTTTCATGATCATCATCATTAACTTCCTCACTAACTGGTGTAGGTGTCACAGGAACCGATTTCTGTGATGAACTACTTTCCAATAAGGGAGCTGGTATTGTTACCTCATCAAGTTCTACTTTCCTCCCACTCACTTCTTTCGAGAGATACTCCTTCTCTAGAAAGGATCCAATCTTGGCAACGAATGTCTTGCCTTCGGATCTGTGATAGAAGGTGTACCCAATTGTCTCCTTTGGGTATCCTATGAAGACACATTTTTCCGATTTGGGTTCAAGCTTATCAGGTTGAAGCTTTTTCACATAAGCATCGCAACCTCAAACTTTCGTAAGCGACAACTTTGGTTTCTTGCCAAACCATAGTTCATAAGGTGTCGTCTCAACGGATTTTGATGGTGCCCTATTTAACGTGAATGCGGTCGTCTCTAAAGCATAACCCCAAAACGATAGCGGTAAATCGGTAAGAGACATCATAGATTACACCATATCTAGTAAAGTACGATTACGACGTTCGGACACACCATTACGATGTGGTGTTCCAGGTGGCGTGAGTTGCGAAACTATTCCGCATTGTTTCAAATGTAGACCAAACTCGTAACTCAAATATTCTCCTCCACGATCAGATCGTAGAAACTTTATTTTCTTGTTACGATGATTTTCAACTTCACTCTGAAATTCTTTGAACTTTTCAAATGTTTCAGATTTATGCTTCATTAAGTAGATATACCCGTATCTGCTTAAATCATCTGTGAAGGTGAGAAAATAACGATATCCATACGAGCTTCAACATTTATCGGACCACATACATCTGTATGTATGATTTCCAACAAATCTGTTGCTCTCTCCATAGAACCGGAGAACGGTGTTTTAGTCATATTGCCCATGAGGCACGGTTCGCAAGTACCAAGTGATTCATAATCAAGTGGTTCCAAAAGTCCATTAGTATGGAGTTTGTTCATGCGCTTTACACCGATATGACCCAAACGGCAGTGCCACAAAAAAGTTGCACTATCATTATCAACTCTGCATCTTTTGGCTTCGACATTATGAATATGTGTATCACTACTATCGAGATTTAATAAGAATAGACCACTCTTCAAGGGTGCATGATCATAAAAGATATTACTCATATAAATAGAACAACCATTATTCTCTGATTTAAATGAATAACCGTCTCGCATCAAACAAGATCCAGATATAATGTTCATGCTCAACGCTGGCACCAAATAACAATTATTTAGGTCTAAAACTAATCCCGAAGGTAGATGTAGAGGTAGCGTGCCGACCGCGATCACATCGACTTTGGAACAGTTTCCCACGCGCATCGTCACCTCGTCCTTGGCCAGTGCTCGCTTATTCCGTAGTCCCCGTTTTGAGTTGCAAATATTAGCAACAGAACCAGTATCAAATACCAGTGCTCTTGTGAGCTCTAGTAAGGTACACATCAATAACATGTATATCACATATACCTTTGTTCACCTTGCCATCCTTCTTCTCCGCCAAATACTTGGGGCAGTTACGCTTCGATGACCAGCTTGCTTGCAGAGAAACACTTTCGATTTCAGGCTTAGGTCCAGACTTGGGTTTCTTCTCTTGAGCAGCAACTTGCTTGCTGTTCTTCTTAAAGTTCCCCTTCTTCTTCCCTTTGCCCTTTTTCTTGAAACTAGTGGTCTTGTTGACCATCAACACTTGATGCTCCTTCTTGATTTCTACCTCCACGGCTTTTAGCATTGCGAAGAGCTCGGGAAGTGTCTTGTTCATCCCTTGCATATTATAGTTCATCACTAAGCTCTTGTAGCTTGGTGGCAGTGATTGGAGAATTCTGTCAATGACACTATCATCCGGAAGATTAACTCCCAGCTTGAATCAAGTGATTATTATACCCGGACATTTTGAGTATATGCTCACCTTGTGAACTATTATCCTCCATCTTGCAGCTATAGAACTTATTGGAGACTTCATATCTCTCAATCCGGGCATTTGCTTGAAATATTAACTTCAACTCCTGGAACATCTCATATGCTCCATGACGTTCAAAAATTCGTTGAAGACCCGGTTCTAAGCCGTAAAGCATGGCACACTGAACTATAGAGTAGTCATCAGCTTTTGCTCGCCAGACGTTCACAACTTCGGCGTTGTTCTCGCAAAGAGGCACGGCACCCAGCGGTGCTTCCAGACGTAATTCTTCGTGCAGCAATGAGGATAATCCTCAAATTACGGACCCAGTCCGTGTAATTGCTACCATCATCTTTCAACTTTGCTTTCTCAAGGAACGCATTAAAATTCAACGAGAACAACAAACACGAGCCATCTATCTACAACAAACATAGATAAGCAAAATACTATCAGGTGCTAAGTTCATGATAAATTTAAGTTCAATTAATCATATTATTTAAGAACTCCCACTTAGACAGACATCTCTCTAGTCATCTAAGTGATCACGTGATCCAAATCAACTAAACCATAACCGATCATCACGTGAGATGGAGTAGTTTTCAATGGTGAACATCACTATGTTGATCATATCTACTATACGATTCACGCCGACCTTTCGGTCTCCGTGTTCCGAGGCCATATCTGCATATGCTAGGCTCGTCAAGTTTAACCTGAGTATTCCGCGTGTGCAAAACTGGCTTGCACCCGTTGTAGATGGACGGAGAGCTTATCACACCCGATCATCACGTGGTGTCTGGGCACGACGAACTTTGGCAACGGTGCATACTCAGGAGAACACTTCTTGATAATTTTTAGTGAGAGATCATCTTAAAATGCTACCGTCAATCAAAGCAAGATAAGATGCATAAAGGATAAACATCACATGCAATCAATATAAGTGATATGATATGGCCATCATCATCTTGTGCTTGTGATCTCCATCTCCGAAGAACCGTCGTGATCACCATCGTCACCGGCGCGACACCTTGATCTCCATCGTAGCATCGTTGTCGTCTCGCCAACTATTGCTTCTACCGCTTAGTGATAAAGTAAAGCAATTACATGGCGTTTGCATTTCATACAATAAAGCGACAACCATATGGCTCCTGCCAGTTGCCGATAACTTCGGTTACAAAACATGATCATCTCATACAATAAAATATAGCATCACGTCTTGACCATATCACATCACAACATGCCCTGCAAAAACAAGTTAGACGTCCTCTACTTTGTTGTTGCAAGTTTTACGTGGCTGCTACGGGCTGAGCAAGAACCGTTCTTACCTACGCATCAAAACCACAATGATAGTTTGTCAAGTTGGTGCTGTTTTAAGCTTCGCAAGGACCGGGCGTAGCCACACTCGGTTGAACTAAAGTGAGAGAGACAGACACCCGCCAGTCACCTTTAAGCACGAGTGCTCGCAATGGTGAAACCAGTCTCGCGTAAGCGTACGCGTAATGTCGGTCCGGGCCGCTTCATCTCACAATACCGCCGAACCAAAGTATGACATGCTGGTAAGCAGTATGACTTGTATCGCCCACAACTTACTTGTGCTCTACTCGTGCATATGACATCTACGCATAAAACCAGGCTCGGATGCCCTTTGTTGGGAACGTAGTAATTTCAAAAATTCCTACGCACACGCAAGATCATGGTGATGCATAGCAACGAGAGGGGAGAGTGTGTCCACGCACTCGTGAGACCGAAAGCGGAAGCGTTATGACAACACGGTTGATGTAGTCGTACGTCTTCACGATCCGACCGATCCAAGTACCGAACGTACGGCACCTCCTTGTTCTGCACACGTTCAGCTTGATGACGATCCCCAGACTCCGATCCAGCAGGGTGTCGGGGATGAGTTCCATCAGCACGACGGCGTGGTGACGATGATGATGCTCTACCGGCGCAGGGCTTCGCCTAAACTCCGCGACGATATGACCGAGGTGGAATATGGTGGAGGGGGGCACCGCACACGGCTAAGGAACGATCCGTAGATCAACTTGTGTCTCCTAGGGTGCCCCCTGCCCCCGTATATAAAGGAGCAAGGGGGGTGCGGCCGGCTCTAGGAGGAGGCGCGCCGGAGGAGTCCTACTCCCACCGGGAGTAGGACTCCCCCCTTTTCCTAGTTGGATTAGGACTTGGGGGAGGGAAAGAGGAAAGGGGGGCGCCGACCCCCTCTTCCTTGTCCTACTCGGACAAGGGGGGAGGGGGCGCGCGGCCTGCCCTGGCCGGCCTTCCTCTTCTCCCTCATGGCCCACTAAGGCCCATTAACCCCCGGGAGGGTTCTGGTAACCCCCCGGTGTTCCGGTAAAATCCCGATTTCACCCGGAACTATTCCGAAGTCCAAACATAGGCTTCCAATATATCAATATTTATGTCTCGACCATTTCGAGACTCCTCGTCATGTGCGTGATCACATCCGGGACTCCGAACAAACTTCGGTACATCAAAACTTAAACTCATAAAACTGTCATCGTAACGTTAAGCGTGCGGACCCTACGGGTTCGAGAACTATGTAGACATGACCCAGAAATATTCTCGGTCAATAACCAATAGTGGATCCTGGATGTTCATATTGGTTCCTACATTTTCTACGAAGATCTTTATCGGTCAAACCGCATAACAACATACGTTGTTCCCTTTGTCATCGGTATGTTACTTGCCCAGATTCGATCGTCGGTATCCAATACCTAGATTAATCTCATTACCGGCAAGTCTCTTTACTCGTTCCGTAATACATCATTTCATAACTAACTCATTAGTTACAATGCTTGCAAGGCTTAGGTGATGAGTATTACCGAGAAGGCCCAGAGATACCTCTCCGACAATCGGAGTGACAAAACCTAATCTCGATTCATGCCAACTCAACATATACTTTTGGAGACACCTGTAGAGTACCTTTATAATCACACAGTTACGTTGTGACGTTTGGTAGCACACAAAGTGTTCCTCCGGTAAACGGGAGTTGCACAATCTCATAGTTGCAGGAACTTTGTATAAGTCATGAAGAAAGCAATATCAACATACTAAACGATCAAGTGCTAAGCTAACGGAATGGGTCAAGTCAATCACATCATTCTCCTAATGATGTGATCCCATTAATCAAATGACAACACATGCCTATGGTTAGGAAACATAACCATCTTTGATCAATGAGCTAGTCAAGTAGAGGCATACTAGTGACATTATGTTTGTCTATGTATTCACACATGTATCATGTTTCCGGTTAATACAATTCTAGCATGAATAATAAACATTTATCATGATATGAGGAAATAAATAATAACTTTATTATTGCCTCTAGGGCATATTTCCTTCAGACACATTGGGAATTATCGTCAAGCTAGTTTTCATCACGTTCATAAGATTCGTGTTCGGTACTTTGATAATTTGATATGTGGGTGGACCGACACTTGGGTACTCTCCTAACTTGGACAAGCATCCCACTTATGATTAACCCCTATTGCAAGCATCTGCAACTACAAAAAGGAGTATTAAGGTAAACCTAACCACAACATTAAACATATGGGTCCATATCAGCCCCTAACAAAGCAACGCATAAACTAGGGTTTAAGCTTCTGTCACTCTAGCAACCCAGCATCTACTTATTACTTCACTATGCCTTCCTCTAGGCCCAAATAATGGTGAAGTGTCATTTAGTCGACGTTCACATAACACCACTAGAGGAAAGACAACATACATCTCATCAAAATATCAAACGAATACCAAATTCACATGACTACTAATAGCAAGACTTCACCCATGTCCTCAGGAACAAACGTAACTACTCACAAAGTATATTCATGTTCATAATCAAAGGAGTAATAATATGCATAATGGATCTGAACATATGATCTTCCACCAAGTAAACCAACTAGCATCAACTACAAGGAGTAATCAACTCTACTAGCAACCCACAGGTACCAATTTGTGGTTTTGGTACAAGATTGGATACAAGAGATGAACTAGGGTTTTGAGAGGAGATGGTGCTGGTGAAGATGTTGATGGAGATTGACCCCCTATCGATGAGAGGATCGTTGGTGATGACGTTGGTGATGATTTCCCCCTCCCGGAGGGAAGTGTCCCCGGCAGAACAGCTCCGCCAGAGCCCTAGATTGATTCCGCCAAGGTTCCGCCTCGTGGCGGCGAAGTTTCATCCCGTAAGCTTGCCCCCGATTTTTTCCAGGGTAAAAGTGATGATATAGCAGAAGATACACGCCGGAAGCCCGCCAGGGGGCCCAGGAGATAGGGGCGCGCCCTATAGGGGGGCGCGCCCCCTGGCCTATTTCTTTCGCTCAGAAATTCTTATAAATTCCAAAAGGTTGTTTCGTGGAGTTTCAGGACTTTTGGAGTTGTGCAGAATAGGTTTCCAACGTTTGCTCCTTTTCCAGCCAGAATTCCAGCAGCCGGCATTCCCCCTCTTCATGGTAAACTTTGTAAAATAAGAGAGAATAGCCATAAGTATTGAGATATAATGTGTAATAACAGCCCATAATGCAATAAATATTGATATAAAAGCATGATGCAAAATGGACTTATCACAGTCTAGCTTAGCCTGTTTCACGAAAGGCGAGGGCCTTTGTGATTTGACGGATCATTACTGCTAGAAGGCGGGGCCTTGTGATTTGACTGCTCGTATAAATGCACCGACGACCTGATCGAGGAGGAGCAAAGAACCGTGCGGTATACTCAAGTTTTTCACTGGAGTAGTACTGTGACGGAGGAGCACGAAACACGGCAGCCCAGTGCCATATGGCGATAAAAAATGATCTAATTTGCTAGTCATCTCATTGTTAGCATTGTTCTATTCATTCCATCAAAAAACAAAAACCATTGTTCTATTCATGCCTCGCAGAGAACGTGACACGTCTTGCGTAAACACCGAAGCAAAAGATGAAACACAAAGCAAAAGAAGAAGGAAGATTATCACCCCAAATGATCTAATTCGCCGTGGAGTCGTGAATCGCTTCTTCATCGCCTCCACGACCTCCATCTCCTTGCGCGTCTCCTCCGCCATCTTCTTCATTCTGTCCATGACGCGGAATTTCTTGACGCGAGCCTTCATCATCTGTTCCACGGCCGCTTTACATACCTTGACAGCAGCCGGGTGCTCGATGCGGAGCTTCACCAACTCCTCCTTCTGTTCCATGACGAGGGCCTGCAGCATCTTCATCGAGGAACTACTATTCTCATGCAACTTCTTCCAGCCGGCATTGTTCTCCTTCAACAGGTCGATCTCGTGGCAGAGCTTCGCCTTGTCCTCCTGAAGTCGCAGGATTTCGCCGGTCGCCTTCTTCTCCGAGGCAATACTCTTCTTCAAGAAGATCACCAAGCCGGCGGTCAACTCCCCCTGCTGATTGAGCTTAGTGGGCATGTCGTCGAGGCTCTCCTTCAGCAACTCCGTCAAGCCTTGGATGAACTCCTTCTGCTTATTGAGGTGCTTATTGAGCTGAGCGGGCATGCCATTGAGGGATAACAACTCCAGCTCCGCCGGCTCGGCATGTTCGCCTCCGCGGCTCGGGCGCTCCTGGGAGCCATCGCCTGCCCATGAAAGATCTTTCGAGGTCTCTGCATGGCGGCGAGCCCTCTCTTTTTTTTCCGCAGCCTTGGTTGCCGCTGCCTGGTTACGAGTAGTTCTCGACCTAGAGCTCTGCTCACCGGCCATGGCAATGACAAATGAAGAAGAAGCACTTATGAGGAGGAAAGGTAGAGTAATTTTCGGTTAGGTAGTTCCCCTTTTTATAACCTAAGTACTAGCACTAGTAGTACTAATACCTGCATAGTGGGAACACGTTCAGGTTTGGTACGTACTAGTAGCTGTGAGCAGGCTTTCGAATGTGATGGGAACAAGGTAAAGATTAATTGGTGGTTTTGGTTTCGAGGCCCGAAACGGCTCCCGATGAGTTTAGCGGAACATAAATTTCAAGTACTACACTGCCCAAATGCGTAAATATTATGTTACTGTCAAAAATTGGCACAAAATACGAAGGAGACCAATGGAAGTACTACTAGCAACCCACGATTTAACTACTCGCATGCGCGCAGTGGAGTAATAATGTCTTTCTTCCGCCCTCGCGTCCACTCAATTTGCATGCGCTGTATTAATTGACCGTCAATGAAGTGAACGACTTTACGCGCGTCAAATTATCACATGGGGTGGATCTTGGTACAAAATTGCATCCGCCTGCAGTACCGGCGCAGCGTATGTAGGAATGAGTGCGTGCGTGGCGTGCGTGCACATCTTCGCTTCGTGCATGTACCGCCAGTATGGCTCAGGGAGGACGAGTACATTCTTCTGGAACCAACAGCACGTCACTGTGATCAATCCACACAAGGAGGTCGCGACAATACCTCCACATGTGCCATGTGGCTTCATGAACTGTAAGAGAGACACTGTGTAGCGTGCCATTGGTATTCTAATTTACATGTTTTGCACATACTCGAAGTACTAGTAAGGTACACGAGCATTGCACGCATCAGATTTTGCAACCAAATTGTGAATAAATACCACACTATAGCATGTAAGCTCTGAGTCATATATGCGTGATGTAGCCCTTCGTTTAATTCTTATAGTTGATCTCATTCAAAATCAATTAGTTTTTATAAAAAAGCTAAGAACGCGTGAATAGGAAAAACATGGGATTATAGTGGAATGTCGTCTTGAATCCTACAGGATTGTACGAGTGTTTGATTGTGCATAGAAAAACACATAATTCTTTCAAAGAGGTTTGAGTGGATGGGATGTTTCCTATGAAATCTAGTGCAAATGAATCATATGAAAAAATTCCTATGGTTTACAATCCTACGAATCAAACAACCAAGATAGGAAAAATTCCTAATGATTAGAATCCTCCAAAATTCCTTTGAGAATTCTTTGAATCAAAGAAGCCCTTATCTATTTTATGATTCATGGAATTGTGCGTTGTAAAGCATAAAGTAAAAATAAATAATGGCAATTCAACTAGAAAAAAAGTTTGGGCAGTTATGATACGGAAGATTCTAGAACAAAAGAGAACCACTCTTGTTTTGAGGTTTGTGCATTATGCTTAAGTTCAACCACGGAGTCTGCTAGATTGTACATGTGGCAAAATCCGGTGGGGGGCTAGAAGATGGTGCGAGGGGCCGAGTGGAGGGGGACTATGAAGGAATGCACAAGTGCGAGATCGATATTTAGAGAGAGGGGGCGAACACATGCGCTGTTGTAACGATGGCGGAGCCATGAAAAATAAATGAGATAGGGGACAATCATTGCTAATCCTTTACGAGGAGGGTCAATTCATGAAATTAAACCATTTTTAGCAGCAATTGTCTAATGATCACATTCATATTAGCCTCGATATATAGTGATGTTAGGGGGGGGCAGGGCCCTTACTGCCCCTGTCTTCGCCATTGTGCACGCGTCTGAGAGATGAAGCGGAAGGCATGGATGATGAGAGGGGGACGTTGGATACATAATTAATGTGGGTGTATTAGCTATATATGTTAGTCCTATGTAGAGAGGTATAGATTGATCGATGTGGACGTGGGAAAGAGGGTGAGACCTCAGTAGATATATCGATTGATCAGTTTGTGTGGAAAACTATGAAAGACCTAGCTATATACATACATACATAGAGGAACATCGATCGTTGCGCATGCACGCGTGAGAGATAAAGAATGCCCGATATGATGGAGAGGGGGATGTGTGTGGGTGTGTGCCTTCATGGGAGACCGACCTGAAGAAAAAGATTGCATGCGTGCGATGGATAATGCCGACTGGTAGTGTGTGTGCATGCATGCACGAGAGAAAGTTAGTGGTACAATTATAAAGAAAAGACTACTGTGTGGGTGTAAAAGAATAGGTGAGGTCATAATCAATGTAAAATTGAATTCAAATATTTGAATAAGAGATCCTGATGTTTGAAACCCATGCATGCATGAATATAACGGAGATCTGCGTGGTGTGGTTTGAAAACGAGCATGTTGTAATGTATACACATTGAACAAGGTCAGACCGATTTGAATTTGAGATACCGATGGCAGACATCATTTGCCCACGTCGCATCCGTGCATGGACACACTATCTAATTGGAGATGATGGGCGGCTTTCGCATCACATATCTATATCTATACCCCTATATATATTATATTATATTTTTTTATTGTGTGCGGGTAACTTTAACTTTGAAAGATGGTCGTTGGATGAGGCGAATCCGATGGTCCAAAGATGACAAATTTGAGCACTATTGGCCGTTGGATATCATCTAGATTCCACCAGATTTCGCCACATGTATAATCTAGAAGACTCCATGGTTGAACTTAAGCATAATGCACAAACATCAAAACACAAGCACTTATTATTTGTTCTAGAATCTTCCGTATCAGAATTGCCCATATGTTTTTCTACATGATTTGCCATTATTTGTTTTTACTTTATTCTTACAATGCACAATTCCATGAATCTTAAAATAGATTAGCTTTTTTATAAAAACTAGATGATTTTGAATGAAATGAACTATAAGAATTAAACGAACATCTACATCATGCATATATGACTCAAAGCTTGCATGCTATAATGTGGTATTTATTCATAATCTGGTTGCCAAATCTCATGCGTGCAATGCACGTGTACCTTACTCTAGTCTAAATGGTGTTTGTGTGTGTGTTGTGCGTGTTGAGGTGCAAATTGTCTTTTTTTTGTACACGTTAAGCTTGTTCTTCCGAAATTTCAAGCCGCACCTTGTTATGCCAAAAATTGAAGCTAGCGTCTCGCTTCATCGTCTTCTTGAAACTCCGCCTCTTCAACCCGCGCCTTGTTAGCCCGAAATATTTAAGATATATCTTTGTCTCGTTGTGCTCCGACAATTCCCTCCATCTCAACACGCGCCTTGCTATTTCGAAATTACAACGCGCGCGAAAGCTCCCACCTCCTGTGAAATCCCGACACGCGATATGCCCGTGGTACCCCTGAACCGAAAGAACCGCCTCAAATCGGTGGGGGTACTTTCATAACTTACCCCACATTTCGGACAAGCGCGTCTCTAAGCCATGGTTCCCCACTGCCATCCCATCCGCCCACCCATTCGTACACCGAGGCCGCGAAAACCCGCGACGAAACCCCACACCCTGCTCCGTCCACCACCCAGCCGGAGCCTCTTCCCCGATGACGTCGTCCACAGCAACACCTTGACGTCCATCATCCACCGTACCGGATGAGGATCCGTCATCGATCTCATCGTCCCGCCGGTTCAGCCACCCCGTCCTCCACCTACAAGGAGATTCCCCGACGTTCCCCTCGTCTTTCACGCCACCTCCATTCCCACACCGCCATCTTCACCTGCACCACCGGAAGAGCATCATCATCACCGTTTCCTCGGATGAAGCTGCGGCCTAATCGGCGCCACCAAAGAGGTTGTACACTAATCGCCGCATTTTCTTCTTGATTCGATCTCACGGTGCTGCCGGCGCTCGGTCCACAGCCGACACGGCGCGGCTCCATCCATGGTGGCGTCGCCGGCCACTTCCTCCACGACGTCGCTCCCTCGGCGGCGACGTCCACATCAGTAGGAGCTACAGCTGCTTTAGCTCTCGCTCGCGCTGCTGCTCTGCTCTTGCTCTCGGTCCCCTGCTTGGTCTGCTCTTGCTATTGCTCTTGCTTGCGCTGCTGCTCTTGCTATTGCTTGCGATGCTGCTCCGATTTGGCTACCCTTCAGTCGACTGAATCAACTTTTGGGTCAGTCGATTTTCAAGGGGTGGGCTCGCCGGGGTGAAGGAAGAACCAGCCGCAGCGGGGAGGGGGGCTCGCCAGAGAGGTACCCCACTATCTATCTTAGGGTTCAGGATGGGGGCGGTGGTCGCCGGCGGTGGCGGGGCGTTGGCGGGGCGGTGGCGTGGGGATCGCCGGAGAAAAAGCTCGGCACGAGGGGGCCTAGCGGGATGGCCGGGGCGGCGGCGGACCGGCGATGGGAGTGTTTTCGGGGCGGGCAGGGCGGCGCACCGCTGGCCGCGGGCGGCGGGGGGCTGCTGTTTGGCCAGTGGTGGCTGGCGGCTCAGGGGGGTTGCTAAGTCTTGAGCACTGCGTTGGATTTCCCCGAAGAGGAGAGGATAATGCAGCAAAGTAGCGTAGGTATTTCCGTCAGTTTTTGAGAACCAAGGTATCAATCCAGTAGGAGGCCACACACAAGTCCCTCGTACCTGCACAAAACAATAGCTCCTCGCAACCAACGCGATTAGGGGTTGTCAATCCCTTCACGGTCACTTACGAGAGTGAGATCTGATAGAGATGATAAATAATATTTTTGGTATTTTTGGTATAGAGATGCAAAGTGAAAAGTAAAAGGCAAAGTAAAAACAAAGCAAGTGTTAAAGTGATGGAGATTGATATGATGAGAATAGACCAGGGGGCCATAGGTTTCACTAGTGGCTTCTCTCAAGAGCATAAGTATTCTACTTGGGTGAACAAATTACTGTTGAGAAATTGACAGAATTGAGCATAATTATGAGTATATCTAGGTATGATCATGTATATAGGCATCACGTCCGAGACAAGTAGACCGAAACGATTCTGCGTCTACTACTATTACTCCACTCATCGACCGCTATCCAAAGATGCATCTAGAGTATTAAGTTAAAACAGAGTAACGCCTTAAGCAAGATGACATGATGTAGAGGGATAAATTCATGCAATATGATAAATACCCCATCTTGTTATCCTTGATGGCAATAATACAATACGTGCCTTGCAACCCTTTCTGTCACAGGGTAAGGACACCGCAAGATTGAACCCAAAGTTAAGCACTTCTCCCATTGCAAGAACTACCAATCTAGTTGGCCAAACCAAACGGATAATTCGAAGAGACTTGCAAAGATAACCAATCATACATAAAAGAATTCAGAGAAGATTCAAATATTATTCGTAGATAATCTGGATCATAAACCCACAATTCATCGGTCTCAACAAACACACCGCAAAAAGAAGATTACATCGAATATATCTCCACGAGAGAGGGGGAGAACATTGTATTGAGATCCAAAAAGAGAGAAGAAGCCATCTAGCTACTAGCTATGGATCCGAAGGTCTGAAGTAAACTACTCACACTTCATCGGAGGGGCTATGGTGATGATGTACAAGCCCTCCATGGTGGATGCCCCCTCCGGTGGAGCTCCTAACAGGCCCCAAGATGGGATCTCGTGGATACAGGAAGTTGCGGCGGTGGAATTAGGTTTTTGGCTCCTGTTCTGATCGTTTGGGGGTACATAGGTATATATAGGAGGAAGTAGTACGTCGGTGGAGCAACACGGGGCCCACGAGGCAGGGGGCGCGCCCTAGGGGGGCGCCCCCACCCTCGTGACCGCCTATTTTGTTCCTTGGAGTAGGGTCCAAGTCTCCTGGATCACGTTCGGTGAGAAAATCACGTTCCCGAAGGTTTCATTCCGTTTGGACTCCGTTTGATATTCCGTTTCTTCAAACACCGAAATAGGCAAAAAAAACAGCAATTTCAGGCGGGGCCTCCGGTTAATAGGTTAGTCCCAAAAATAATATAAAAGTGGAAAATAAAGCCCAATATAGTCCAAAACAGTAGATAAAGTAGCATGGAGCAATCAAAAATTATAGATACGTTGGAGATGTATCAGGCATCCCCAAGCTTAATTCCTGCTCGTCCTCGAGTAGGTAAATGATAAAAGAATTTTTGATGCGGAGTGATACTTTGGCATAATTTCAATGTAAATCTTCTTAATTGTGGTATGAATATTCAGATATGAAAGATTCAAGACAAAAGTTCATATTGACATAAAAATAATAATACTTCAAGCATACTATTCAAAGTAATCATGTCTTCTCAAAATAGCATGGCAAAAGAAAGTTCATCCCTACAAAATCATATAGTTAGGCTATGCTTCATTTTCACACATAAAGATGTTCCCAACTTCTATACCCTCGATGACAAGCCAAGCAATTGTTTCATACTTAAATAATCTCAAACTTTTTCAACCTTCACGCAATACATGAGCGTGAGCCATGGATATAGCACTATGGGTGGAATAGAATATGATGATGGGGATTGTGTGGAGAAGACAAAAGGAGAAAGTCTCACATTGACGAGGATAATCAACGGGATATGGAGATGCCCATCAATTGATGTCAACATGAGGAGTAGGGATTGCCATGCAACGGATGCACTAGAGCTATGAGTGCTCAACAAAAGAAAACTAGTGGGTGTGCATCCAACTTGCTTGCTCATGAAGACCTAGGGCATTTGAGGAAGCCCATCGTAGGAATATACAAGCCAAGTTCTATAATGAAAAATTCCCACTAGTATAAAAAGACAACTTATGAGATTCACTATATGAAAAACATGGTGCTACGTTGAAGCACAATATATGAGACTCACTACATGAAGAACAAGGTGCTACTTTGAAGCACAAGTGTGGAAAAAGAGATAGTAACATTGCCCTTTTTTTTGGGCCTTTCTTTTTTTTATTTTTGGCCTTTTTTTTTTGATTGGGCAATGCTCTAATAATGATGATCATCACACTTCTATTGATTACAACATAAGGATTACAACTCGAAACTAGAACAAGATATGCCTCTATATGAATGCCTCCGGTGGTGTACGGGATGGTGCAATGAATCAAGAGTGACATGTATGAAAAAAAATGCATGGTGGCTTTGCCACAAATACGATGTCAACTACATGATCATGCAATGGCAATATGACAAAAGTAAAGTATGTCATGATGATGATGAACGGAACAGTGGAAAGTTGCATGGCAATATATCTCGGAATGGCTATGGAAATGCCATAATAGGTAGGTATGGTGGCTGTTTTGAGGAAAATATAAGGAGGTTTATGTGTGATAGAGTGTATCATATCACAGGATTTGGATGCACCGGCGAAGTTTGCACCAACTCTCAAGGTGAGAAAGGGCAATGCACTGCATCAAGAGGCTAGCAAAGGCGGAAAGGTAAAAGTGCGTATAATCCATGGACTCAACATTAGTCAAAAGAACTCATATACTTATTGCAAAAATTTAGAAGTCATCAAAAATCAAGTACTACGCGCATGCATCTAGGGGGATAGATTGGTAGGAAAAGACCATCGCTCGTCCTGCACCGCCACTCATAAGGATGCACAAGCCGTGTACACTTCATGTTTCAAATTTTTTACACAACTTTAACCATACGTGCATGCTATGGGACTTGCTAACTTCAACACAAGCATTCTTTAAATTCACAACTACTCAACTAGCATGACTCTAATATCACCATCTTCATATCTCAAAACAATTATCAAGCATCAAACTTTTCTTAGTATTCAACACACTCAAAAGAAAGTTTCACATATCTTGAATACCAAGTATATTAATATTAAGCAAATTACCATGCTATTAACGACTCTCAAAATAATCTAAGTGAAGCATGAGAGATCAATAGTTTCTTTAAAACAAATCCACCACCGTGCTCTAAAAGATCTAAGTGAAGCATTAGAGCAAAAATTATCATGCTCAAAAGATATAAGTGAAGCACTATGAGCAAAACTATCAAGCTCAAAAGATATAAGTGAAGCACATAGAGTATTCTAGCAAATTATAATAAAATTGGCTTCTACCAAAAGGTGCGTACAACAAGGATTATTGTGGTAGACTAACAAGCAAAGACACAAATAATACAAGACGCTCCAAGCAAAACACATATCATGTGGTAAATAAAAATATAGCTTCAAGTAAATTACCGATGGAAGTAGATTTAAAGAGGGATGCCTTCCGGGCATCCCCAAGCTTTGACTTTTGGTGTCCTTGGATTATCTTGGGGGTGCCATGGGCATCCCCAAGCTTACGCTCTTGCCACTCCTTGTTCCATAATCCATCAAAAGAATTTACCCAAAACTTGAAAACTTCACAACACAAAACTCAATAGAAATCTCGTGAGCTCCTATAGAGAAAGAAAACAAAAGACTACTTTAAGGTGCTGTAATGAACTCATTCTTTATTTATATTGGTGTTAAACCTACTGTATTCCAACTTCTCTATGGATTATAAACTATTTTACTAGCCATAGATTCATTAAAATAAGCAAACAACACACGAAAAACAGAATCTGTCAAAAACAGAACAGTCTGTAGTAATCTGTAACTAACGTAAACTTCTTGAACACCAAAAAATCTACCAACATTAGACGACCTATAAAATTTGTTTATTGATCAGCAGAAATTGGAATCAGTATTTTATCACGTTCTGGTAATTTTTAATAATTCGGGCACTGAGCGCAAAGTTTCTGGAAATTACAGCAAGATCAAATAACTATCATCCAAGAAGATCCAATAGGTCTAGCTTGGCACAAACACTAATTAAAACATAAAACCACATATAAACAGAGGCTAGATGGATTATTTATTCCTAAACAGAAGAAAAAGCAAAAAATCTAAAAATAAAATTGGGTTGCCTCCCAACAAGCGCTATCGTTTAACGCCCCTAGCTAGGCATAAAACCAAGGATAGATCTAGGTATTGCCATCTTTGGTAGGAAATTCATAAGTGGCTCTCTTGATAGATTCATATGGTAATTTTAATTTCTTTCTAGGAACGTGTTCCATGCCTTTATTTAATGGAAATTGGAATATAATATTCCCTTCCTTCATATCAATAATTGCACCAATCGTTCTAAGGAAAGGTTTACCAAGAATAATAGGACATGAAGGATTGCAATCTATATCAAGAATGATAAAATCTACGGGTACATAATTCCTATTTGCAACAATAAGAACATCATTAATTCTTCCCATAGGTTTTTTAATAGTGGAATCCACAAGATGCAAGTTTAGAGAGCAATCATCAAAGTCATGGAAATCTAGCAAATCACACAAAGTTTTGGGAATAGTGGAGACACTAGCACCCAAATCACACAAGGCATGAAACTCATAATTTTTAATTTTAATTTTAATAGTAGGTTCCCACTCATCATAGAGCTTTCTAGGGATAGAGACTTTCAACTCAAGTTTTACTTCAAAGATTGCATCAAGGCATCAACAATGTGTTCGGTAAAGGCCTTATTTTGACTATAAGCATGAGGAGAATTTAGCACGGATTGCAACAAGGAAATACAATCAATTAAAGAGAAATTTTCATAATTAAATTCCTTGAGATCCAAAATAGTGGGTTTAGCAACATCTACGTTTTATTTCTTTCAATCCCACATTTATCAATTTCATCATCAAGATCTAAAACTCAATTCTTAGAACGCCTTCTAGGTAAAGGAAGATCATATTCAGTTTCATCAAGATTCATATTGCAAAACAAAGATTTAATGGGGGACACATCAATAACTTTTAGATCTTCATCTTGATTTTCATAGGAATTGGAAGATCACGCTTCAATAAAGGCATCTTTGGAAGCACGCATCCTAGCGGTTCTTTCTTTGCACTCATCAATGGAAATTCTCCTAGCTTTGAGAGACTCATTGATATCATGCTTAGGAGGAATAGATCTAAGCTTTAAAGAATCAACCTCAAGAGAAATTCTATCAACGTTCCTAGCCAAATCATCAACTTTAAGCAATTTCTCCTCAAGCAAAGCATTAAAATTCTTTTCTGAATTCATAAACTCTTTAACACTACTCTCAAATTCAGAGGGCATCTTATTAAAATTTCCATACGAGTTGTTGTAGGAATTTCCATAATTATTAGAAGGGTTACTAGGATAAGGCCTAGGATTAAAATTCCCTCTATATGCCGTTGTTACCAAAATTATTCCTACCAACAAAATTCACATCCATAAATTCATTATTATTCTCAATCAAAGTAGACAAAGGCATATCATTAGTATCAGAAGAAACACTCTTAGTAGCAAATAATTTCATAAGTTCATCCATCTTTCCATTCAAAACATTAATTTCTTCTATCGCATGCACTTTTTTATTAGTAGATCTTTAGGTATGCCATTGAGAATAATTAGCCATAATATTATCTAGAAGTTTAGTAGCATCTCCTAGAGTGATTTCCATAAAAGTGCCTCCCGCGGCCGAATCTAAAAGATTTCTAGAAGCAAAATTCAATCCGGCATAAAAGTTTTGTATAATCATCCACAAGTTCAAACCATGAGTAGGACAATTACGTATCATTAGCTTCATTCTCTCCCAAGCTTGTGCAACATGTTCATGATCAAGTTGCTTAAAATTCATAATATCGTTCCTAAGAGAGATAATCTTAGCGGGAGGAAAATACTTAGAGATAAGAGCATCTTTGCACTTGTTCCAAGAATCAATACTATTTTTAGGCAAAGATGAAAACCATGCTTTAGCACGATCTCTAAGCTTAAAAAGGAAATAGCTTCAATTTAACGACATCATTATCGACATATTTTTCTTTTGCATATCACATAAATCAACGAAGTTATTCAGATGAGTAGCGGCATCTTCACTAGGAAGGCGGCGAATTGATCTTTCATAACAAGATTCAACAAAGCAGTATTGATTTCACAAGATTCAGTATTGGCAAGAGGAGCAATCAGAGTGCTAAGGAAATCATTATTATTGGTATTGGTGAAGTCACACAATTTGGTAGTATCTTGAGCCATCGTGACAAACAAGCAATACAACACACGAGCAAACAAAAGTCAACGGGAAAAAGAGGAGGAGATTGGGAAAGAGAGGGTGAATAAAACGGCAAGGGTGAAGTGGGGGAGAGGAAAACGAGAGGCGAATGGCAAATAATGTAATGCGGGAGATAGGGATTGTGATGGGTACTTGGTATGGTGCTTGACTTGCTCTTGCGTGAGCCTCCTCGGCAACGGCGCCAAAAATTCTTGTTGCTACCTCTTGAGCACTGTGATGGATTTCCCTGAAGAGGAGAGGATGATGCAGCAAAGTAGCGTAAGTATTTCCCTCAGTTTTTGAGAACCAAGGTATCAATCCAGTAGGATGCCACGCACAAGTC
Organism: Aegilops bicornis; assembly: GCA_021605145.1. Classification (NCBI taxonomy): domain Eukaryota; kingdom Viridiplantae; phylum Streptophyta; class Magnoliopsida; order Poales; family Poaceae; genus Aegilops; species Aegilops bicornis. The sequence continues at coordinate 615,849,824 of CM038674.1, read as the reverse complement.
CCTCGTACCTGCACAAAACAATAGCTCCTCGCAACCAACGCGATTAGGGGTTGTCAATCCCTTCACGGTCACTTACGAGAGTGAGATCTGATAGAGATGATAAATAATATTTTTGGTATTTTTGGTATAGAGATGCAAAGTGAAAAGTAAAAGGCAAAGTAAAAACAAAGCAAGTATTAAAGTGATGGAGATTGACATGATGAGAATAGACCCGGGGGCCATAGGTTTCACTAGTAGCTTCTCTCAAGAGCATAAGTATTCTACGGTGGGTGAACAAATTACTGTTGAGCAATTGACAGAATTGAGCATAATTATGAGTACATCTAGGTATGATCATGTATATAGGCATCACGTCCGAGACAAGTAGACCGAAACGATTCTACATCTACTACTATTACTCCACTCATCGACCGCTATCCAGCATGCATCTAGAGTATTAAGTTAAAAACAGAGTAACGCCTTAAGCAAGATGACATGATGTAGAGGGATAAATTCATGGAATATGATAAATACCCCATCTTGTTATCCTTGATGGCAATAATACAATACGTGCCTTGCAACCCTTTCTGTCACTGGGTAAGGACACCGCAAGATTGAACCCAAAGTTAAGCACTTCTCCCATTGCAAGAACTACCAATCTAGTTGGCCAAACCAAATGGATAATTCGAAGAGACTTGCAAAGATAACCAATCATACATAAAAGAATTCAGAGAAGATTCAAATATTATTCATAGATAATCTGGATCATAAACCCACAATTCGCGGTCTCAACAAACACACTGCAAAAAGAAGATTACGTCGAATAGATCTCCACGAGAGAGGGGGAGAACATTGTATTGAGATCCAAAAAGAGAGAAGAAGCCATCTAGCTACTAGCTATGGACCCAAGGTCCAAGTAAACTACTCACACTTCATCGGAGAGGCTATGGTGATGATGTAGAAGCCCTCCGTGGTGGATGCCCCCTCCGGCAGAGGTCCGGAACAGGCCCCAAGATGGGATCTCGTGGATACAGGAAGTTGCGGCGGTGGAATTAGGTTTTTGGCTCCTCCTCTGATCGTTTGGGGGTACGTAGGTATATATAGGAGGAAGGAGTACGTCGGTGGAGCAACAGGGGGCCCACGAGGCGGGGGCGCCCCACCCTCGTGACCGCCTCTTTGTTCCTTGGAGTAGGGTCCAAGTCTCTTGGATCACGCTCGGTGAGAAAATCACGTTCCCGAAGGTTTCATTCTGTTTGGACTCCGTTTGATATTCCGCTTTCTTGAAACATTGAAATAGGCAAAAAACAGCAATTTCGGGCTGGGCCTCCGGTTAATAGGTTAGTCCCAAAAATAATATAAAAGTGGAAAATAAAGCCCAATATAGTCCAAAACAGTAGATAAAGTAGCATGGAGCAATCAAAAATTATAGATACGTTGGAGACGTATCAGGGGTGGAGGTTGAAGATGAACCGCAGGCCCTTGATTTCGTATCCAATGGCTGCAAAATCGATTGACCAGAGATGAAAAAGTCAGTCGACCGACGTGTAGCCTCACCTTGCTAGTGCGTTCAGTTTCGACAAAGAAAATTCAGTTCGACAAAGAAAATTCAGTTTCGGCGCTTAGGTTCAGCCGCGATTAAGTTTAGTTTTGACAGTTAAGTTCAGTTTTGACGGTTAAGTTCAGAGATTAGCGGCTGATGTATTTTACATCTAGCACTTTGTGGTTATGTATTTTATGTCATGTATTGGAGATGCTATTAGAATTCCACTCAGGTTAACGTTGTTCGTTGTCTCTCTTGTCCTGCTTCAGCCTCGGCGTCAGACAACTCACCGGAGCTACTCCAACGATGAAACCCTCCATCACAAAGGAGCAAGACCTCGGGCTCCATCTCCAGACGCCTAAGATCTTCTTCCCCTCATCCGACAAAGCAAAGTCAGTCGAGCATCCTCACCGGCCAACCCAATCATGATCGACATGGCTTCGCCAAAGAGGTTGTACACTTGTTGCATCTCTTTTTTACTCTACATGTTATATATATTGTCCACTGAGCACTCGTAGTAACGGGAAATACGATTATTTTATCCTACTATATGACAAGCAGTGAGGTACCAGGAAACTTAGCTATCGGTGGTGCACTCTCTTGAACGCCATCATTATTTATCTCTGCGCGTTTGAGCTGTGCATTTGTCGATGGGCCTGGGAGTTGAGCTAGTATGGCAGTGGCCTGGGTCCAAAGTAATAGAAGTAGCACAAAAACATTTTTTAGTGTAGGATTTCCCTTGCTCAAGCCTGCCTACTAGAATCGCCAGTGCTTGAAAGGAAAAGTGAATGAAAAACATAGGAATTAGAAAGTTCCCTACGGTACTACTTTTCATGAATTTGGTGCAAAGGAATGGAGCAAACGAAAACTGTAGGATTTGTTCCTTTAGTGTCTCCTTGAAAGAAAAACCGTAGGAATTCTAATTTCCACTTCTCCTCCTTTTCATATTCCTATTCATCAAGCACAAGACTAAGAGATAGTAGCATAATAGCATTATAACCGTACATTTTCTTGTGGTTTCACTTAATCTCACCATGCTTTTTGCATCCCGTGATCTTCCAATTGTTGTGAATCAAACACCCAGTTGGCGTAAATCCTGTGTTTTTAAATTCTCTGTTTTGCACGTGCATTCCTATCCTATTCCTGTCTATTTCCTATCCCTGCATTGTTAGAATCCTCAAATTCAAACAAGCCCTTACTCAATTACTTCACATGTATATGTGTCAAAGAAAACCTTGTGTGGTTTGTCCTGCTCAAGGGCGCTGTGTTCCACCCCAGCTCAACTGCTCAAACGAAGTAAGGGATCACCACAGCAGGGAACCGCTCTCCAGACTGTCTTCGCCGCCTCGAGATCTTCTTCCTCACCGCAGCCACGACAACCGCATTACCATCATCAATCGAAAGCAGATGACCTTGAGGACTACACGGGTCCGCAAGAGAGGTCACACTCTTTCGTGTCTGCTTACGTTATGCGTCCCTTAATATGATGACATGCTACATTATCGTCGTGTTCACGTATTAGACTCGGAGTCAGGTCCAAACTAATGCTGAAACTTGAGTTTTTAAATGGTTGTGGGGTAAATATTGGGGCAGCAATCAGTACTATCTATCTACTATCTGGTTAATCTCCGATGTCTACTATGAGTTTCATGTTGGGTGCAAACAAACATTAAAGGAGCCATTATCTGTATTTTTTAACTAAAGCTATTATCTGCCTGCTATCATTGGTTTTGGGTCTATCCACATTTTGCTACCATCACTCTGGATTTGTGCATGCACTCCTTACATAATCTCACTATGTTTTATTCCTATGCATGCCAGTTATTGTACACAATGGAACTGATCATGTGGAGCAAAAGAGACGAGCCTTGCGTGGCAATAAAATTTCATGCGCACGCTGCTCCATGGTGGGCGCAAAGGCAGGCCCCTCCACCCATTTCGGATCGTAATCAAGAGGAAGATAACTGCTCGAGGGGGATTCGTAGGAGAAGACCACTCCTATTTACCCCATGAGGTCTTCGCTCTAACTTGGCATGCCGATGTTGGTAATATCATGCATACGGTGCCTTGCATTGCCTCATCGATACATTAAAGATGTCATCTGCTTAGTTTAGACATGCTTTGTGTCAATGCCATCTGCTTAGTTTCTTTATCGTATATGTGAATCATGCAATGCCATCTTGTCTAGCCAGGCATCATATATGTGAATTTTGCAATGTCACCCTGGTTAGCCACCATCTTATATGTGAATTATATCATGCCATCATTTTTTATTATGTGTTAAATTTGTCAACAATTTTAGTACATTCAATTACTCTTCCTGCATCAGCCATTCGCACGGTCATGGAAAAATCTGGAGTGGAAACAAGGTCTTCAGAGCGCATAATGCTATCTCGACGAAGCGCATGTCTTGTTGGTTACCGATAGCTCCTCGTAGAAGGATTCAGAGATGATGACCAGTCATATTTCCCCCCTGAGGTGCATGCCCTAACTTGGCAGGGTTATGTTACTCATATCATGTGTATGGTATCTTGCATTGCTATGTCATTTGCGTAGTTTAGACATGCTTTGTGTGAATTCCACCTGTTTAGTGTCTAATTACCATATATGTGAATTATGCAATGCCATCTTGTTGCAAGACATTATATATGTGAATTATGCAATGTTATCTTGTTGCAAGGCATTATGTATGTGAATTATGCAATGCCATGCTGTTTAGTCAAGCGTCATATATGTGAATTATATCATGTCGTCCTTTTTTTTTGTATTTCTCATTGCTTTTGTTGACAATGTTTGTATATTCAACTGCTCTTCCTGTGCATCAGCCATTTGAATTGGTGATGGAGAAATCTGGAGTGAAAACAAGGTCTTCAGAGCAGACAATGCTACCTGCTGAAGCAAATATCTTGCTGGTTACAGATAGCTCTTCAGAGGAGGATTCAGAGGCAGATGACCAGTCCTATTATCCCCCTGAGGTGTATGCTCAAACTTGGCAGGGTTATATTACTCAAATAATGCATATGTTGTATTGCAATGCTTAGTTTTCACATCATATACACAATATTGAATGCCATCTCCTTAGTTGACACATCATATATGCAATTGCCCTCTGCTCACTTCCTTAGTATATAAATCATATATTTGAATTATGGCATGCCATGATGTTTACATAGACAACATGTATTAGAATTATGGCATGCCAACCCATTTTGTAAAGACATAATATAGTTATATCATCTCATCCTGTTTACATAGTCATCATATTTTAAATTATGTCATTCTATCCGTGAATTATATCATGCCATCATGTTTCCATCGATGGCATGTTTGTGATTTATGGCATGCCAACCACTTTAATAGACACATCGTATAGTTATATCATGTCATCATGTTTACATAGTCATCATATTTTGAAGTATGTCATTCTATCCTGTTTAGTTAGCCATCATACATGTGAAATTGTGTCATGCTATCCTATTTAATTAGCCATCATATATGTGAAATTATGTCCTGCTATTCTGCTTGCTTAGACAACATAAATGTGAATTATTTCATGCCCTGTTTTCTTCCCTACTATCCATTGCACCTGTCTATCTTACAATGTCTGTACATTCAATTACTTTTCTTGTTTATCAGCCATTTCAATTGGAGGGAGTGATGGCAGTATCTATGGGAGTAAAAACACGGTCTTCAGAAAAGATCGTGCTACCTGTCGATGCAGATAGAACCACGGTTGTACTTGCAAAAGAATTAGCCCCACCAGACATAACCCACACTCATGCAGATTGTACCCCTACCCAGTTGGACAAAGAACCAGCTACACCCCTTCTAACCCCAACCCCAGCAGATAGACACCAGCCTCCGTTGACACAAAGACCGTCTCCACCACAGAGCACCCAAACACGAGCAGTTAGTAAGGCAAATCAGAGTGCCCAAATCACGAGGACCACCACTCCGAACCCGAAGTCAACGCTTAAAGCGTAAGAAGAATTGTTCTCGTGTCAGGTTCCGTAGCTATGGTTCATACTACTTTGCTCTTGCATCATCAGATTTCTTGATACCAACCAATTTCAAATTTGAAGGATGCAATTGAAACTCCAATGGCGCAACAGGTATGTTTTAAACCTGCTTCTTCAACGTGTTTGGATTTTTGCTGTTGTCACTTGCTCTATGTTGATTTCAGTTTCAGTTGAATAAACAGTTATGTTCTCGTGCCATGCACATTACAAGTGTTGTTATTGCTGTGTAGTTTCCCACACTTATATTCTGTCTATGCTGCTTTGTCTTAAATAGATATGATTTGAACTGTATCTATCTTGATTTGGCAACATAAACTAGAATGATATAGACCATACATTGACCATACTACATAGATATATGTTTGTTTCATGTTGTTATCCTGTCCATCTTACTACTGAACTGGTTTACCAAAATGAGTTTCATATACTACATTGTAAACCTGAGATGTGTTTGTTTGTTTCTCTTTTAGAACGCGGATAAAATATTGGAGAAGAGTACCCTGTTATGCAATGGTAAAGGAAGTAATGCAGATAAGGTTCAAGATAGTGAGACATCCCTGTTGGTCTCCAAGAAAGCTGATAAAAACTATATTGAGGACACTGAGACAACCCCAAGGTCCTGTCTTGATGTAGTGTTCGAGTTACTGGCTACCACTGCTGGCACTAGCTCTTCGAACTCGTTACCTGGATCAGTTCGGCTTCTTGAGTCTCAACTTCAAGTTGAAAGACAACGATCAGATGTTATGCGACTGTGAAGCCAAGGACCGAGGAAGTCCTGCAGAATTCAGATGCATACTTTCTCGGTGCAACAAAGAAGTTACTGGAGGACTTAAGCGCCAAACAAGAGAAAGTTAATAAGCTTGCTAAGCATCTTGCCAGCATTATGGGTACCTGTGATATTGTTTCTTGAGCTCTTCTCAAGTGGTTTCAGCCTGGACTTGTTTTGCTTCGGTGTTTATATGTCATTGTGTTCCCTATATTTGCACCGGTGGCAAACTTTGATGCCCAAAGTGGATGTAATATGTGTAATAGCCGTGATAGCCTAGTGTAAGTTGCTTGCTTATTTATTTCCTTGTTGTCTTGTTTATTTGTTTGCTTGTAGTCGGTGCAGTTCTTTTTTCTCGCGGTTTGCTAGTGGCTGCAATAACCTATTTTTTAAAACTAGGCCACAATAACCATGGGCTAATATTTATCGTAGTGACATGGACCTACGGGCCGTAGAAAGCGATGGGCCTTCTACGGGTCAGAGTATAAACAAGTGGGCCTTCTATGGGTCAGAGAAACAATGGGCCTTCTACGGTCGTATCATCAACGGGCCTTATACGGGCAAGATGATCGATTGGCAAACATGGACCAATAATAAAGTCCGCATTATGGTCAGAACGGCTAGAGTTGGAATCGTCTGCTCATGGGCCGACCATAACGGGCCATCGTTAATAGGCCGTATTTCATGACGCTATGAAAACGCCCAACGTGTTAACGGACCACAAACGGGCCGATCAGTAATAACGGGCTGAATTTGGCCCATAAGCGTAAAATGACGAACGGGCCGTAAGTAAACGAATGCTGGAAATGAGCCCAAGAATAAATGGGCTCTGAGAAGGCAGAAAGATAAAATGGGCTGAAATGGCCCAACGGAATAATGGGCCCTTAATGGGTATAAAGTGATACACTGTTCATTACGGGCCAGTTTCACCATGGGCCGTTAATGGGTGTAAAGTAATACACTGTTCATTACGGGCCAGTTTCACCACGGGCCGTTAATAGGGCAAGAGTTACATAGGGCCTCATATGGGCTGAAAGACGTCATGGGCCATACATGGGCCAGAAGTGAAAACGGGCTGGAATCATATTGGGTGGCCCAGATGATGCTACTGGCCTAATTCGGATAGGGCGTGACGGGCCTTGGGTTAGCGGGCTGTAAATGGGCTATATGCGAACAGGCCGTTAACAGGCTTTACATGGGCCGGCCCGCCACCTTTTGACCAAGTCAAACGGGCCGGTCTTTTCACGGGAATGGCATCTGTTAATGCGTACACGGTCGACGTATCATAGGCGCCTTCTGTCCAATGAGTGGATGACATCTGTCCCAACGGTGAGCCGACACGTGTTTCCTCCAGCCAATGATGATTTTACACGTGGAAAATCCCCATTGGTCGGGCTTGTTAAAGGGTTATCGGATCCAAAACCCGACCCGATAGCCTAACGGCGTTCCGTTACGATGGATGCCACGTGTCGGTCACCCTTGACGAAAGCACTTCTGTGACGCGCGATTTATCGTCATGGTAGTGGACACTTCCGTGATGATAATTTTGGTAATGGCATGGAACACTTCTACGACAAAGACAGTATGACTATCTTGATTCTGTCATAAATTTGTCATGGATGTACATGCATGACAAAAGACGCGACCTACTGTGACAAACACGTATCATCACAGAAGTGTATTTTTTTGTAGTGTAACAATTATTCAGGTCTAAAACTAATCATGAAGGTAGATGTAGAGGTAGTGTGCCGACGGCGATCACATTGTCCTTGGAACCATTTCCGACGCGCATCGTCACCTCGTCCTTAGCCAATCTTCGTTTACCGTAGCCCCTGTTTCAAGTTGCAAATATGAGCAACAGAACCAGTATCAAATACCTAGGCGCTACTACGAGCATTAGTAAGGTACACATCAATAACATGTATATCAAATATACCTTTCACTTTGCCATCCTTCTTATCCGCCAAATACTTGGGGCAGTTCCGCTTCCAAAGGACTGTGCCCTTTGCAGTAGAAGCACTCGATTTCAGGCTTAGGTCCGACTTGGGCTTCTTCCATGAAAGCAACTTGCTTTCTATTATTCTTGAAGTTCCCCTTCTTTCCCTTGCCCTTTTTCTTGAAACTAGTGGTCTTGTTAACCATCAACACTTGATGCTCCTTCTTGATTTCTACCTCCGTGGCCTTAAGCATCGTGAAGAGCTCATGAATCGTTTTATTCATCCCTTGCCTATTATAGTTCATCACAAAGCCTTTATAGCTTGGTGGTAGTGATTGAATAACTTTGTCAATGACACTATCATCAGGAAGATTAACTCCCAGTTGAGTCAAGTGGTTATGGTACCAAGACATTCTGAGTATGTGTTCACTGACAGAACTATTCTCCTCCATCTTGTAGCTATAGAACTTGTTGGAGACTACATATCTCTCAACTCGGGCATTTGCTTGAAATATTAACTTCAACTCCTGGAACATCTCATATGCTCCATGACGTTCAAAACGTCTTTGGAGTCCCGATTCTAAGCCGTAAAGCATGGCACACTGAACTATCGAGTAGTCAGCAGCTTTAGTCTGTCAGATGTTCATAACATCCGGAGTTGCTCCTGCAGCGGGCCTTGCACCTGGCAGTGCTTCTAGGACGTAATTCTTCTATGCAGCAATGAGGACAATCCTCAAGTTATGTACCCAGTCCGTGTAGTTGCTGCCATCATCTTTCAACTTAGCTTTCTAGAGGAACGCATTAAAATTCAAGGGAACGGTAGCACGACCCATTGATCTACAACAACAAAGATATGCAAAAACTATCAGGACTAAGTTCATGATAAATTAAAGTTCAATTAATCATATTACTAAAGAACTTCCACTTAGATAGACATCCCTCTAGTCATCTAAATGATCACGTGATCCATATCAACTAAACCATGTCCGATCATCACGTGAGATGGAGTAGTTTTCAATGGTGAACATCTCTATGTTGATCATATCTACTATATGATTCACATTCGACCTTTCGGTCTCAGTGTTCCAAGGCCATATCTGCATATGCTAGGCTCGTCAAGTTTAACCCGAGTATTCTGCGCGTGCAAAACTGGCGTGCACCCATTGTATGTGAACGTAGAGCTTATCACACCCCATCATCACGTGGTGTCTCAAGACGATTTAACCGTGAGTAACGGTGCATACTCAGGGAGAACACTTATACCTTGAAATTTAGTAAGGGATCTTCTTATAATGCTACCGCCGTACTAAGCAAAATAAGATGCATAAAAGATAAACATCCCATGCAATCAAAATATGTGACATGATATGGCCATCATCATCTTGTGCCTTTGATCTCCATCTCCAAAGCACCGTCATGATCTCCATCATCACAGGCTTGACACCTTGATCTTCATCATAGCGTCATTGTTGTCTCGCCAACTGTTGCTTCTACGACTATCGCTACTGCTTAGTGATAAAGTAAAGCAATTACATGGCGATTGCATTTCATACAATAAAGCGACAAGCATAAGGCTCCTGCCAGTTGCCGATAACTTTTACAAAACATGATCATCTCATACAACAATTTATATCTCATCACATCTTGACCATATCACATCACAACATGCCCTCCAGAAACAAGTTAGATGTCCTCTACCTTGTTGTTGCAAGTTTTACGTGGCTGCTACGGGCTTCTAGCAATAACCGTTCTTACCTACGCATCAAAACCACAATGATTTTTCGTCAAGTGTGTTGTTTAAACCTTCAACAAGGACCCACCGTAGTCAACCTCGATTTAACTAAAGTTGGAGAAACAGACACCCGCCAGCCACCAGTGTGCAAAGCATGTCGGAATAACCGGTCTCATGAACGTGGTCATGTAATGTTGGTCCGGGCCACTTCATCCAACAATACCGCCGAATCAAAGTAAGACGTTGGTGGTAAGCAGTATGACTATTATCGCCCACAACTCTTTGTGTTCTACTCGTGCATATCATCTATGCATAGACTTGGCTCGGATGCCACTGTTGGGGAACGTAGCATGTAATTTCAAAAAAAATCCTACGGTCACACAAGATCTATCTAGGAGATGCATAGCAACGAGAGGGAGAGAGTGAGTCCACGTACCGTCGTAGACCAAAAGCGGAAGCGTTAGGTTAACACGGTTGATGTAGTCAAACGTCTTCACGATCCAATCGATCCAAGAACTGAACGCACGGCACCTCCGTGTACGGCGCCATGGGGGGGAGTCCTACTAGGACTCCAAACCTAGTAGGATTCTCCCCCCTCCCCCCCCCCACCTTTCCTATTCCAAGTGGGAGAAGGGGGAAGGGGGAGGAGGAGAGAAGGAAGGAGGAGGCGCCGCCTCCTCGCCAACCCTCTCTCTTCTCCATTAAGGCCCATGGTGGCCCATTAGCTTCCCGGGGGGGTGGTTCCGATAACCCCCGTACTCCGAAACTTATCTGAAATGACCCGAACCATTCCGGTGTCCGGATGTCACCTTCCAATATATGAAACTTTATGTCTCGACCATTTCGAGACTCCTTGTCATGTCCGTGATCTCATCCGGGACTCTGAACAAACTTCGGTCATCAAAACACATAACTCATAATACAAATCATCATCGAACGTTAAGTGTGCGGACCCCACGGGTTCGAGAACTATGTAGACATGACCGAGACACATCTCCGGTAAATAACCAATAGCGGAACCTGGATGATCTTATTGGCTCCTACATATTCTACCAAGATCTTTATCGGTCAAACTGCATAACAACGTACGTTGTTCCCTTTGTCATCGGTATGTTACTTGCTCGAGATTCGATCATTAGTATCATCATACCTAGTTCAATCTCGTTATTGGCAAGTCTCTTTACTCATTCCGTAATGCATCATCCCGTAACTAACTCATTAGTCACATTGCTTGCAAGTCTTATAGTGATGAGCAATACCGAGAGGGCCCAGAGATACCTCTCCGATACATGGAGTGACAAATCCTAATCTTGATCTATGCCAACCCAACAAGCACCTTCGGAGACACCTGTAGAGCATCTCTATAATCACCCAGTTACGTTGTGACGTTTGATAGCACACAAGTTGTTCCTCCGGTATTCAGGAGTTGCATAATCTCATAGTCAGAGGAACATGTATAAGTCATGAAGAAAGCAATAGCAATAAAACTAAATGATCATTATGCTAAGCTAACGGATGGGTCTTGTCCATCACATCATTCTCTAATCGTGATCCCGTTCATAAAATGACAACACATGTCTATGGCTAGGAAACTTAACCATCTTTGATTAACGAGCTAGTCAAGTAGAGGCATACTAGGGACACTCTGTTTGTCTATGTATTCACACATGCACTAAGTTTCCGGTAAATACAACTCTAGCATGAATAATAAATATTTATCATGATATAAGGAAATATAAATAACAACTTTATTATTGCCTCTAGGGCATATTTCCTTCATGCCAATCTTCGCTTAATCCGTAGCCCCTGTTTTGAGTTGCAAATATGAGCAATAGAACCAGTATCAAATACCCAGGAACTACTACGAGCATTAGTAAGGTACACATCAATAACATGTATACCAAATATACCTTTCACTTTGTCATCCTTCTTATCCGCCAAATACTTGGGGCAGTTCCGCTTCCAGTGACCAGTCCCTTTGCAGTAGAAGCACTCAGTCTCAGGCATTGGTCCAGACTTGGGCTTCTTCACTTGAGCAGCAACTTGCTTGTCGTTCTTCTTGAAGTTCCCTTCTTCCCTTTACCCTTTTTCTTCAAATTAGTGGTCTTGTTAACCATCAACACTTGATGCTCCTTCTTGATTTCTACCTCCGCAGATTTTAGCATCGCGAAGAGCTCGGGAATTGTCTTATCCATCCCTTGCATATTATAGTCCATCACAAAGCTTTTGTAGCTTGGTGGCAGTGATTGAAGAACTCATCAATGACACTATCATCAGGAAGATTAACTCCCAGTTGAGTCAAGTGGTTGTGGTACCCAGACATTCTGAGTATATGTTCACTGGCAGAACTATTCTCCTACATCTTGCAGCTATAGAACTTATTGAAGACTTCATATCTCTCAATCCAGGCATTTGCTTGAAATATTAACTTCAACCCCTGGAACATCTCATATGCTCCATGGCGTTCAAAACGTCGTTGAAGTCCCAGTTCTAAGCCGTAAAGCATGGCACATTGAACTATCGAGTAGTCGTCAGCTTTGCTCTGCCAGACGTTCATAACGTCCGGAGTTGCTCCTGTAGCGGGTCTTGCACCTAGCGGTGCTTCCAGGATGTAATTCTTCTGTGTAGCAATGAGGATAATCCTCAAATTACGGACCCAGCGCGTGTAGTTGCTACCATCATCTTTCAACTTAGCTTTCTCTAGGAACGCATTAGAATTCAAAGGAACAGTAGCACGGGCCATTGATCTACAACAACATAGACATGCAAAATACTATCAGGTACTAAGTTCATGATAAACTAAAGTTCAATTAATCATATTACTTAAGAACTCCCACTTAGATAGACATCTCTCTAGTCATCTAAATGATCACGTGATCCATATCAACTAAACTATGTCCGATCATCACATGAGATGGAGTAGCTTTCAATGGTGAACTTCACTATGTTGATCATATCTACTATATGATTCATGCTCGACCTTTCGGTCACAGTGTTCCGAGGCCATATCTGCATATGCTAGGCTCATCAAGTTTCGACTATTATGCGTGTGCAAAACAGGCTTGCACCCGTTGTATGTGAACGTAGAGCTTATCACACCCGTTCATCACGTGGTGTCTCGGCACGACGAACTGTAGCAATGGTGCATACTAAGGGAGAACACTTGTACCTTGAAATTTAGTGAGAGATCATCTTATAATGCTACCGCCGTACTAAGCAAAATAAGATGCATAAAGGATAAACATCACATGCAATCAATATAAGTGATATGTCATGGCCATCATCATCTTGTGTCGTTGATCTCCATCTCCAAAGCACCGTCATGATCACCATCGTCACCGTCTTGACACCTTGATCTCCATCATAGCATGGTTGCCGTCTCGCCAACTATTGCTTCTACGACTATTGCTACCGCTTACTGATAAGGTAAAGCAATTACATGGCGATTGTATTTCATACAATAAAGTGACAACCATAAGGCTCCTGCTAGTTGCCGATAACTTTTACAAAACATGATCATCTCATACAACAAATTATATATCATCACGTCTTGACCATATCACATCACAACATGCCCTGCAAAAACAAGTTAGATGTCCTCTACATTGTTGTTGCAAGTTTTACGTGGCTGCTACGGGCTTAGCAAGAACCGTTCTTACCTACGCATCAAAACCACAACGATTTTTCATCAAGTCTGTTGTTTCAACCTTGAACAAGGACCGGGCGTACTCACACTCGGTTCAACTAAAGTTGGAGAAACAGACACCCACTAGCCACCTGTGTGCGAAGCACATCGGTAGAACCAGTCTCATGAACGCGGTCATGTAATGTCGGTCTGGGGCGCTTCATCCAACAATACCGCCGAATCAAAGTATGACCTGGTAAGCAGTATGACTATTATCGCCCACAACTCTTTGTGTTCTACTCGTTCATATAACATCTACGCATAGACCTGGCTCTGATACCACTGTTGGGGAACGTAGTAATTTCAAAAAAGTTCCTACGATCACGCAAGATCTATCTAGGAGATGCATAGCAACGAGAGGGGAGAGTGTGTCCACGTACTCTCGTAGACCGAAAGCGGAAGCGTTTTATCAACGCGGTTGTGGAAGTCGTACGTCTTCACGATCCGACGGATCCTAGCACCGTACGTACGGCACCTCCGTGTTCATTACACGTTCAGCTCAATGACGTCCCTCGTACTCTTGATCCAGTTTCGTCAGCATGACGGCGTGGTGACGGTGATGATGGAGTTACCGGCGCAGGGCTTCGCCTAAGTACTACAACGATATGACCGATGTGTGTAACTTTGGAGGGGGGCACTGCACACGGCTAAAAGATCAACTTGTGTGTCCTAGGGTTCCCCCCTCCCCACGTATATAAAGGAGGGGGTGCCGGTGTCAAAACCGGCGGATCTCGGGTAGGGGGTCCCGAACTGTGCATCTAGGATCGAGGGTAACAGGAGACGGGAGACACGATGTTTACCCAGGTTCGGGCCCTCTCTATGGAGGTAATACCCTACTTCCTGCTTGATTGATCTTGATGAATATGAGTGTTACAAGAGTTGATCTACCACGAGATCGTAATGGCTAAACCCTAGAAGTCTAGCCTATGTGAATATGGTAATGAATATGTCCTATCCGGACTGTGCTCTCCGGTTTATATAGACACCGGAGAGGTCCAGGGTTACATGAGGTCGGTTACATAGGAGGAAATCTTCATAACAGGTCGCTTAGCTTGCCTTCCACGCCAAGTAGAGTCCACTCCGGACACGGGTTCAATCTTCAGTGTTCATGTCTTCACAGCCCATCAGTCCGGCCCACGGATAACAGACCAGACGCCCGAGGACCCCTTAGTCCAGGACTCCCTCAGGGGGGGAGGAGGCCGACCAAGGGGGAGGCGCGCCATGGGGGGGAGTCCTACTAGGACTCCAAACCTAGTAGGATTCGCCCCCCCCCCTTTCCTATTCAAAGTGGGAGAAAGGGGGGAAGAAGGAGGAGGAGAGAAGGAAGGAGGGGGCGCCGCCCCCTCCCCTTGTCCAATTTGGATTGGGGCAAGGGGACGCGCACCACCTCCTGGCCAGCCCTCTGTCTTCTCCATTAAGGCCCATGGTGGCCCATTAACTTCCCGGGGAGGGGGGGGGGAGGGGTTCCGATAACCCCCGGTACTCCGAAACTTATCCAAAACGACCCGAACCATTCCGGTGTCCTAATGTAACCATCCAATATATGAATCCTTATGTCTCAAATATTTTGGGACTCCTCGTCATGTCTGTGATCTCATCCGGGACTCCGAACAAACTTCGGTCATCAAAACACATAACTCATAATACAAATCGTCATTGAACGTTAAGCGTGTGGACCCTACGGGTTCGAGAACTATGTAGACATGACCGAGACACATCTCCGTCAATAACCAATAGCGGAACCTGGATGCTCATATTGGCTCCAACATATTCTACGAAGATCTTTATCGGTCAAACCGCATAACAACATACGTTGTTCCCTTTGTCATCCGCATGTTACTTGCCCGAGATTCGTTCATCGGTATCATCATACCTAGTTCAATCTCGTTATCGGCAAGTCTCTTTACTCGTTCCGTAATGCGTCAACCCGTAACTAACTCATTAGTCACATTGCTTGCAAGTCTTATACTGATGAGCATTACCGAGAGGGCCCAGAGATACCTCTCCGATACACGGAGTGAAAAATCCTAATCTTGATCTATGCCAACCCAACAAGCACCTTCGGAGACACCTGTAGAGCATCTTTATAATTACCCAGTTACGTTGTGACGTTTGATAGCACACAAGGTGTTCCTCCGGTATTTGGGAGTTGCATAATCTCATAGTCAGAGGAATATGTATAAGTCATGAAGAAAGCAATAGCAATAAAACTTAACGATCATAATGCTAAGCTAACGGATGGGTCTTGTCCATCACATCATTCTCTAATGATGTGATCCCGTTCATCAAATGACAATACATGTCCATGGTCAGAAAACTTAACCATCTTTGATTAACGAGCTAGTCAAGTAGAGGCATACTAGGGACACTTAGTTTTGTCTATGTATTCACACATGTACTAAGTTTCCGGTTAATACAATTCTAGCATGAACAATAAACATTTATCATGATATAAGGAAATATAAATAACAACTTTATTATTGCCTCTAGGGCATATTTCCTTCATGCCCCAGACCCGGCAAGTGGCTAGGTTGGGGCCTCGCGTCTTAGATGTTATGCTTGGCTGCGAGGTATGTGGTATTAGGCCCGGATTATCAGCATATCCCTTCATCAACTAGATATGAGTAGCGAGACATGTTGCCGAGACGGTGGCTTCAGACTTATTGTTGTTTTTTTTGTAAGGTCTTTTGTGTATGATTAATAAAGTGGTTGCATGTATCACCCGGATGACGAGGCCGGGGGTCTTCCTCCTTTTCTAAAAAAACTCTTTCTTGATGGCCCCATGGCAAAAAAAATATGGCGGTCTGTTCACATAGCGTTTAATATTACTCCTCCGACTACCATCCACACGTTATTTGGGACGTGGCTAGATGGAGTTGAGTCAGAAACAACGAAACATATCCGTGTAGGAGTATGTGCTTTATTATGGGCCTTATGGAACTGCAGGAACGATTTGGTTTTTAACAGAACAACACATATTCATTTCTTGCAGGTTATTTTTCAGGCCACTACACTGATCCGTATGTGGTTGCTACTCACTCTGACGGATGCCAGGGAGCTTATGGTTACTGGATCTATCCGGTGGGAGACGATAGCACGGGCTATCTTCAACCGGTTTGGATGGCGGTCATGTAATAGGATAGGCGTCTAGTTGCCTATCTATCTTTATTCCGCCGGTTGTGGCTATCCTTTTTCATGTTTTTTGCTCTTTGGGAGCTTTTTTGCTTTTTTGAGACCTGGAGACTTTGTTGAACTGTTTGCTTATTAATAAGATGGTCGCATGCATCGTGCTGATGTAGAGGCTGGGGGATAACCTCCTTTTCGGAAAAAAATCTCTTTGTTCTAAATGCGTAATTGTAAATCAAGAGATTCTTCTGGAAGGGCCAGAGTCAAATGTCTTCTTTCTGCTAATAAATAAAAGTAGAGTTAAATGCATTGAAGGTCCTAAACGTTTCAACGAGGTGTCATTTAGTTCTAATTCTTTCAAAATATACATTCAGGTCCTAATCCTATTGTAAGTGATTCACTCGAGGTCCTTTTTAGCACGAGCGCTCGCTGACCTCTCGCATGGCGCGTTGACCCATGTCATGTTAGCAGAGACACTACTGAGAAAAGACTTATACGTGGCCTTAAATTAGTGGCGGGTGTGGCAAGTTACCCATCATAGCTATTTTGGAAGAGTAGGAGTGGCCCGTAACAAAAGGTACCCGCCACTGGTATCAGCATAGCAGTGGCGGGCAGAAACACATGCCCGCCACACATAAACCCTTCAAAATTTGCCCGCTTGAAGAAATCTACCAGTGACGGGCGTCTACTAACACCCGCTACTGGTTGAATGCTCAATAGTGGCGGTCAAAACTTATGCCCGCCACAGATAAATTGTTATAACCAATGAAAAAAATGAATTATAGATATCCAAAAGTTAGTTGTGGAGGGTGCTGATATCTGCCCACCATGCATAAGTTAGCGAGTGCTGACCTCCGTGGGGATATACCCCGCGTTGCGCAGCTTCAAGATGGTGCCCTCCGTGACAAAGGAGCCGGCCAGTGCCCCTTGAGGGTGGCGTCTGCCATTCCTGGGGATGGAGGTGGCAAAATGAGTTCGGGATTGGATCTGGGCGCTAGTGCTTGAGAGGCAGCAGACAGGAAGGAATGGGAGTGTGCGTTTTCTGTCGCTATCCCTTTATACCATTCTATGTTACCAGATTTATGTTAGAACAAGGACCGATTACACAACATCATTTCAGATAACATCATTTAGCAACCAAATTTTATACCATTTTAGGATATTCGGAGTTTATTCTTAATGAAAAAAGCACATATGCTACTCCGTTTCAGTTTCTACCATGAACCGCAAACATATAAAATGTAGCATATTTGGCAAATAACCTTGCAAAGGCATGTTCTATTGTAATTACATATACAGGTAGAGGCAACAAAATCTAGGTCGATCCTCCCATCCCGATGGGCCAGTGGTGACTAGATACCTACCCCAATTTCGTTAGGAAGCTGATCCAAAAGACCCATTGGCCTTGAAAGTTTTGGGCCGTGCATTGTCCAATGGGTATCGCCAGCCCATTCCCATTGTTACCTCCACTCCACTAAGTGTTGCTCTAGACAGCCATGTTATGGTGCTCTAGGTGATGGGCCATGGTAGCGACTGCTTTTTCAAGCACCACGAGAGTATTTTCAGTTATGGACGGACCCATCATCCGTAGTTGTAAACATTGTGATGAATTAATAAAGCTTCGCGACGTTGTCTAAAAAAAAATTATGGACGGACCCTATTGACGAGCGTTCAATATACAAGGCAACGGGGTGACATTTATACCTTGTCCATTCTCCTGGGATGGTGAACCTCCTGTGATCCTTTGGCTTGTTTAATGGACATGTTGATGGCCCAAAAATAAAATTATGGATGAGATCCTCACCCTCCACGTTAACGTCCAGCATTTATACCCACTTTCAGAATGGACCCCAATATCCAGTGAACGGTCTCCGGGAAGATGGCATTTGCGAACGCTTTACGTGTCGTCTTTTTAGAAACACATGGCATTTTTCTGAGAGGCTCATGGCAGTTTTTATTAGGAAAGAAAAAATGCACACGGTCAGCCAGAAACTGCCATCAAAGTACAATCGCTATGACATAAAATTGCAGGGCAAACCCATTCGCTTGCCATCCAGCCCCAGCGACCAGCCGCCAGTTAGCTTTCCTGTTCAGAATTTAATGAATACCCTTGTTCATCTAGGGCATCTCCAACGAGGACCGTCAAATAATCCCTATATGCTTTGCGGGAGTACATACACTTTTGTCATCCAATATTATCCCCCAAGCATCCGGAAATGTGTTCAGACATCCAAACTCTTTCAAACTAGAAGCAAATTGTTTTTTTTGGGGGGGGGGGGTGGTTGGGGAAGTCCCGACATCCGTCTAGCAAACTAAAATCCACCACGTTGTACATCCGGACATCTCCTCTCTTTCCTCAACCGCGACATGCACATGCATAGAAGGACATTTAGGCGACATGGTTGGATGACCATCTCTCACACCAGCATCCAGAGACAGGTCCTCATCGGTCCGTGGACAACTATTGTGTTCGTTTTAAGGGTCGGCGTTGAAGATGCCACGTGCTTCTCTGCTCAACTTAGTAGTGACCAGAGCATCCGGTATAACCATCACAAGAAATGCTATAACCAGCACTTGCTCACTCTCACATAGCCACGTGATAAGATCGTAGCTAGGGAGAAGCTGACAAGAAGAAAGTAGAGGGAGAAAAATCGTCTCCATGCATGATTGATCGATGCACTATGCAGTACTTCCTCCGTTTGGAATTATTTATCACAGAAATGGATGTATCTAGACGTATTTTAGTTCTAGATACATTCATTTTCGAGACAAGTAATTCTGAACGGAGGGAGTACAAAGGAAAAGCTAGATGAACAACTAGAGTACGTATAACACGATCCCTTGGCTAGTAGTGCCCATTGGTCGTGGGCGTCTCGACGTCGACATGGCCGCCGTTGCCGTTGCCGAGGCCGCACTGCTTGCCGTGGCCGTGGCCGTTGGTGACCGAGGTTAAGGGCAGTTCACCGGCTCCCTTGACGCTGACGTCGGAGACTTGACTGGGGCTGATGTCGTCCTTGCTCTTGCCCCAGATGAGAAAGTACAGGCCTAACACGATGATCACTGCCCCAATCACACTGAAAGCACAAAGGAAATGGTATCATTAGTATGGAACGTCCCACTGCTTCATGTCCTCGTCCATTTTGCTATGGTGGCAGGCAGCACTAATGTAGTACGTACCTTCCGAGAGTGATCTCCTCCTTGAGAACGATGGAGCCCATGACGGCGGTTATGACCATGCTGAGCGGGCTGAAGGCCGTCACGAACACCGGGCCCCTTTGCCTCGACACGACGCCCTGCAAGTAGTACGCCACGCCGGAGCACACTATGCCGCCGTAGACGACGGTGAAGAGGCGGTTATCGAAGCCGATAACCCAGACCTGGGTGTTGGCGCGCTCAGCGACGAGGGCGACGGCGCCGCTCATCAGCGAGCCCATGCCGCAGATGAGCGCCGTGAGAGACAGCTCCGCCGGGTAGCTCCGGAGCGTGTTGGCCTGGAGGATGAAGAAGCCCGGCCAGATCATGCAGGAGGCGATGAGCATTATGGTCCCGACCAGCCAGTCCCGCGCGGCGGCGCCCTGGCCGCCGATGGTGGCGTGGTGATGGCCCTTAGTCCACGGGAACAGCAGGGCAGGGCCGTGGTACAGGACCATCAGCACGGCGCCGGCCACCGTGAGGACCGTGCCAGCGATCTTGGCCTGGCTGTGCAGGCTCCGCAGCCGCACCTTCTCCATGCGCAGGATGAGGGCCAGCACGAAGGTGACAGCCGGGAGGGTGTTGAGGAGCGCCGTCGAGAACCCAGCCGAGGTCAGCTTCGCGCCCATGAAGTACACGTTCTGGTCGAGCACCGGCCTGAGAGACAATGGGCACCTACGTGTCAGTCAGTAATCAAGAAAGAGTTCTGTGTAATACGGACGTACTCGAGAAATGCGAGCCACATAATCTTTATGAAGATGGTGGTTGTCATCTTTGGCCTCCGTTCCCTGCACATGTTATACGTTTTATCATGAAATGATGATCTAGTAGCTAGGTAAAAATGAATTGAAAGGAAAACTCATACTATAAATAAAATTAATTGTACGAGTTGATGGAATGCATGCTTCCAGCTGACATGTGGCGGGTTCCATGCATGGTAGGCCTCCACCAGTGGCCAATCAGGGCACACTGCCTTAGTGGAGGTCGTCAAGTGCGTTTACACGTACGTAAGCACACATACCGGAGACAGACCGGATAGCTAGCTACATATACCTGCTTATGTGTCATTTTCTACTGCTGCTAATTAATGCACTCTGATTTTCTTTTTTCTTGACAGAAGACTTTTTATTGATTCATAATAAAGCTGAAGGGAGATACAAACACAATGAGCACATACCTGATCTCTGCAGGACTATGATGCACATAGTCAACACAAATGCACACACCTATGAAATCAGCTGGGAAAGAACAAATTCATACAAGACCGAAACTATGCACGAGCGAAAAAACCGAGAAGAAAACCCTAAAGCGATCGAAAGAATGACCAAAGAAATCCAGCAACGACCATCGGCACCAACTATATCATAACAACATAATGATTATGAGTAAGGTTCTT
Source organism: Aegilops bicornis (assembly GCA_021605145.1). Classification (NCBI taxonomy): domain Eukaryota; kingdom Viridiplantae; phylum Streptophyta; class Magnoliopsida; order Poales; family Poaceae; genus Aegilops; species Aegilops bicornis. Next base: position 615,828,453 of record CM038674.1, on the reverse strand, counting down.
CAAAGGATGCCCTCAGAATCGAAATGACCATCAACTGTCAGTTCGTTGATTTTCAACCTGAAGATAGTACTTGAACAAACTCGAAGCAAAGCTTTCACTAAGGTAATAACCCAAAGCGCCGCCATTGCCAAATATGACCAACTAGGGTCTAGCCTATGATTTTCTCCCAATAATTTTTGATCGGGTACTCAAGAAGTACCACCAAATCGAAGCTTTTATCTGATGGCGCCTTCACTTTCCACGATCCTACATCTACATACGCGCATGGTTATGACATGAGATTCCACCCAAATGATGACCATGCCCGCACAAGCACCAACGAGAGTTGCTTGCCACACAAAACGTCGAACAAAGAAATATCAATGTCACACACATGACGATGCCATTCATGAGAGGGAAGATTACCAACAGGATAATCCCCAAGGCGGGACGCTTGGTCAGTCTCATGCCATCCCCCTAGGTGGCAGACGGTGTCAAATCTATATCAGACAACACCACCACATGATGCATATTGCTCGACCGTCCTCGCCCGTGGTAGCAAATCACCGTCCGACCATCAAAAGAATGATGATGAATATATGGTATGGTTGAACGATGCCCTCGTTAGCTATTCTTGACATCGTCATTGTTTCACAGCCTTCATCACTGCCACAAGTCACCGCACACATACATTGACTCACGCTGTCGTGTGCTGACGATGGGGGATCTTGTTGTGCAGCAGACATCACAAAGCTTGAGGGAGGCATCCGCAACCGCAGATTTGAAGCACACCGAGGATGACATCGCCACATGACGATGGAGTAGCACAATGTGTGAGTCTGTGGCACATATTATAGATCGATGACGGGGGTTTGAGGCCGCGAGGAGTTTGGGGTTGGAGGGAAGGGAGAAAAGGGGAGCATGGTTACCTTCTGCCGCTAACCCCGCCTTCAGGTGGCAGTAACAGGGTCGCCAGGAGCAACCGTAAGGCAGGTCCATGGTTGCGTGTACTCGTGCACTCTAATTTTCTACATGTCCATATGTTCATGCTACTAGATGTGGTACGTACATCTACACATATTTGATTTAACTCATGATAAAGAAAGTCCTAACGGTGCTTCGAGCATCGTCGAAGGGAGTGTGATGGTTTGTCTCCGGCGGATCTCGTAGGATTCGATCAGCGTTTGTCTTTGGTGGGTCCATGCAGATCCAGTCTTCGTTCATGTGTGTTTGTGCGTGTATAGGTTGGATCCTTCTGATCTACGGCTGGTTGCACTGGTCCTATATGGCTTTAGCATGACAACTTCCCAACTGTCTACTACAGCAAGTTTTGCCTGGCTCCAGTGAGGGACGCGTGATGACGGCAATGTGTCTTTGGCTCGCTCCAGTGCTTGTAGACATCGCTATGTGGTCTACGTACCTTTTTTTTACTTTTGGTGTTCTCTGTATTACCTTAACAGTTGATGAATACGAAAGTTTTGTTGCAAAAAAAATGCTGGTACAAAATGGAAGGTATATCAAGATGTGCATCTACACGTTTCTGGATTAGGTTCCAAGAGTGGTGGTCGTGTAGCTTGCTGCACCATCTAAATGAGACAAAAAATGAGAATGGACTGAGCAAATTATACGTGTTTGTTTGCTCGAGATCGTGGAGGTGCACGTTTGGCAAGTTGGCTTTTTTAATTTTCCGAATCTTCCTTTACACAATCTATCTGTTTGTTCACTTATCCCTAGATCCTCGAAAGTTGGTCTAAAAATACTGAACTTTTTTAGAGCGGATGTACTTGCCCGGGCTTAAACTAAAGCCTTTACAAGTTCAAACAAATACGTTTGAGAGATCGAAAAGTCGGAAAAGGTGTGATACATGGCCAGAACTAGGCCAACATAGCGACGCACCGCCAAGATAGGCTGCTATATAACTGGACTGAATCATAGGCTGCTACCTGGACTGAAACAAATCGATCGAATCGTTTCGGGCTTCCGCTACTCATCCATGCTTGCATGCATGTGTAAGTGGTGCTGTAAATTTTTGCAAGTTGTGGTGTAACTTTATGGTAAAACATGTGGAACCATCTACTCTAGTTAACAACCGAGAGCCCTTGCTTGGATATATGATGGTATATGAGAGAGTAGTCAGTCCATCTGTCGATGCATTGATGGATGGAATTAGCTAGTTACCTCTCGAAGTAGAGGGCGAAGGGCGCCATGAAGGCGGTGGAGACGATGTTACGGTAGACGACGAGGACGAAGTGGCTCATCCCGCCCTTGAGGGACGACACGGCAACGATGTTCATCCCGGCGAACCCCACCTGCAGCAGCACCATCGCTAGGTACGGCTTCACATCGTTCAGAACTCTCCATCCCATACCCATCTCTCTCTCTCTCTCTCTCTCCCCCTCTGTCTGGCTAGCTAGCTAGCTTCTCTCACTCGGTAGCTTGAGCTCGATGTGACTCATGGAAGCAATGGCTGTGACTAACGAGGCGATGAGCTCACACGGAAACCGTCTCCTTTATATAGACGCGCTCTGTCAACAATGTGCGGCCAACAGGACATGTAGTATGGTTCAGGAGCTGGACGCCAAGCGTAGTGTAGCCCATGGGTGGATACGAGTCATGGATGCGCCTGCCTCAGCATGCCCTTGTGTCCCAGTGCGAGCTTAGCTGACAAGATGTAGCAGCAATACTTGTTAATTCCGGCAAAACTTGTTTCAACAAGTCCAACCAAGCTATCAATCAAAGGTGAGAGAAAAAGCACATTTCTCGTGGTCACGCGTCTCCCACGCACATTCCTCCTCTTCCGTTTCTCACCAAGAAGACACGATGCGATGGATTAGTGCCGAGAGTGTGCATGAATATTACGACCAGGGTGCTGGCTTTCCTTTTCTGCACAGACGCGGCATGAGAGGGCGTCCACCTGCACGCAAATGGACGCAATTATGCAGGACGCAGCGTGTCGCAGTACGATCGGCGATCGACGACGTCCGGCGCCCAGTTGCCATGCCACGCCTAATGCTAGCTAGTGAGCCATGGTGCGCTCCTGTTAGGATTCACAATCCCCTGCGTCCGTCCATCCATGGACGCGCCTCCGTCGAGTCGAGAGATTGATCACTTTGCCTTTCGTTGAAGCCTCAATTCGACCCTTCCAACGCATGCATCCATGGAAGGTTTAGAGCTTCTCCAACAACTGCAGAAAAGTTTCGCACCCTAAAATAGTTTTGGCGCGTCAATGTAGCACTTTTAGGGCGCCGGATCTAACGTTGCTTGAGCAAATGCATAAAAACACGCGCCCAAAAGAACACGCAGTGTAAATTGTGGGGCATGCATAATCTGGCGCCTTAAATTTACAGCATACGATAGCGTTTTTTCAGAGCGCCAACCTTTTTTGCGCGCACATTATTCTACAGCTTTTGCTAGAACTGTCCAGAGCCCAAAAAAATCTGAATTTAAGCGCATGGAGTAATTTTTTAGCGGCTGTTACAGATGCTCTTAGAGAAGGTTTATGCAACCCGGCTGCATGCATGCAGGCACGGTCGTACCAGATGACGGCCTCCGGTCCGGTGGTACTGATGACCGGAATTATCATCACATCTTCCATAAATGATGTATATGCAAAACAAAAAAAATCACATTTCCGCCTCGAGGAGATATAAATACAACACATAAAAATACTAATTTATCTCAACCTCCAGGAGATGTAAAATAGTCGGTCACGCGTCAACTGCCCAATCGCTTTCATTTTCATTCCGCCTGTCCGCCAGCCTCCCGCCTGCCGACCGCCACCCCGGCCATGGCCGTCTTCGATGACCCTGCCGCCACCTTCGTCGCAGCCGCCGCTGGTCTGACCTACCTTGTTGCGGCTGCCGCCGGCGCGACCACCTTCCCCAATCCCGCCTCGGCCTCCATGCCGCCGCCTCGGTTTTGCCCCATCCCGGCCAGTTGCGGCTGCGCCGCCTGCGAAGAAGAAGCAGCCCACCAATCCCCACTACGGAGGTGTGAGGCGGCCGGTAGAGCGCAACCCTCCGACAGAACCATCTCGAGCGGTCAAAAAATTGAAGGCGGTCGCGGCTGCATCAGCCAATTCATTGCAGCCGGCGGCCGTGGTGTCCATATCCAGCCAAGGAACTGCTACTCCACCTCTGCCGCTGCCAAAGGCGGCCATGAAGGAAGACGTGGTCACGCCCACGGCCACCGTATCCAACTTGTTCGACGAAATGTCACGCGGCCGTCGGCCGTTTTTACATCTTCATTTTGCATCATTTATTGGATTTGCATTTTTACATCACCAATATGCATCAGATGTTGGAATTGCCTTTTTAAATGTAAATTACACCTTTTGGTGATGTAAATTATACAACACCTAGTTTTACATTCCCAAATTTGCATCATCTATTGGAGATGCTCTTAGAGCAACTCCAACGCAGGTACCCATTTCGTCTGTCTCCATCCGTTTCGGTCGCCGTGGACAAAAGTGTTGGCCCAACGCGCCAACCCATTCCCAAAACGCGTCCGTCCGGACCCATTTGCGACCCAAGTTTGCGGCTGAAATGCGTCGGCTCGGGCGCGCCGCGTCGCCACCTGGCGGCCGCCCAACTACCGTGGTCGGCTTTATTAATGACGACCGCCCACTGCGGGCCCATGTGTCAGCGATAGCGGGTGGTCTTTTTTAATCCGAGCGTGCGGTGGGGGTCCGTCCTCATCCGCTTCTAGACGCCCCCATCCCCATCTCGCCACCCCACTGTGCTTCCCCGTCGGTGAAAAACCCTAGCCATGGGATTCTTCTCTGGCAAGGGCAAGGGCAATGCCCCCGCCGGCCCTTCTCGCGCGCTCCCCCCGCCTCCGCCAGCGTCTTCCCGCCGGCCTCGGCAGCGCATCAGCGTCCCAGTGCACCAGGCGAAGTGGCACTTGGAGCATCGTGTCCCCCTCTCATATCCCGGCGTGACGCTGCCACATGACTGGAACTTGGATCCGGGGAGGATCCCAGTGCTGGCGGTGCCGCGATCGGCGGGCGCACGCAGAGGAGGTGCGGCGCCGGCGGCAGCTACTGACGCTGGAGCAGGCCGCGACCCCGCCAACGCATTCGACTCTCCTGGTTGGGAGTAGTGGTTCGCGTTCGAGCACGAGGAGGCCAGGAGGCGCGGCATCCGCGACGAGCAGCATGGCTCCCCGCGGCCGGTCCTTGTCATGCATGACGAGGACCAGGAGGTAGAGGCTGCCTACGAGGCGGCGCTGGTGGTAGTCCCCCGTGAAAGTGAGGAGGAGGAGCGGCGTAAGGAGGAGGAGGAGGCATACCGGGCGCGCATGGCGGAGGCCATGTCGCTCTCCACCGCCGGCGACTGCGTCGTGCCGCTGTTAAGGCCGTCGTCCCCCGTCCAGGCCGAGCCGGCGCCAACCCCCATCGAGCGCTACTCATGGACAGGTGAGGTGCGCGAGTGGGTTAGCGCGCCACCAGTTTGATTGGGGGCGACGTCGGCGCAGGAGCAGGCATACCTCGAGCAATGGCGGCAGCGAAGGCTGGCCGAGGAGCGCCGCGAGGGCGAGTACCTCGAGCAACTGGAGCACGACGCGGAGAAGGAGCGCCACGAGGCAAAGGAGGAGGAGCGCCTTGCCTGCGGTGGGCCAGCCCAGCCGGCGGCGGTACAGCCCGCGGCGGACAACGTCACTAGACCTGGTTGATGGCCTTCCCTTGGGGCTGGCCCGACGCCGACGCTCGTTGACCTCACCGGCCCGACGACAACGAGGACAGGAAGCGGGCCTCCTAGTTTTTAATTTTATTTAATGTTTTAGTTAATATAAAAGTGGACCCGTGCCTCGCGGGCCTTTGTGTCCAGCATTAATGTTTATTGACGTTTTTATTTTTCAAAATGTTTGCGGCAATGTTATTTTTCGCGTGACCTCAAAGTGGGGTCGGTCCAATGTTGGGCTAAGCGTCGACCCAAACATGAAAGCGGACATGCGTGTTTACCGGGTCGACTCAAACGGACAAAAAATGGATAAAATCACCGTCGTTTGGGTTGTCACGTTAAAGTTGTTCTTAGGCCTTGTACAACGCATGTGGCTGTGCACCGGTGCTAGATGTGCTGCCTCTCAGAAATTTCGCTGCTTCTCAACTAACAACAGTGCTTTGTATACCGCTTGAAATAAGCAGTTAGCATCCGTTTCAAAAAAAAAAAAAAGCAGTTAACTATCTCAAAACAATCAACAACTAAAAAAAGTACTTTGTATTGAGTGCTACGTGGGCTCTTCTTTTCTATCTTTTTTTCCTTTCTTTTTTTGCCAATGATGGCACTGGTTGAAGCGTTCGTGGCTTGGAGCGGCTATTTCTCCCAGACATAGACATCGGCTAGCACAGGAAGCAAACCTTTGCATCTGCCTGCCTTCCGAAACACCTGTGCAATCAAATCTTTAGACAAAAATGAATTTATTTTTCTTCAGGCACATGTGTAAGCACCTGCCGTTGCGGAGGGCCTTAGATGCGCTATCGGATCGCTTTAATAAAAACATTTCTAATCGTTTCGTTATGAAGTAATTTAGAGGAGCAACGATCGGGTATCTTTTAAAGAAGTATATTTGCTTTTTCAAAAAAAATGTGGTTAAAGAAGTATATTTGCTTTAAAAAAATGTGATTTCTAACTAGTCTAATTTAACTCCTAATAAAAGAATTAACACAAATTTGTTTATCTTTAGACCATCGGGTTAAACTTCATTACTTAATTATTTTATTAAACTTCCTGATCACTTATTTCATGTGTTCTTTGCTAAGAGAATCTATCTAAGAAAACTACAAAATAATTACACACTTCAATGAAACATCACTTCCTTAACTACACCTAGTAGTCCGATCAATACGTTCGTAATCTCATGTGAGACTAGGCAATCAAAAAATAAAATGAAGAGATATCGTGCTCGGCTAGGTTTAAGTGGTTTTGATGCTTCTGATAGTGTTGGTCTTAGTGGTGGCCTTGCCTTGTATTGGCATGAGTCTCTGAATCTTGATGTAAAAGCTATCAATGAAAGATACATTGATGTGTACGTGACTGTTGTGGCAGGTGAGACACCTTGGAGGCTTACTTGTGTCTACGGCGAGCCACGGACGGAGGACCGTCATCACATGTGGTCCCTCCTCCGTGATCTTCACCAACAGGCCGACATGCCGTGGGCTGTGGTTGGCGACTTCAATGAAGCGATGTGGAGCTTTGAACATTTCTCTGAAACGCCACGGTCGGCAGGTCAAATGATTGACTTTCGTGATGTGCTTGAGGTTTGTGGTTTGGGTGACCTTGGTTTTGCAGGCCTACCATATACTTATGATAATCGACGTTCTGGCTGGGCAAACGTTAAAGTCCGGCTTGATCGTGCTGTTGCTAACAACTCTTGGTGGGATATGTTCTTGGAGGCCAAGGTGGAGCACCTTGTAGCGTCGAGCTCGGATCACCTGGCCATTCTGCTACGGTGTGTGAGGGAGGAGATCTCACCATCGGCCGGCAGAAGATGTCGTCAGTACGAGGTGATATGGGAGAGAGACCCGACTCTCCCGGAGGTAATCATGAACACTTGGGCTGAAATGGGTTCGATGATTAATCTGGGTGAAATTGCCTCCGGGCTAGGTAATATGATGAAAATACTACAGGATTGGAGCCGCAAAAAATTTGGTAATGTTATAAAAGAAATCAACAAGTCCCGCTCTCGCCTGGAAGAGCTTATGTCTATGAATGCAGATAGAAAGGAGATCAGAGAGGCCACTGACAGGATGAATGAACTCCTATACAGAGAGGAGATGCTTTGGATGCAGAGATCTCGGGTTGCGTGGTTGCGGGAGGGAGACCGCAACACGTGTTTCTTTCATCAGAAAGCGGTTTGGCGTGCGCGGAAAAATCACATCAAGTCACTTGTTGACGATGCAGGAGTGGTGCATAAGGATCATGAGTCCATGGCTGCGATGGCAACGTCCTATTTTTCTAATCTGTTTTCTGCTGACGCCTCCTTATGTGCGGATCCTATGATTAACTTAATTAATTCCCGTGTTAGTGATGCCATGAATGATGGACTATGTGCAGATTTTACGGACAAGGAAATTGCTGATGCACTATTTCAAATCGGTCCTCTCAAAGCACCGGGGCCTGATGGATTCCCTGCTCGCTTCTTTCAGAGGAACTGGGGTGTTATGAAAGAGCAGGTTATCGCTGGGGTGAAGGAATTCTTTCGGACTGGGATCATGCCTGAAGGGGTGAATGACACCTCCATCGTTCTCATCCCAAAGGTAGACAACCCAGAGCGTCTCACGGAGTTCCGGCCTATCAGTTTATGCAACGTCATCTACAAGGTAGTGGCGAAGTGTTTGGTTAACCGGCTGCGTCCCATATTGGATGACATTATCTCACCCGCACAGAGTGCCTTTGTCCCTGGTCGGATGATTACTGCGTTACTTGCTTTTGAGTGCATTCACTATATTCAACAGGAAAAAGACCCGAACAAAAGTTTTTGTGCATATAAATTAGATCTGTCTAAAGCTTATGACAGGGTTGATTGGATCTTCTTGGAGCAAATGATGCAAAAGATGGATTTTGCTCGCCGTTGGGTGAACTGGATTATGACGTGCGTCACCTCGGTGAGACATACAGTTAAATTTAATGGGACCCTCTTGGATTCGTTTGCACCGACGCATGGGCTTCGGCAAGGTGATCCTCTCTCCCCATTTTTGTTCCTATTTGTGGCTGATGGTCTCTCGGCTTTATTGAAGGATGGAGAAGAAAAGGGTGATTATACTCCCCTGAAGGTTTGCCGTAGAGCGCCAGGTGTGTCTTATTTGTTGTTTGCAGACGACACCATGTTGTTTTTTAAAGCAGAAGAAAAACATGCTAAGAAGGTACATGATGTGCTACTCACGTATGAGAGAGCGACAGGCCAATGCACCAATCCGGCCAAGTGTAGTGCACTAAAAGTTCCTGTACCGTTGACAGCCAGGAAAAGGTGCGTACTATTTTGCATGTTGACTTCTGAAAAGGATTATCTCTTGGGGTAACACCCTTTCACTTGCTGGCAAGGAAACCATGATCAAAGCTGTGGCGCAGGCCATCCCTACTTATATTATGGGTGTGTTCAAGCTACCGATATCAGTTTGTGATGATTTGAACAGGATGGTAAGGAACTTTTGATGGGGTTCAGCGGAAGGCAAAAGGAAAACTCATTGGATGGCGTGGCCGCAAATTCAGGCTCATAAAATGAAGGGTGGGCTTGGGTTCAGAGACTTCCGTCTCTTTAATCAAGCCCTTCTCGCGAGGCAGGCATGGAGACTTTTAATTAACCCAAACAGTCTATGTGCGCAGGTACTAAAAGCCCGATACTATCCGGAGGGGCGTCTCGAGGACACAGTATTCTCGGGGAATGCCTCTCCTACATGGCAGGCTATCCAGTATGGCCTCGAGCTCTTGAAAAAGGGCTTGGTGTGGCGCGTCGGCAACGGAGAAAGCATCCGTATTTGGAGGGATCGCTGGCTTCCCACAGAGCTGATGGGGCGGCTTATCACGCAACAGGGCACCTGCAGATTACGGCGGGTGGCAGATCTCCTTGATGACTCAGGCACTTGGCGCCTCGACGTTCTACGGCGGTACTTTCTTCCGGTGGACATCATCACCATCACGAGCATCCGCACTTCGTCGCGCATCACCGAGGACATCATTGCTTGGGCGCCTGAGAGGAACGGTATCTTCACCGTCCGCTCCGCCTACCGCCTTGCCATGGACGGCATGGCGTCCATCGGCGACAGCCACGAGCAGGGCACCGGATGGTCGCCGCCATCCGGAAGACCATATGGGGTGCCCTGCTCCCCGAAGGTCTGGCGTCTTCGCTGAAGGATTGTTACCAACTCGCTCGCAACATGGGCTAATAAATTCTCTCGTCATCTTGAGCTTACTGATGTTTGTCCCATTTGTGGTGTGGAACGAGAGGATACCTTCCATGCTATGTGTAGATGCCCCCTCGCGAAGAACATGTGGCATGCAATGGCGAAGGATTGGCCTATCCCTGATGTGGATTTTGTCCGCAACAATGGCCCTGAATGGTTGTTCTCGCTGCTCGAGCCACTTGCAGATACGCCACGGCTGGTGGTGTTGATGACCATGTGGCGTGTTGTACGTCCGTAATGAGATAACTCATCGGAAGAATTCCCCCCTACAGAGGCCTCCTTCAGTTTTCTCCATGGGTATATTAATTCCCTACTATGTATCCGGCTACATCATAGAGCTGATATTTTTAAAGGCTAAACGGTGGTGCATTTGGGAAGTTCGGATGCTTCACAAATTAAACATAGTGGTGAGGAGAAGCGATGGATGCCACCAGCAGTTGGCTTGGCCAAGCTGAACACGGGCGGGAGCTACATCCCGGCTACAGGAGCTGCTGGCGGAGGTATGGTGCTGCGTGGCGCTGCCGGAGAGATTATTTATACTGCTTGCAGGCAATTACCTACATGCGCTAATGGTTTAGAGGCGGAACTAGCTGCGTGCAGTGAAGGGCTGGCTCTCGCCCTCCACCGCATCGAGTTGCCGATTGTCATTGAGATGGATAGTTTGGAGGCGGTGTCGATGCTTAACTCGCCGTCCGTGGATCGCTTGAACCATCGTGTACTCGTACAAGAGATTCTTGGGTTAATTGCCGCTGACCCTCGGAAGATTTCTATTAGTCATATTAGTCGCTCTCAAAACACTGTTAGTCATGCTCTTGCCGCTTATGGTCGTAGTACCCCTCTCACCGCCGTGTGGTTGGGATCTGGCTTGCACGACATTGTAAATCTTTGTATGGCTGAACGGCCTCCTTGAGTAATGAAATTCTTTTTTACCCCGCAAAAAAAATACGTTCGTAATCTCTTCACTTTTATATTGTTACTCTTCTATGTAGGCCTCTCTAGCTTGCACACTTCTTTATTATCTGTCTCCTCAAACTTAGACATTGCGTTCTCTTTAGCCTCATCTCTAGTAAATAGTGCATGAACATCTAGCAGATTACTCGTTAATTAGAGCATCTCCAATAGATGATATAGATGTAAAAATAATTAACTTTTGCATCTCCGATGCCCAAAACCCCCTCTCCAACAGATGATGTAGATGCAAAAAAAAAACATCTCCGCCTCCCGGAGCTGTATAATACAACACCTCGCGGTGCAAATTTGCATCTCCACCTACAGGAGATGTAAAAATGGCGGTCACGCGCCAACCGCCCAACTGCCTTCATTTGGCTTCCATGCGACCGCCGCCCGTCCGCCCGATGACCGGCCATTGCCCGCCACCGCCATGGCCGATGCCGATGTCCCAGCCGCGTCCTCCGCCGCCGCTGGTCTAACCCATCGTGTAGTGATGTCTACTACACAACGTTTTTCTTGTAGACGTTGTTGGGCTTCCAAGTGCAGAGGTTTGTAGGACAGTAGCAAATTTCCTCAAGTGGATGACCTAAGATTTATCAATCCGTGGGAGGCATAGGATGAAGATGGTTTCTCTCAAACAACCCTGCAACCAAATAACAAAGAGTCTCTTGTGTCCCCAACACACCCAATACAATGGTAAATTGTATAGGTACACTAGTTCGGTGAAGAGATGGTGATACAAGTGCAATATGGATGGTAGATATAGCTTTTTGTAATCTGAAAATATAAAAACAGCAAGGTAACAAGTGGTAAAAGTGAGCGTAAACAGTATTACAATGCTTCGAAACAAGGCCTAGGGTTCATACTTTCACTAGTGCAAGTTCTCTCAACAATAATAACATAACTGGATCATATAACTATCCCTCAACGTGCAACAAAGAGTCACTCAAAAGTCACTAATAGCGGAGAACAAACGAAGAGATTATTGTATGATACGAAACCACCTCAAAGTTATCCTTTCTAACCGACCTATTCAAGAGTCCGTAGTAAAATAACACGAAGCTATTATTTCCATTCGATCTATCATAGAGTTCGTACTAGAATAACACCTTAAGACACAAATCAACCAAAACCCTAATGTCACCTAGATACTCCAATGTCACCTCAAGTATCCGTGGGTATGATTATACGATATGCATAACACAATCTCAAATTCATCTATTCAACCAACTTAAAGTACTTCAAAGAGTGCCCCAAAGTTTCTACCGGAGAGTCAAGACGAAAATGTGTGACAACCCCTATGCATAAGTTCACAAGGTCACAGAACCTGCAAGTTGATCACCAAAACATACATCAAGTAGATCACGTGAATATCCCATTGTCACCACAGATAAGCACATGCAAGACATACATCAAGTGTTCTCAAATCCTTAAAGACTAAACCTGATAAGATAACTTCAAAGGGAAAACTCAATCCATTACAAGAGAGTAGAGGGGGAGAAACATCATAAGATCCAACTATAATAGCAAAGCTCGCGATACATCAAGATCGTGCCGAATCAAGAACACGAGAGAGAGAGAGAGAGAGAGAGAGAGAGAGAGAGATCAAACACATAGCTACTGGTACATACCCTCAGCCCCGAGGGTGAACTACTCCCTCCTCGTCATGGAGAGCGTCGGGATGATGAAGATGCCCCCCCTCCGGCAGGGTGCCGGAACAGGGTCCCGATTGGTTTTTGGTGGCTACAGAGGCTTGCGGCGGTGGAACTCCCGATCTCAGTTATTTTCTGGGGGTTTCTGTATTTATAGGAATTTTTGGTGTCGGACACAAGTCAGGGGGGCCTCCGAGTCGTCCACGGGATAGGGGGCGCGCCCAAGGGGTAGGGCGTGCCCTCCACCCTCGTGGATGGCTCGGGACTCTTCTGGTCCATCTCCGATGCTCCGTGGGCTTCTTATGGTCCATAAAAAATCATCAAAAATTGGCACGTCAATTGGACTCCGTTTGGTATTCTTTTTCTATAAAACTCAAAAACGAGAAAAAAAACAGAAACTGGCACTGGGCTCTAGGTTAATAGGTTAGTCCCAAAAATCATATAAAATAGCATATAAATGCATATAAAAAATCCAAGATGGATTACATAATAGCATGGAACAATAAAAAATTATAGATACGTTGGAGACATATCAAGCATCCCCAAGCTTAATTCCTACTCGTCCTCTAGTAGGTAAATGATAAAAAAACAATTTTTGATGTGGAATGCTACCTAACATATTTATCAATGTAATGTTCTTTATTGTGGCAAGAATATTCAGATCCATAAGATTCAAGACAAAAATTTAATATTGACATAAAAATAATAATACTTCAGGCATACTAACAAAGCAATTATGTCTTCTCAAAATAACATGGCCAAAGAAAGCTATCCCTACAAAATCATATAGTCCGGCTATGCTCTACCTTCATCACACAAAATATTTTAATCATGCACAACCCTAGTTTCAGCCAAGCAATTGTTTCATACTTTGGATGTTCTCAAACATTTTCAATCTTCACGCAATACATGAGCGTGAGCCATGGACATAGCACTATAGGTGGAATAGAATATGGTGGTTGTGGAGAAGACAAAAAGGAGAAGATAGTCTCACATCAACTAGGCGTATCAACGCGCTATGGAGATGCCCATCAATAGATATTGTGAGTGAGTAGGGATTGTCATGCAACGGATGCACTAGAGCTATAAGTGTATGAAAGCTCAAAAAGAAACTAAGTGGATGTGCATCCAACTCGCTTGCTCACGAAGACCTATGGCAATTTGTGGAAGCTCATCATTAGAATATACAAGCCAAGTTCTATAATGAAAAATTCCCACTAATATATGAAAGGGACAACATAAGAGACTCTCTATCATGAAGATCATGGTGCTACTTTGAAGCACAAGTGTGGAAAAAGGATAGTAACATTGTCCCTTCCCTCTTTTCCTCTCATTTTTTTGGTGGGCTTCTTTGGCCTCTTTTTTTTTATTTGGGCTTCTTTGGCCTCTTTTATTTTTTATAAAGTCCGGAGTCTCATCCCGACTTGTGGGGGAATCATAGTCTCAATCATCCTTTCCTTACATGGGACAATGCTCTAATAATGAAGATCATCACACTTTTATTTACTTACAACTCATGAGTTACAACTCGATACTTAGAACAAAATATGACTCTATGTGAATGCCTCCGGCGGTGTACCGGGATGTGAAATGATTCAAGAGTGACATGTATGAAAAAATTATGAATGGTGGCCTTGCCACAAATACGATGTCAACTACATGATCATGCAAAGCAATATGACAATGAATGAGCTTGTCATAATAAATGGAACGGTGGAAAGTTGCATGGCAATATATGTCAGAATGGCTATGAAAATGCCATAATAGGTAGGTATGGTGGCTGTTTTGAGGAAGGTGTATGGTGGGTTTATGGTACCAGCGAGAGTTGCGCGGCACAAGAGAGGCTAGCAATGGTGGAAGGGTGAGAGTGCATATAATCCATGGACTCAACATTAGTCATAAAGAACTCACATACTTATTTCAAAAATCTACAAGTCATCAAAACAAAGTACTACACGCATGCTCCTAGGGTAAGGGTTGGTAGGAGTTAACCATCGTGCGATCCCGACCTCCACACATAAGGAAGGCAATCAATAAATAAACCATGCTCCAACTTCATCACATAACGGTTCACCATACGTGCATGCTACGGGAATCACAAACTTTAACACAAGTATATCTCAAATTCACAAATACTCCATTAGCATGACTCTAATATCACCATCCTCATATCTCAAAACAATCATCAAGTATCTAACTTCTCATAGTATTCAACGCCCTTTATATGAAAGTTTTTATTATATCCCTCTTCGATGCCCGCCATATTAGGACTAAATTCATAACCTAAGCAAATTACCATGCTGTTCTAAAAGACTCTCAAAATAATATATGTGAAGCATGAGAGTTCATCTATTTCTTGAAGTTACCACCGCCGTGCTCTAAAAAGATATAAGCGAAGCACTAGAGTAAACGACAAACTACTCCAAAAGATATAAGTGAAGATCAATGAGTAGTTGAATAATTATGTAACTATGTGAAGACTCTCTAACATTTAAGAATTTAAGATCTTGGAATATTATTCAAACAGCAAGCAAAACAAAAAAACAAAATGACGCTCCAAGCAAAACACATATCATGTGGTGAATAAAAATATAGCTCCAAGTAAAGTTACCGATGAACGAAGACGAAAGAGGGGATGCCATCCGGGGCATCCCCAAGCTTAGGCTCTTGGTTTTCCTTGAAAATTACCTTCGGGTGCCTTGGGCATCCCCAAGCTTAGGCTCTTGCCACTCCTTATTCCATAGTCCATCGAATCTTTACCCAAAACTTGAAAATTTCACAACACAAAACTCAACGGAAAATCTCATAAGCTCCGTTAGTATAAGAACATAAATCACCACTTTTGGTAATGTTGTGAACTTATTCTTTATTTATATTGGTGTAATATCTACTTTATTCCAACTTCTCTATGGTTCATACCCTCCGATACTATTCATAAATTCATCAAAATAAGCAAACAACACATAGAAAACAGAATCTGTCAAAAACAGAACAGTCTGTAGTAACCTGTAACTCTCGAATACTTCTGTAACTCCAAAAATTCTGAAATAAATTGATGGACGTGAGGAATTTGTCTATTAATCTTCTGCAAAAAGAATCAACTTAAAATCACTCTTCTGTAAAAAAAATGAAAGCTAATCTCGTGAGCGCAAAGTTTCTGTTTTTTACAGCAAGATCACATTAACTTTCACCCAAGTCTTCCCAAAGGTTCTACTTGGCACTTTATTGAAACAAAAGCTATAAAACATGATTACTACAGTAGCTTAATCATGTGAACACACAAAAACAGTATGGGTAAATATTGGGTTGTCTCCCAACAAGCGCTTTTCTTTAATGCCTTTTTAGCTAGGCATGATGATTTCAATGATGATCACATAAAAGATAACAATTGAAACATAGTAGCATCATGAAGAATATGACTAGCACATTTAAGTCTAACCCACTTCCTATGCATAGGGATTTTGTGAGCAAATAATTTATGGGAACAAGAATGAACTAGCATAGGAAAGCAAAACAAGCATAACTTCAAGATTTTAAGCACGTAGAGAGGAAACTTGATATTATTGCAATTCCTACAAGCATATATTCCTCCCTCATAATAATTTTAAGTAGCATCATGAATGAATTCAACAATATAGCCATCACATAAAGCATTATTCACATGATGCACAAGCATAGAAATTTTACTACTCACCACATAATCAAAATTCTTCTCATTCATAGTAGTGGGAGCAAACTCAACCAAATAACTATCATGTGAGGCATAACCCAATTGAAAATTAAAATCATGATGACAAGTTTCATGGTTATCATTATTATTTATAGCATACATGTCATCACAATAATAATCATAAAAAGCAGCTTTTTCTCATAATCAATTGGAACCTCTTCCAAAATAGTGGATTCATCACTAAATAAAGTCATGACCTCTCCAAATCCACTTTCATCAACATAATCATCATAAATAGGAGGCATGCTATCATCATAATAAATTTTCTCAGCAAAACTTGGGGGACAAACAATATCATCTTCATCAAACATAGCATCCCCAAGCTTGTGGCTTTGCATATCATTAGCATCATGGATATTCAAAGGATTCATACTAACAACATTGCAATCATGCTCATCATTCAAATATTTAGAGCCAAACATTTTAATGCATTCTTATTCTAACACTTTGGCACAATTATCGGAATCCTTATTTTCACGAAAGACGTTAAAAAGATGAAGCATATGAGGCACCCTCAATTCCATTTTTTTTTTGTAATTTTCTTTTATAGACTAAACTAGTGATAAAACAAGAAACAAAAAGATTCGATTGCAACATCTAAAGATATACCTTCAAGCACTAAACTCCCCGGCAACGGCGCCAGAAAAGAGCTTAGTTGACGGTGTGTTAGTGCCGCTTACCTCGCCTCCCCGGCAACGGCGCCAGAAAAAAGCTTGATGTCTACTACACAACCTTGTTCTTGTAGACGTTGTTGGGCCTCCAAGTGCAGAGGTTTGTAGGACAGTAGCAAATTTCCCTCAAGTGGATGACCTAAGGTTTATCAATCCGTGAGATGCGTAGGATGAAGATGGTCTCTCTCAAACAACCCTGCAACCAAATAACAAAGAGTCTCTTGTGTCCCCAACACCCAATACAATGGTAAATTGTATAGGTGCACTAGTTCAGCGAAGAGATGGTGATACAAGTGCAATATGGATGGTAGATATAGGTTTTTGTAATCTGAAAATATAAAAACAGCAAGGTAACAAGTGGTAAAAGTGAGCGTAAACAGTATTGCAATGCTTCGAAACAAGGCCTCGGGTTCATACTTTCATTAGTGCAAGTTCTCTCAACAATAATAACATAACTGGATCATATAACTATCCCTCAACATGCAACAAAGAGTCACTCCAAAGTCAATAATAGCGGAGAACAAACGAAGAAATTATTGTAGGATACCAAACCACCTCAAAGTTATCCTTTCTTATCGATCTATTCAAGAGTCCGTAGTAAAATAACACGAAGCTATTCTTTCCGTTCGATCTATCCTAGAGTTCGTACTAGAATAACACCTTAAGACACAAACCAACCAAAACCCTAATGTCACCTAGATACTCCAATGTCACCTCAAGTATCCGTGGGTACGATTATACGACATGCATCACACAATCTCAGATTCATATATTCAACCAACACAAAGAACTTCAAAGAGTTCCCCAAAGTTTATACCGGAGAGTCAAGACGAAAACGTGTGCCAACCCCTATGCATAAGTTCACAAGGTCATAGAACCTGCAAATTGATCACCAAAACATACATCAAGTAGATCATGTGAATATCCCATTGTCACCATAGATAAGTACATGCAAGACATACATTAAGTGTTCTCAAATCCTTAAAGACTCAATCCGATAAGATAACTTCAAAGGGAAAACTCAATCCATTACAAGAGAGTAGAGGGGGAGAAACATCATAAGATCCAACTATAATAGCAAAGCTCGCGATACATCAAGATCGTGCCAAATTAAGAACACGAGAGAGAGAGAGAGAGAGAGAGAGAGAGAGATCAAACACATAGCTACGGGTACATAGTCTCAGCCCCGAGGGTGAACTACTCCCCCCTCGTCATGGAGAGCGCCGGGATGATGAAGATGGCCACCGGTGATGGATCCCCCCTCCGTTAGGGTGCCGGAACAGGGTCTTGATTGGTTTTTGGTGGCTATAGAGGCTTGCGGCGGCGGAACTCCTGATCTAGGTTATTTTCTGGGGGGGTTCTGTATTTATAGGAATTTTTGGCGTCGGGAAAAAGTCAGGGGGGTCTCCGAGTCGTCCACGAGATAGGGGGCCGCGCCCAGGGGGCAGGGCGCGCCCTCCACCCTCATGGATGGTGATACGTCTCCAACGTATCTATAATTTTTTATTGCTCCATGCTATATTATCTACTGTTTTGGACATTATTGGGCTTTATTTTCCACTTTTATATTATTTTAGGGACTAACCTATTAACCGGAGGCCCAGCCTAGAATTGATGTTTTTTTAGCCTATTTCAGAGTTTCGAAGAAACGGAATATCAAACAGAGTCCAAACGGAATGAAACCTTGAGGGCGTGATTTTCTCACCGAACATGATCCAGGAGACTAGGACCCTACGCCAAGGAAGCTTCGAGGAGGGCATGAGGTAGGGGGCGCGCCCACCCACCCAGGGCGCGCCCTCCGCCCTCGTTGGCCCCACGATGCTCCATCGACGTACTTCTTCCTCCTATATATACCTACGTACCCCCAAACGATCAGATACGGTGCCAAAAACCTAATTCCACCGCCGCAACCTTGTGTACCCACGAGATCCCATCTTGGGGCCTGTTCCGGAGCTCCGCCGGAGAGGGCATCCACCACGGAGGGCTTCTACATCATCACCATAGCCCCTCCGATGAAGTGTGAGTAGTTTACCTCAGACCTTCGGGTCCATAGTTAGTAGCTAGATGGCTTCTTGTTCTCTCTTTTTGGATCTCAATACAATGTTCTCCCCCTCTCTCGTGGAGATCTATTCGATGTAATCTTCTTTTTGCGATGTGTTTGTTGAGACCGATGAATTGTGGGTTTATGATCAAGATTATCTATGAACAATATTTGAATCTTCTCTGAATTCTTTTATGTATGATTGGTTATCTTTGCAAGTCCCTTCGAATTATCAGTTTGGTTTGGCCTACTAGATTGGTTTTTCTTGCAATGGGAGAAGTGCTTAGCTTTGGGTTCAATCTTGCGGTGTCCTTTCCCAGTGACAGTAGGGGCAGCAAGACACGTATAGTATTGTTGCCATCGAGGACAACAAGATGGGGTTTTATCATATTGCATGAATTTATCCCTCTACATCATGTCATCTTGCTTAAGGCATTACTCTGTTTTCATGAACTTAATACTCTAGATGCATGCTGGATAGCGGTCGATGAGTGGAGTAATAGTAGTAGATGCAGGTAGGAGTCGGTCTACTTGTGTCGGACGTGATGCCTATATACATGATCATACCTAGATATTCTCATAACTATGCTCAATTCTGTCAATTGCTCAACAATAATTCGTTCACCCACCGTAAAATACTTATGAGCTTGAGAGAAGCCACTAGTGAAATCTATGGCCCCTGGGTCTATCTTCATCATATTAATCTTCCATCACTTTATTATTGCCTTTGCTTTTTACTTTGCTTTTTATTTTACTTTGCATCTTTATCACAAAAATACCAAAAATATTATCTATCATCTCTATCAGATTTCACTCTCGTAAGTGACCGTGAAGGGATTGACAACCCCTTATCGCGTTGGTTGCGAGGAGTTATTTGCTTTGTGCAGTCACGAGGGACTCGCGTAGCCTCCTATTGGATTGATACCTTGGTTCTCAAAACTGAGGGAAATACTTACGCTTACTTTGCTGCATCATCCTTTCCTCTTCAAGGAAATCCAACGCAGTGCTCAAGAGGTAGCAAGAAGAATTTACGGCGCCGCGTTCGGGAGTCTACGCAAAAGTCAACATACCAAGTACCCATCACAAATCCCTTATCTCCCGCATTACATTATTTGTCATTTGCCTCTCGTTTACCTCTCCCCCACTTCACCCTTGCCGTTTTATTCACCCTCTCTTTTCCGTTCGCCTTTTCGTTTGCCTTGATGTCTTACTTGGCTCGTTTGCTCGTTTGGTTGAAATAGTTGAGTATTTATTCCTAAACAGAGAAGCTAATATCTATGGATCCTCATCCGCTTGCCAATCTTTTTAAGAGATCCAATTATGATGAACCAATTCCTAGTGATTTGGATGCACTAGATTATCTTTATAAGGTTTTGCCTGAAATCCGTAAATCTGAAAATTGTGATGAAGTACTTTATGAAGAGATCCACGATAGCTCCTTGAATAAAGAGCATGATTGCAATGATTTTACTATAAATTCTCTTGATGTCAATTATGCTAATAATATGCAAAACCCTACGCTTGGGGATGCTAGTTTTTCTATGTCTACTACTTGTTGCAATGATCATGATTGGGGAGATACTTCTTATGATCTTGAAAATTTATTTAAGCCCCATGATGAATATAATATTGATAATAGTGTTTGCAATAATATTGAAAGTGGGTTTGGAAGAGTGTCAACTTTATATCCCACATATTTGGATAATATTCAATCTTATGAATTTTTTGATAAAAGTAGGCTTGGAGAAATCATGACTTTAGTTAATGATAATCCCACTATTTTGGAAGAGTGTCAACTTCGCATGCATGTGGATCGTGTTGAAAATATTTTATGTGATAGCTATTTTGTTGAATTTTCTTATTATCCCACATGTAATTATTATGAGAGAGGAAAATATGGTCGTAGAAATTTTCATGATAAAAAATTACCTCTCGTTATGTTGAGATTGCTATTGTTTCTTTCCGCTTCCTTGCATATGCTAGTTTTTGCTTGCTATGATAATTTGTTTTCCTATAAGATGCCTATGCATAGGAAGTATGTTATACTTGGATGTGTTTGCCACGTGTTCCATGATGCTCTCTTTGCGCTTCAATAATTGTCTTTCATGTGAGCATCATCGAATTTCAATGCCTAGCTAGGGGCGTTAAACGATAGCGCTTGTTGGGAGGCAACCCAATTTTATTTTTAGTTTTTTTGCTTTACGAATAAATCTTTGATCTAGCCTCTGGTTAGATGTGTTTTTATGTTTTAATTAGTGTTTGTGCCAAGTTAAGCCTATAGGATCTTCTTGGATGAGTTATTTGATCTTGCTGTAATTTCCAGAAACTTTCTGTTCACGAAAACAATTGTTAAAAATTACCAGAACGTGATAAAATAGTGATTCCAATTGCTGCTGATCAATAAACAAATTTCCTAGGACTTCCTATTTTTTCTGATTTTTTGGAGTTCCATAATTTTGCGTTAGTTACATATTACTACAGACTGTTCTGTTTTTGACAGATTCTGTTTTTCGTGTGTTGTTTGCTTATTTTGATGAATCTATGGCTAGTAAAATAGTTTATAAACCATAGAGAAGTTGGAATACAGTAGGTTTTACACCAAAATAAATAAAGAATGAGTTCATTACAGTACCTTGAAGTGGTCTTTTGTTTTCTTTCGCTAACGGAGCTCACGAGATTTCTGTTGAGTTTTGTGTTGTGAAGTTTTCAAGTTTTGGGTGAAATCTTTTGATGGATTATGGAACAAGGAGTGGCAAGATCCTAAGCTTGGGGATGCCCATGGCACCCCCAAGATAATCTAGGGGGCATCCCCTCTTTCGTCTACTTCCATCGGTAACTTTACTTGGAGCTATATTTTTATTCACCACATGATATGTGTTTTGCTTGGAGCGTCTTGTATGATTTGAGTCTTTGCTTTTTATTTTACCACAATCATCCTTGCTGTACACACCTTTTGAGAGAGCCATACATGATTTGGAAATTATTAGAATACTCTTTGTGCTTCACTTATATCTTTTGAGTTATATAGTTTTGATCTAGTACTTCACTTATATCTTTTAGAGCACGGTGGTGGATTTGTTTTAAAGAAACTATTGATCTATCATGCTTCACTTAGATTATTTTGAGAGTCTTAAATAGCATGGTAATTTTCTTAAATAATCTTAATATGCTAGGTATTTAAAATAGTAAAACTTTCTTATGAGTGTGTTGGATACTAAGAAAAGTTTGATGCTTGATGATTGTTTTGAGATATGGAGGTAATAATATCAAAGTCGTGCTAGTTGAGTAGTTGTGAATTTGAGAAATGCTTGTGTTGATGTTTGCAAGTCCCTAAGCATGCACGTATGGTAAACGTTATGTAACAAATTTGAAACATGAGGTGTTCTTTGATTGTCCTCCTTATGAGTGGCGGTCGGGGACAAGCGATGGTCTTTTCCTACCAATCTATCCCCCTAGGAGCATGCACGTAGTGCTTTGGTTTTTGATGGCTTGTAGATTTTTGCAATAAGTATGTGAGTTCTCTATGACTAATGTTGAGTCCATGGATTATACGCACTCTCACCCTTCCATCATTGCTAGCCTCTTGATGCACTGCATTTCCCTTTCTCGCCTTGAGAGTTGGTGCAAACTTCGCCGGTGCATCCAAACCCCGTGATATGATACGCTCTTTCACACATAATCCTCCTTATATCTTCCTCAAAACAGTCACCATACCTACCTATTATGGCATTTCCATAGCCATTCCGAGATATATTGCCATGCAACTTTCCACCATTCCGTTCATCATGACACATTCATCATTGTCATATTGCTTAGCATGATCATGTAGTTGACATAGTATTTGTGGCAAAGCCACCGTTCATAATTCTTTCATACATGTCACTCTTGGTTGATTGCATATCCCGGTACACCGCCGGAGGCATTCATATAGAGTCATACTTTGTTCTAGTATCGAGTTGTAATCATTGAGTTGTAAGTAAATAGAAGTGTGATGATCATCATTTTTCTAGAGCATTGTCCCAAGTGAGGAATATAAAAAAAAGGCCATAAAAAAGAGAAGGCCCAAAAAAATGAGAGAAAAAGAGAGAAGGGACAATGCTATTATCCTTTGCCACACTTGTGCTACAAAGTAGCACCATAATCATCATGATAGAGAGTCTCTTGTTTTGTCACTTTCATATACTAGTGGGAATTTTTCATTATAGAACTTGGCTTGTATATTCCAACAATGGGCCTCCTCAAGTTCCCTAGGTCTTTGTGAGCAAACAAGTTGGATGCACACCCACTTAGTTTCTTTTGTTGAGCTTTAATGCATTTATAGCTCTAGTGCATCCATTGCATGGCAATCCGGCCCTACTCCTTGCATTAACATCAATCGATGGGCATCTCCATAGCCCATTGATTAGCCTCGTTGATGTGAGATCTTCTCCTTTTTGTCTTCTCCACATAACCCCCATCATCATATTCTATTCCACCCATAGTGCTATGTCCATGGCTCGCTCATATATTGCGTGAAAGTTTATAAGTTTGAGATTACTAAAGTATGAAACAATTGCTTGGCTTGTCATCGGGTTGTGCATGATAAGAGCATTCTTGTGTGACGAAAATGGAGCATGACTAAACTATATGATTTTGTAGGGATGAACTTTCTTTGGCCATGTTATTTTGAGAGGACATAATTGCTTAGTTAGTATGCTTGAAATATTATTATTTTTATGTCAATATGAACTTTTGTCTTGAATCTTTTGGATCTGAATATTCATACCACAATTAAGAAAAATTACATTGAAATTATGCCAAGTAGCACTCCGCATCAAAAATTCTGTTTTTATCATTTACCTACTGGAATTAAGCTTGGGGATGCCTGATACGTCTCCAACGTATCTATAATTTTTGATTGCTCCATGCTATATTATCTACTATTTTGGACATTATTGGGCTTTATTTTCCACTTTTATATTATTTTTGGGACTAACCTATTAACCGGAGGCCCAGCCCAGAATTGTTGTTTTTTGCCTATTTCAGAGTTTCGAAGAAACGGAATATCAAACGGAGCCCAAACGGAATGAAACCTTCGGGAACGTGATTTTCTCACCGAACATGATCCAGGAGACTTGGACCCTACGTCAAGGAAGCTTCGAGGAGGGCATGAGGTAGGGGGCGCGCCCACCCACCCAGGGCGTGCCCTCCACCCTCGTGGGCCCCACGATGCTCCACCGACGTACTTCTTCCTCCTATATATACCTACGTACCCCCAAACGATCAGATACGGAGCCAAAAACCTAATTCCACCGCCGCAACCTTCTGTACCCACGAGATCCCATCTTGGGGCCTGTTCCGGAGCTCCGCCGGAGGGGGCATCCACCACGGAGGGCTTCTACATCATCACCATAGCCCCTTCGACGAAGTGTGAGTAGTTTACCTCAGACCTTTGGGTCCATAGTTAGTAGCTAGATGGCTTCTTCTTCTCTCTTTTTGGATCTCAACACAATGTTCTCCCCCTCTCTCGTGTAGATCTATTCGATGTAATCTTCTTTTTGCGGTGTGTTTTTTGAGACCGATGAATTGTGGGTTTATGATCAAGATTATCTATGAACAATATTTGAATCTTCTCTGAATTCTTTTATGTATGATTGGTTATCTTTGCAAGTCTCTTGAATTATCAGTTTGGTTTGGCCTAGTAGATTGGTTTTTCTTGCAATCGGAGAAGTGCTTAGCTTTGGGTTCAATCTTGCGGTGTCCTTTCCCAAAGTGATGAGGGGCAGCAAGGCACGTCTAGTATTGTTGCCATCGAGGATAACAAGATGGGGTTTTTGTCATATTGCATGAATTTATCCCTCTACATCATGTCATCTTGCTTAAGGCGTTACTCTGTTTTCATGAACTTAATACTCTAGATGCATGCTGGATAGCGGTCGATGAGTGGAGTAATAGTAGTAGATGCAGGCAGGAGTCGGTCTACTTGTGTCGGATGTGATTGCCTATATACATGATCATACCTAGATATTCTCATAACTATGCTCAATTCTGTCAATTGCTCAACAGTAATCCGTTCACCCACCATAAAATACTTATGCTCTTGAGAGAAGCCACTAGTGAAATCTATGGCCCCCGGGTCTATCTTCATCATTTTAATCTTCCATCACTTTATTATTGCCTTTTCTTTTTTACTTTGCTTTTTATTTTACTTTGCATCTTTAACACAAAAATACCAAAAATATTATCTATCATCTCTATCAAATCTCACTCTCGTAAGTGACCGTGAAGGGATTGACAACCCCTTATCGCGTTGGTTGCGAGGAGTTATTTGCTTTGCGTAGGTACGAGGGACTCACGGGTAGCCTCCTACTGGATTGATACCTTGGTTCTCAAAAACTGAGGGAAATACTTACGCTACTTTGCTGCATCATCCTTTCCTCTTCAAGGAAATCCAATGCAGTGCTCAAGAGGTAGCAGATGGCACGGGACTCTTCTGGTCCATCTCCAATGCTCCGTGGGCTTCTTCTGGTCCATAAAAAATCATCAAAAGTTGGCACGTCAATTGGACTCCATTTGGTATTCCTTTTCTGTAAAACTCAAAAACAAGGAAACAACAGAAACTGGCACTGGGCTCTAGGTTAATAGGTTAGTCCCAAAAATCATATAAAATAGCATGTAAATGTTGGGGAACGTAGTAATTACAAAAAAATTCCTATGCACACGCAAGATCATGGTGATGCATAGCAACGAGAAGGGAGAGTGTTGTCTACGTACCCTCGTAGACCGTAAGCGGAAGCGTTTATCAACAAGGTTGATATAGTCGTACACCTTTATAATCCGTCCCGATCAAGTACCGAACGTACAACACCTCCGCGTTCAGCACACGTTCAGCTCGATGACGTCCTCGCCTTCTCGATCCAGCAAGAGGGGCGAAGTAGTAGATGAGTTCTGGCAGCACGACGGCGTGGTGTTGTGTTGGTGAAGAACAATCTCCGCAGGGCTTCGCCTAAGCACTACGAAAACTTTGACGGAGGATAAACAAGAGGGGACAGGGTATCCGGCACACTGCTTGGTGTTTCTTGATGTGTCTTGGGTGCTAGCCCTACCCCTCTATTTATATGTTGAGCCTTGGGGTCGAAACTTGGAGTAAAAGCCTCCACAAAGTCGGTTTCACCCGAAAGGCAAGAGTCCTTTTCGGTCTCCAGGGCCAGACGCCATGGTTCCCGGTGTCTGGACCTAGACGCCAGGGACCCTAGCATTTTGCCCCTGGATTCCGCAAAACTTCCTTTTGCGCTTTCCAAAAACCTCGTGGGCTTTCCCGTTTGGCCCAGATAAAGTGTTCTCATGCCCAAACATTTCAGGAAACATCTGGAACCCCTTCCGATGGATTCCGGAACCCTTCCGGAGATCAAACACTACTATCCACATGTCAATCTTTACTTCCGGACCATTCTGGAGTTCCTCGTCATATCCGTGATCTCATCCGAAACTCCGAACAACATTCGGTCACCAACATACATAACTCATAGTACTATATCGTCAATGAACGTTAAGCGTGCGGACCCTACGGGTTCGAGAACTATGTAGACATGACCGAGACACCTTTTCTGGTCAATAACCAATAGTGGAACCTGGATGCCCATATTGGCTCCTACATATTCTACGAAGATCTTTATCGGTCAGACCGCATAACAACATGCGTTGTTCCCTTTGTCATCGGTATGTTACTTGCCCAAGATTCGATCGTCGGTATCTCAATACCTAGTTCAATCTCGTTACCGGCAAGTCTCTTTACTCATTCTGTAATACATCATCTCGCAACTAACTCATTAGTTACAATGCTTGCAAGGCTTATAGTGATGTGCATTACCGAATGGACCCAGAGATACCTCTCTGACAATCGGAGTGACAAATCCTAATCTCGAAATACGCCAACCCAACAAGTACCTTCGGAGACACCTGTAGAGCACCTTTATAATCACCCAGTTACGTTGTGATGTTTGGTAGCACACAAAGTGTTCCTCCGGTAAACGGGAGTTGCATAATCTCAGTCATAGGAACATGTATAAGTCATGAAGAAAGCAAAAGCGGATACTAAACGATCAAGTGCTAAGCTAACGGAATGGGTCAAGTCAATCACATCATTCTCCTAATGATGTGATCCCGTTAATCAAATGACAACTCATGTCTATGGCTAGGAAACATAACCATCTTTGATCAACGAGCTAGTCAAGTAGAGGCATACTAGTGACACTCTGTTTGTCTATGTATTCACACAAGTATTACGTTTCCGGTTAATACAATTCTAACATGAATAATAAACATTTATCATGAGAATGAGGAAATAAATAATAACTTTATTATTGCCTCTAGGGCATATTTCCTTCAGTCTCCCACTTGCACTAGAGTCAATAATCTAGTTCACATCGCCATGTGATTTAACACCAATAGTTCACATCACCATGTGATTAACACCCATTGTTCACATCGTCATGTGATCAACACCCAAAGGGTTTACTAGAGTCAATAATCTAGTTCACATTGCTATGTGATTAACACCCAAAGAGTACTAAGGTGTGATCATGTTTTGCTTGTGTGAGAAGTTTAGTCAACGGGTCTGCCACCTTCAGATCCGTATGTATTTTGCAAATTTATATGTCAACAATGCTCTGCACGGAGCTACTCTAGCTAATTGCTCCCACTTTCAATATGTATCCAGATTGAGACTTAGAGTCATCTGGATCAGTGTCAAAACTTGCATCGACGTAACCCTTTACGCATTTAACCTTTTGTCACCTCCATAATCGAGAAATATATTCCACTAAGGATAATTTTGACCACTGTCCAGTGATCTACACCTAGATCACTATTATACTCCCTTGCCAAAATCAGTGTAGGGTATATAATAGATCTGGTACACAGCATGGCATACTTTATAGAACCTATGGCTGAAGCATAGGGAATGACTTTCATTCTCTTTCTATCTTCTGTCGTGGCCTGGCTTTGAGTCTTACTCAATTTCACACCTTGTAACACAGCCAAGAACTCTTTCTTTGACTGTTCCATTTTGAACTACTTCAAAATCTTGTCAAGGTATGTACTCATTGAAAAACTTATCAAGCGTCTTGATCTATCTCTATAGATCTTGATGCTCAATATGTAAGCAGCTTCACCGAGGTCTTTCTTTGAAAAACTCCTTTTAAACACTCATTTATGCTTTGCAGAATAATTCTACATTATTTTCGATCAACAATATGTCATTCACATATAGTTATCAGAAATGTTGTAGTGTTCCCACTCACTTTCTTGTAAATACAGGCTTCACCGAAAGTCTGTATAAAACTATATGCTTTAATCAACTCATCAAAGCGTATATTCCAACTCCGAGATGCTTGCACCAGTCCACAGATGGATTGCTGGAGCTTACACATTTTGTTAGCACCTTTAGGATTGACAAAACCTTTTGGTTGCATCATATACAACTCTTCTTTAATAAATCCATTAAGGATTGCAGTTTTGTTATCCATTTGCCAGATTTCTTAAAATGTGGCAATTGCTAACATGATTCAGACATACTTTAAGCATCGATACGAGTGAGAAAATCTCATCGTAGTCAACACCTTGAACTTTGTCAAAAACCTTTTTCGACAAGTCTAGCTTTGTAGATAGTAACACTACTATCAACGTATGTCTTCCTCTTGAAGATCCATTTATTTTCTATGGCTTGCCGATCATCAGGCAAGTCAACCAAAGTCCATACTTTGTTCTCATACATGGATCCTATCTTAGATTTCATGGCCTCAAACCATTTCGCGGAATCTGGGCTCATCATCGCTTCCTCATAGTTCGTAGGTTCGTCATGATCAAGTAACATGACCTCCAGAATAGGATTACCGTACGACTCTGGTGCGGATCTTACTCTGGTTGACCTACGAGGTTCGGTAGTAACTTGATCTGAAGTTTCATGATCAACATCATTAGATTCTTCACTAATTGGTGTAGGTGTCACAGGAACTGGTTTCTGTGATGAAGTACTTTCCAATAAGGGAGCGGGTACAGTTACCTCATCAAGTTCTACTTTCCTCCCACTCACTTCTTTCGAGAGAAACTCCTTCTCTAAAAAGGATCCATTCTTAGCAACAAAAGTCTTGCCTTCGGATCTGTGATAGAAGGTGTACCCAACTGTCTCTTTTGGGTATCCTATGAAGACACATTTCTCCGATTTGGGTTTGAGCTTATCAGGTTGAAAACTTTTTCACATAAGCATCGCAACCCCAAACTTTAAGAAACGACAGCTTAGGTTTCTTGCTAAACCACAGTTCATACAGTGTCGTCTCAATGGATTTAGATTATGCCCTTTTTAACGTGAATGCAGTTGTCTCTAATGCAAAACCCTGAAACGATAGTGGTAGATCGATAGGAAACATCATAGATTGCACTATATCCAATAAAGTACAGTTATGACGTTCGGACACACCATTATGTTGTGTTTTTCCAGGTGGCATGAATTTGTGAAACTATTCCACATTGTTTTAATTGAAGACCAAACTCGTAACTCAAATATTCGTCTCTGCGATCAGATCGTAGAAACTTTATTTTCTTGTCACGATGATTTTCCACTTCACTCTGAAATTCTTTGAACTTTTCAAATGTTTCAGACTTATGTTTCATCAAGTAGATATACCCATATCTGCTCAAATCATCTGTGAAGGTCAGAAAATAACGATACCCACCGCGAGCCTCAACACTCATCGGATCGCATACATCAGTATGTATTATTTCCAATAAGTCAGTTGCTTGCTCCATTGTTCCGGAGAACGGAATCTTAGTCATCTTGCCCATGAGGCATGGTTCGTAAGCATCAATTGATTCATAATCAAGTGATTCCAAAAGCGCATCAGCATGGATTTTCTTCATGCGCTTTACACCAATATGACCTAAATGGCAGTGACACAAATAAGTTGCACTATCATTACTAACTTTGCATCTTTTGGCTTCAATATTATGAATATGTGTATCACTATGATCGAGATTCAATAAACCATTCACATTGGGTGTATGACTATTGAAGGTTTTATTCATGTAAACAGAACAACAAGTATTCTCTAACTTTAAATGAATAACCGTATTGCAATAAACATGATCAAATCATATTCATGCTTAACGCAAACACCAAATAACATTTATTTAGGTTCAACACTAATCCCGAAAGTATAGGGAGTGTGCGATGATGATCATATCAATCTTGGAACCACTTCCAACACACATCGTCACTTCACCCTTAACTAGTCTCTGTTCATTATGCAACTCCTGTTTTGAGTTACTACTCCTAGCAACTGAACTAGTATCAAATGCCGAGGGGTTGCTATAAACACTAGTAAAGTACACATCAATAACATGTATATCCAATATACTTTTGTTCACTTTTCCATCCTTCTTATCCGCCAAGTATCTAGGTCAGTTCCACTTCCAGTGACCAGTCCTTTTGCAGTAGAAGCACTTAGTCTCAGGCTTAGGTCCAGACTTGGGCTTCTTCACTTGAGCAGCAACTTGCTTGTCGTTCTTCTTGAAGTTCCCCTTCTTCCCTTTGCCCTTTTCCTTGAAACTAGTGGTCTTGTTAACCATCAACACTTGATGCTCTTTATTGATTTCTACCTTCATCGGTTTCATCATCATGAAAAACTCGGAAATCTTTTTCGTCATCCCTTGCATACTATAGTTCATCACGAAGTTCTACTAACTTGGTGATGGTGACTAGTTAGTTATGTCAATCACTATTTTATCTGGAAGACTAACTCCCACTTGATTCAAGCGATTGTAGTACCCAGACAATCTGAGCACCTGCTCACTGCTTTAGCTATTCTCCTCCATCTTTTAGCTATAGAACTTGTTGGAGACTTAATATCTCTCAACGCGGGTATTTGCTTGAAATATTAACTTCAACTCCTGGAACATCTCATATGGTCCATGACGTTCAAAACGTCTTTGAAGTCCCGATTCTAAGCCGTTAAGCATGGTGCACTAAACTATCAAGTAGTCACCATATTGAGCTAGCCAAACATTCATAACGTCTTCATCTGCTCCTGCAATAGGTCTGTCACCTAGCGGTGCATCAAAGACATAATTATTCTGTGCAGCAATGAGGGTAAACCTCAGATCATGGACCCAGTCCGCATCATTACTATCATCTTTCAACTTAGTTTTCTCTAGGAACACATATAAAACATAGGGAAGCAACAACGCGAGCTATTGATCTACAACATTATTTGCAAAATACTATCAGGACTAAGTTCATGATAAATTTAAGTTCAAGTAATCATATTACTTAAGAACTCCCACTTAGGTAGACATCCCTCTAATCATCTAAGTGATCACGTGATCCAAATCAACTAAACCATGTCCGATCATCACGTGAGATGGAGTAGTTTTCAGTGGTGAACATCACTATGTTGATCATATCTACTATATGATTCACGCTCGACCTTTCGGTCTCAAAGGTTCCGAGGCCATATCTGCATCTCGCTAGGCTCGTCAAGTTTAACCTGAGTATTCTGCGTATGCGAAACTGGCTTGCACCGTTGTAGATGGACGCAGAGCTTATCACACCCGATCATCACGTGGTGTCCGGGCACGACGAACTTTGGCAACGGTGCATACTCAGGAGAACACTTATACCTTGAAATTTAGTGAGAGATCATCTTATAATGCTACCGTCAAACAAAGCAAGATAAGATGCATAAAAGATAAACATCACATGCAATCAATATAAGTGATATGATATGGCCATCATCATCTTGTGCTTGTGATCTCTGACGGTGTCCTGGACTAGGGGGTACTCACCACGTCGTCTCCCGATCGGTTGGATTGGGCCGAGGACCCCCACGGTGTATGCTCATGGGCCAGTTCGGACGACCTCTGCCGCATACAACGAAGAGTCCACAAGACTTGGCGCCCAAGACAAGGACTCTCCTAAACCCTAGGCCTCCGGTGTCTTATATAAACTGAGGCCAGGCTAGTCAATAAACAATCTGAGATTCATTACTACAATCTCGTGGTAGACACATGTACTCTGTACTACACCCATATGAATACAATCAAAAGCAGCATGTAGGGTATTATCTCATCAAGAGAGCCCGAAGCTGGGTAAAACCCCGTGTCCATGTTACCATCGCTCCAAGACGCCTAGCTTAGGACCCCTACTACGAGATATGCCGGATTTGACACCAACATTGGTGCTTTCATTGAGAGCCTGCTAGGTGATCGCTGCAGATTGATGGGATGACCAGGTGATATTTTTTCAGTTAGATCTATTCGGTATAAACTATCCTTTTTGCAAGATTACTGCTGCCGCCGTGAGCTCCCTATTCGCAGTTAAATCAAGATCAGAAAAAAGTGTCCGGCGACTGGCCGTGTGCTAAGTCCGGCCTCCACCGCGACTCCCATGTGCCGCAGCCGAGGAGTTATCAAGCGGCGCAAGGAATCACGCTGCATGGAGCAGTATTGCGTGCCTTCAACAGCACACGAGTTCGGCTCGGTGGCGGCCGCAGGGAGATTCCACCTTTTCTTTATTATTTAATCAAGCAGAGGTTGTTTATGCTTTTTACTACTGATCCTCGTTCATGCACTGTCCCGTGGAGCAATCAATTAGTATTACTAGTTGTGGCACGTTAATCGAGGTGTGACTAGTTCTATGTGCTAGCCTATTTGGTTGCCTCCCACGTAAAGCAACCAGCACCTCGGTGCAATTCCTTTTCTCCTATGGAGATCCGGGCTCAGGCAGCAGGCAGATCGCAGTAAGGCATATGTTCGCGTCCACTGCTTGGCGATATATCGGATCCGGCCTCAATATGGCCCACGTGTGATCCGGTCGAAGGAATAGTGCGGAGCAGTGCACTGATCAGAGCTCGGCTCGATGGCAGCGCACCACAGGAAGACTTATTTCTCTTCTTTTTTTTTAATTCAATACCTGTGTAGTCGACTGCTGGTTGTCTTCTACTTTTTCTGACAAATACGCAGAATAGAAGTGCTGCTACGCATATCGAGGATTGGCTTTGGAGCATGTTCGGCACGGATTAGTTCGTCCGTTTGCTTCGGTCTGCTACAGTTGTCGCTGCTGGCGTTCAGAGAAATTCTACCGACGTTGGTACCTGGCACCAGTCCAGCCAGCCTCTCCCTGTCACCTTGGCAGGTCGACCTTCGCCGACATCGGTGTGCCACGACGCCAATGCGCCATTGAGCTAGCCTCAGCACTCAGGCCATATTTACCAAACTTTTTTCGCATAAATTAATTATGCACCTTTTTTTCCATTGTTATTTTTTGGTTTGCACTATTTTACCTGTGCAGGCAATTGACTTAGATCGGGTCGGACTATCCCCTCGGCATGGTGTCCTCGCCGTCCACCTCCGTCGACCGAATCGTGTCGTCACCTTGGAGAGCTGCCCTGTGTTGGCAACCCCACATCATCGCTTCATCAACCTACTCGGCCGGATATTCCAGTGTCACCTGGCGACCTGCTTCATCACCTCGGCTAGACTAGGGGCTTGAAATCTTCGAAGTGCTGAGCTTTTCGCTCGGCCACATCGGGCTTGGGGGCTGAGACCTTGTCTCGCACCAAGCTCGGACCGCGTCATCAACGCCGAACACATTAACCAGCTAAGTCGCTTTCATGCTCAAAGACTCTCAGTTTTAAATTTTGTTCGGTTCGGCCAAGCATTATACTTTTTTGGCAAAAAGTTGCTTGTGAAAAACTTCCTTGTCGAAACTTTGTTTGCGACACACAAATTCTAATACCCCGTTTACTTGGGGTCACCCTTGCTGGAGCTTCTCCTCTTGCATATGATTATACTTATACGGCTTCGTTCCTTGTTCGTGTATTATGCCACAATATGCACCGTATTGACCTAAGTGATTTGCAAGCTGGGTTGCCTTGCTCCTGTGTTTACCCCTACGTTCCCGATTGTTCGGCTAGGGAGTAAAGGGAGCACCTATGCGATTGTCATGATCGGGTTACCCGAGCCGGACCTCAGACTGGGTGAAGCCGAAAGCTAGCGCTCTTACTATTTTCAATTATGGTCGGCACACAACGGAACTCATGAGTACAAAAAATCTATTGCACAAGTCTCCTATTAACAATGAGCACCGAAGAAAGGTATCGGTGGGGGTACTATTTTCTTCGAAGATGCTTCTTACACTTTATCAGTAATATAGCGCAAGTTCCCTGAGCGCGCTTCGTCTGTTACAGCCTTATGACATGATTGCCTGGTTATCGAAAACACCGTCGATATTCTCGACAGGTGGAGTACATAACACTTTTCGGTCCTTGATCGAAGAGGGAGAAGCCGACGGTCGGTTAAGACGCGTTTAAAGTTCGGGTGAACATAGATATTATATAAGTACTTCGGTACATACAATCATTCTTTTACCCAAGTCACTCGGGGCTCTTAGATTTATGTGAGCTCTTTTATAAATAAGTGTTCTTCTTCTTAGTCGTTGCAATGTCTTTTTTCTATCACTCCTTTTTTCGACGCAAGTGTGAGGTCAATAGCCGGGGAGCCTAATTTCTCTCTCAAAGCCGCTAAACTGGCCTAACGAGAAGCACTCCGCCTTGAGGATAGGAGGTTGAAGCCGTAGGCTGACCCGATTGCAGTCTTGAGATAGGATGTGTCATGTTAAAGCACGACAGAAGCACAGTTCTCTTTTTTCTAAGACCAATTTTCTGATTGGCACCGAACAATTGATCTAGTTCGGACGTCGAGTTTTTACTGACGTTTTTTGGTTTTCCTAGCCTATGCACTTTTCAACTATTTGTGTGTTTTCCGCATAAAGTCTCGCAGTGCAATGTCGGGCACCTTCGGCAAAACTTCTCGGATATTGCTATATATGCATCAGTTTCGAATTGCGTCTTCGGTCAATAGTTGGGTTGCCCGGCTCCTGCTTGCCTCCTATATTTCGCTTTGTTCGGTTAGGTGTGCAAAAGGAGAACCACTGCGATTGTGCTTCCAGCTCGCATGGTTAAGCACCTCGGTGGAGAAAGCCGAAAACTGACTTTCACAATAAGCGTGAACTGGTCAGCGATCCGATGACTATGTTAAATGTCGGGCCGTTCATAACATTGGCCGAAGTGTTTACGGCTTGACCTAGGATGTCGCCGAACACTAACCGAGGGCTCATAGCTAGCTTCCCCGGTTTCAAGCTCCTATGACTAAGTGAAAGTTATAAAGCCCGCATATCTGATTGCCTCGTTTCTGCTAACACAACCGCCTCCGGGCACCGAGACGTCGGCTAAGGGTTGTTTTTTTAGTGCGGAAACACCTTGCATAGTATCCACCAATGGGTAGAAGCTGACGATGGGCCACTTTCAACTGATAAACGGTCGCAATGGAGTCAAAATAATGATGTAAAGTACTTGGATACATAGAATCATTACACATAATCTGTGATTTTACTTTGGACATCGATCCTTAATTCGGCCACCCGTGCCCACATTAAGGCTCGGGGGCTACTGGGCTTCGTGCTCATTATTTACAAATATTAAAGGGCACATCGATCCCCTGATCTGGTGTTGCCACCCGACCCGATGTCTCGGGGGCTACTGCATCGACAATCCAATGCAGAAAATTTAAAGCGCAATATAGTTTTCGAGGAGATTATTATCCTCAGGTTGGTCGGCCGCACCCAACCTGAGTCTCGAGGACCTTGCACACCGCGTTTCTATCCTTAAGTATGCTGCCAAGCTGGGAATCGATCCTTAGGCTGATTTTATGAATCGACTTGAGTCTCAGGGGCTACTAGGGTCAGCGGTCTGATTTGTTCCTTCAGGTGCATCCCGGATATTAGGCCAACATGCACCGTGTGGGCTACTAGCTATACATCTCGGCAAAGATTACATTGCATAATTTGGAATTAAATTCATGAATTACAGCCCATGGCCGAGGTGGTGCACCACCTCGGATACAGGCCGGCGTTGGTGCTCGACTACAATAGACACCCCGGAAGCAGTCCGGCATAAAGCTCGGACGCCAGTGGCTGGCTCCGTAGAGGGCATTTCTGGCATTAAGCTCGGCTAAACTCCTTCAACTTTTTTGAACCAAGGTGATCTATGACACCTCGAATACAGTCCGGCGTTGGAGCTCGGATACAGTCCGGCGTTGGATCTTGGACATAATCCGGCGTTGGAGCTCGGATACAGACCGGCGTTGGAGCTTGGACATAATCCGGCGTTGGAGCTCGGATATAGACCGGTGTTGGAGCTTGGACATAGTCCGGCGTTGGAGCTCGGATACATTCCGGCGTTGGAGCTCGGAAGCGGTCCGGCGTTGGTGCTCG
Organism: Aegilops bicornis; assembly: GCA_021605145.1. Classification (NCBI taxonomy): domain Eukaryota; kingdom Viridiplantae; phylum Streptophyta; class Magnoliopsida; order Poales; family Poaceae; genus Aegilops; species Aegilops bicornis. The sequence goes on along the minus strand of CM038674.1, from coordinate 615,792,223 downwards.
GCTGCTAAAGATACCTCGAATACAGTCCGGCGTTAGAGCTCGGACGCTAGAGGATGTTGCCACTCAGGAACAACTTCAAAGCCGAGGCGTGGCATAAAAATAACAAAGGCATTGATAAAGGCCGGAAACTTAAAGGGGATCCTCGGATACCCGACATGTAAACTCTTTGGATTCACTTTGGCGATCCTCAAGATCGAAGATGGAAAGATTTGTTGAACCAGTTTTCAAGACCGACGACCGAAGATGAAGAACAGTTCGGAAGAATCGAGGAGCGTCCCCAACTTGAAGACCGGTTCAGGGGGCTACTGATGGTGTCCTGGACTAGGGGGTACTCACCACGTCGTCTCCCGATCGGTTGGATTGGGTCGAGGACCCCCACGGCCGTATACTCATGGGCCAGTTCAGACGACCTCTGCCGCATACAAGGAAGACTCCACAAGACTTGGCGCCCAAGACAAGGACTCTCCTAAACCCTAGGCCTCCGGTGTCTTATATAAACCGAGGCCAGGCTAGTCAATAAACAATCTGAGATTCATTACTACAATCTCGTGGTAGACACATGTACTCTGCACTACACCCATATGAATACAATCAAAAGCAGCATGTAGGGTATTATCTCATCAAGAGAGCCCGAAGCTGGGTAAAACCCTGTGTCCATGTTGCCATCGCTCCAAGATGCCTAGCTTAGGACCCCTACTACGAGATATGCCGGATTTTACACCGACAATCTCCATCTCCGTAGCACCGTCATCATCACCATCGTCACCGGCGCGACACCTTGATCTCCGTCGTAGCATTGTTGTCGTCTCGCCAACTTATGCTTCTATGACTATCGCTACCGCTTAGTGATAAAGTAAAGCATTACAGGGCGATTGCATTGCATACAATAAAGCGACAACCATATGGCTCCTGCCAGTTGCCGATAACTCGGTTACAAAACATGATCATCTCATACAATAAAATATAGCATCATGTCTTGACCATATCACATCACAACATGCCCTGCAAAAACAAGTTAGACGTCCTTTACTTTGTTGTTGCGAGTTTTATGTGGCTGCTATGGGCTGAGCAAGAACCGTTCTTACCTACGCATCAAAACCACAATGATAGTTCGTCAAGTTAGTGATGTTTTAACCTTCTCAAGGACCGGGCGTAGCCACACTCGATTCAACTAAAGTTGGAGAAACTGACACCCGCCAGCCACCTGTGTGCAAAGCACGTCGGTAGAACCAGTCTCGCCAGTGGCGTCTGGCGTAATGTCGGTCCGGACTGCTTCATCCAACAATACCGACGAACCAAAGTATGACATGCTGGTAAGCAGTATGACTTATATCGCCCACAACTCACTTGTGTTCTACTCGTGCATATAACATCTACGCATCAACCTGGCTCGAATACCACTGTTGGGGAACGTAGTAATTACAAAAAAATTCCTACACACACGCAAGATCATGGTGATGCATAGCAACGAGAGGGGAGAGTGTTGTTCACGCACTCGTGAGACCGTGGCGGAAGCGTTTATCAACGCGGTTGATGTAGTCGTACACCTTCACGATCCATCCCGATCAAGTACCGAACATACGGCACCTCCACGTTCAGCACACGTTCAGCTCGATGACGTCCTCGCCTTCTCGATCTAGCAAGAGGGGCGAAGTAGTAGATGAGTTCCGGTAGCACGACGGCGTGGTGTAGGTGTTGGTGAAGAACAATCTCCGCAGGGCTTCGCCTAAGCACTACAAAAACTTTGATGGAGGATAAACTAGAGAGGACAGGGTAGCCGGCACACAACTTGGTGTTTCTTGATGTGTCTTGGGTGCTAGCCCTACCCCTCTATTTATATGTTGAGCCTTGGGGTCGAAACTTGGAGTAAAAGCCTCCACAAAGTCGGTTTCACCCGAAAGGCAAGAGTCCTTTTCGGACTCCAGGGCCAGACGCCAGGGTTCCCAGCGTCTCGACTCAGACGCCAAGGACCCTGGCGTCTGGCCCCTGGACTCCGCAAAACTTCCTTTTGCGCTTTCCAAAAACCTCGTGGGCTTTCCCCTTTGGCCCAGACAAAGTGTTCTCGTGCCCAAACATTTCGGGAAACATCCGGAACCCCTTCCGATGGATTCCGGAACCCTTCCAAAGATCAAACACTACTATCCACATATCAATCTTTACTTATGGACCATTCCGGTGTTCCTCGTCATATCCGTGATCTCATCCGAAACTCCAAACAACATTCGGTCACCAACATACATAACTCATAGTACTATATCGTCAATGAACGTTAAGCGTGCAGACCCTACGGGTTCGAGAACTATGTAGACATGACCGAGACACCTCTCTGGTCAATAACCAATAGCGGAACCTGGATGCCCATATTGGCTCCTACATATTCTACAAAGATCTTTATCGGTCGACCGCATAACAACATACGTTGTTCCCTTTGTCATCGGTATGTTACTTGCCCAAGATTCGATCATCGGTATCTCAATACCTAGTTCAATCTCGTTACCGGCAAGTCTCTTTACTCGTTCCGTAATACATCATCTCGCAACTAACTCATTAGTTACAATGCTTGCAAGGCTTATAATGATGTGCATTACCGAGTGGGCCCAGAGATACCTCTTTGACAATCGGAGTGATAAATCCTAATCTCGAAATACGCCAACCCAACAAGTACCTTCGGAGACACTTGTAGAGCACCTTTATAATCACCCAGTTACGTTGTGACGTTTGGTAGCACACAAAGTGTTCCTCCGGTAAACGGGAGTTGCATAATCTCATAGTCATAGGAACATGTATAAGTCATGAAGAAAGCAATAGCGGAATACTAAACGATCAAGTGCTAAGCAAGTTAATCACATCATTCTCCTAATGATGTGATCCCGTTAATCAAATGACAACTGATGTCTATGGCTAGGAAACATAACCATCTTTGATCAACGAGCTAGTCAAGTAGAGGCATACTAGTGACACTCTGTTTGTCTATGTATTCACACCAGTATTACGTTTTCGGTTAATATAATTCTACCATGAATAATAAACATTTATAATGAGAATAAGGAAATAAATAATAACTTTATTATTGCCTCTAGGGCATATTTCCTTCAATAAATGCATATAAAACACCCAAGATGGATAATATAATAGCATGGAACAATCAAAAATAATAGATATGTTGGAGACGTATCATGTAGCAGCCGCCGTCGACGCGACCACGGTCCCCAATTTGGCCTCCCCCTCCATGCCGCCACCCGGATTTGCCTCACCTCGGCCGGTCACCGTCGTGTCAAAGCTGCCTACGAAGAAGTAGTGTGCCGCCAAGCCACGCGGGGGAGGCGTGAAGCGGCAGATGACGTGGGGGCGCAACCCGGTGAAGGAAATATGCCCTAGAGGCAATAATAAAGTTGTTATTTTATATTTCCTTATTCATGATAAAGGGTTATTATTTATGCTAGAATTGTATTGATCGTAAACCTAAATATATGTGTGAATACATAAACAAACACCATGTCCCTAGTGAGCCTCTACTTGACTAGCTCATTGATCAAAGATGGTTAAGGTTTCCTAACCATGGACATGAGTTGTCATTTGAGAACGGAATCACATCATTAGAAGAATAATGTGATGGACAAGACCCATCCGTTAGCTTAGCATTATGATCGTTTAGTTTTATTGCTATTGTTTTCTTCATGTCAAATACATGTTCCTTAGACTATGAGATTATGCAACTCCCGAATACCGGAGGAACACCTTGTGTGCTATCAAACATCACAACGTAACTGGGTGATTATAAAGATGCTCTACAGGTGTCTCCGATGGTGTTTGTTGAGTTGGCATAGATCAAGATTAGGATTTGTCACTCCGAGTATCAGAGGGGTATCTTTGGGCCCTCTCGGTAATGCACATCACTATAAGCCTTGCAAGCATTGTGAATAATGAGTTAGTTGCAGGATGAAGCATTACAGAACGAGTAAAGAGACTTACCTGTAATGAGATTGAACTAGGTATGAGGATACCGACGATCGAATCTCGGGCAAGTAACATGTCGATGACAAAGGGAACAACGTATGTTGTATGCGGTTTGACCTGTAAAGATCTTCGTAGAATATGTAGGAGCCAATATGAGCATCCAGGTTCCGCTGTTGGTTATTGACCGGAGATGTGTCTCGGTCATGTCTACATAGTTCTCGAACCCGTAGGGTCCGCACGCTTAACGTTCTGTGACGATTTGTATTATGAGTTATGTGATTTGATGAGTAAAGTTTGTTAGGATTCCCGGATGAGATCGGGGACATGACGAGGAGTCCCGAAATGGTCGAGACATAAAGATCGATATATTGGAAGGCTATATTCGGACATCGAAAAGGTTCCGAGTGATTCAGGTATTTTTTGGAGTACCGGAGAGTAACGGGAATTCATATTGGGCCTTAATGGGTCATACGGGAAAGGAGAGAAAGGCCTCAAGGGTGGCCGCGCCCCTTCCCCATGGACTGGTCCAAATTGGACTAGGGAAAGGGGACGCCCCCTTCCTTCCTTCTCCTTCTCCCTTCCCTTTTTCCTATTCCATGTGGGAGGTGGAATCCTACTAGGACTGGGGAGTCCTAGTGGGACTCCACGATATCTACTACACAACCTTCTTCTTGTAGACGTTGTTGGGCCTCCAAGTGTAGAGATTTGTAGGACAGTAGCAAATTTCCCTCAAGTGGATGTGTTGGAAATATGCCCTAGAGGCAATAATAAAAGCATTATTATTATATTTCCTTGTTTATGATAATTGTCTTTTGTTCATGCTATAATTGTATTATCCGAAAATCGTAATACACGTGTGAATACATGCATAGACCACAATACGTCCCTAGTAAGCCTCTAGTTGACTAGCTCGTTGGTCAACCGATAGTCATGGTTTCCTGACTATGGACATCAGATGTCATTGACAACGGGATCACATCATTAGGAGAATGACGTGATGGACAAGACCCAATCCTAAGCATAGCACAAGATCGTGTAGTTCGTTTTGCTAGAGCTTTTTCAATGTCAAGTATCTCTTCCTTAGACCATGAGATCGTGTAACTCCCGGATACCGTAGGAGTGCTTTGGGTGTACCAAACGTCACAATGTAACCGGGTGACTATAAAGGTGCACTACAGGTATCTCCGAAAGTGTCTGCTGGGTTGACACGGATCGAGACTGGATTTGTCACTCCGTATGACGGAGAGGTATCTCTGGGCCCACTCGGTAATGCATCATCATAATGAGCTCAAAGTGACCAAGTGTTTGGTCACGGGATCATGCATTACGGTCTGAGTAAAGTGACTTGCGGTAACGAGACTGAACGAGGTATTGGGATACCGACGATCGAGTCTCGGGCTTGTAACGCATCGATTGACAAAGGGAATAGTATACTGAGGGTTGCTTGAATCCTCGACATCGTGGTTCATCCGATGACATCATCGAGGAGCATGTGGGAGCCAACATGGGTATCCAGATCCCGCTGTTGGTTATTGACCGAGAGCCGTCTCGGTCATGTTCAGATGTCTCCCGAACCCGTAAGGTCTACACACTTAAGGTTCGGTGACGCTAGGGTTATTAGGAAGACTTGTATGTGATTACCGAATGTTGTTCGGAGTCCCGGATGAGATCCCGGACATCACGAGGAGTTCCAGAATAGTCCGGAGGTAAAGATTTATATATGGGAAGTTGTCATAAGGACACCGGAAGGTTTCGGGGGCTTATCGGTATTGTACCGGGGCCACTGGAAAGGTTCCGGGGGTCCACGGAGAGGGGCCAGCCCTCCCGGGGGGCCACACGGGCTGCGTGGGGCAGGAGCCAGCCCCTGGAGGGCTGGGCGCCCCCCCCCCCTTGGGCCCATGCGCCTAGGGTTGGGGAACCCTAGAGGGGCGCCTTGCTTGGGGGCAAGTCCCCCTCCCCGGCCGACGCCTCTAGATCCCATCTAGAGGGGCCGCCCCTGCCCTTCCCCTATAAATAGAGGGGTGAGGGGAGGGCTGAACACATAAGCCAAGGCGCAGCCCCTCCCCTCCCCAACACCTCTCCTCCTCCGTACGTGCTTGGCGAAGCCCTGTCGGAGTACTGCTGCACCAACAACACCACGCTGTCGTGCTGCCATTGGAGCTGTCTTCCTCAACCTATCCTTCCTCCTTGCTGGATCAAGACGGAGGAGACGTCGTCCGTACCGTACGTGTGTTGAACGCGGAGGTGCTGTCCGTTCGGCACTTGGTCATCGGTGATCTGAATCACGGCGAGTACGACTCCATCATCACCATCCCCTTGAACGCTTCCGCACTCGATCTACAAGTGGTATGTAGATGCAAACTCACTCCCTTGACTCGTTGCTTAGATGAACTCATAGATGGATCTTGGTGAAACCGTGAGGAAAAATTTTAATTTTCTCGCAACGCTCCCCAACAATGGCATCATGAGCTAGGTCTATGCGTAGTTCTCTATTGCACGAGTAGAACACAATTTGGTTGCGGGCGTAGATCTTGTCAACTTGCTTGCCGCTACTAGTCTTATCTTGCTTCAGCGGTATTGTGGGATGAAGCGGCCGGACTAACCTTACACGACGCTTACGTGAGACCGGTTCCACCGACTGACATGCACTAGTTGCATAAGGTGGCTGGCGGGTGTCTGTCTCTCCCACTTTAGTTGGAGCGGATTCGATGAAAAGGGTCCTTATGAAGGGTAAATAGAAGTTGACAAAATCACGTTGTGGTTATTCGTAGGAAAGAAAACGTTCTTGCTAGAACCCAATTGCAGCCACGTAAAAGATGCAACAACAATTAGAGGACGTCTAACTTGTTTTTGCAGCAATTGTCATATGACGTGGTATGGCCAGAAGTTGTGATGAATGATGAATGACATATTGTGATGTATGAGATCATGTTCTTGTAATAGGAATCACGACTTGCATGTCGATGAGTATGACAACCGGCAGGAGCCATAGGAGTTGTCTTTATTTTTGTATGACCTGCGTGTGTCATTGAAGAACGCCATGTAAATTACTTTACTTTATTGCTAAACGCGTTAGCCATAGAAGTAGAAGTATTCATTGGCGTGACAACTTCATGAAGACACGATGATGGAGATCATGATGATGGAGATCATGGTGTCATGCGGTGACAAGATGATCATGGAGCCCGAAGATGGAGATCAATGGAGCTATATGATATTGGCCATATCATGTCACTACTATATAATTGCATGTGATGTTTATTATGTTTATGCATCTTGTTTACTTAGAACGACGGTAGTAAATAAGATGATCCCTTACAACAATTTCAAGAAGTGTTCTCCCTAACTGTGCACCGTTGCTAAAGTTCGTCATTTCGAAGCACCACGTGATGATCGGGTGTGATAGATCCTTACGTTCACATACAACGGGTGTAAGACAGTTTTACACATGCAAAACACTTAGGGTTAACTTGACGAGCCTAGCATGTACAGACATGGCCTCGAACACGGAGACCGAAAGGTCGAACACGAGTCGTATGGAAGATACGATCAACATGAGAATGTTCACCGACGATGACTAGTCCGTCTCACGTGATGATCGGACACGGCCTAGTCGACTCGGATCGTGTAACACTTAGATGACTAGAGGGATGTCTAATCTGAGTGGGAGTTCATTATGATAATTTGATTAGATGAACTTAATTATCATGAACTTAGTCTAAAACCTTTGCAAATATGTCTTGTAGATCAAATGGCCAATGCTCATGTCAACCTGAACTTCAACGCGTTCCTAGAGAAAACCAAGCTGAAAGATGATGGCAGCAACTATACAGATCGGGTCCTAACCCGAGGATCATCCTCATAGCTGCCAAGAAACAATATGTCCTAGAAGGACCGCTAGGTGACGCTCCGTCTCTGCAGAACCAAGACATTATGAATGCTTGGCAGACTCGTCTTGATGATTACTCTCTCGTTCGATGCGGCATGCTTTACAACTTAGAACCGGGCTCCAAAAGCGTTTTGAGCAACACGGAGCATATGAGATGTTCAAGAGCTGAAACTAGTTTTCCAAGCTCATGCCCGGGTCGAGAGATATGAAGTCTCCGACAAGTTCTATAGTTGTAAGATGGAGGAAAATAGTTTTGTCAGTGAGCATATACTCAAAATGTCTGGGTTGCACAACCTCCTGTCCCAGCTGGACATTAACCTCCCGGACGAGGCGGTCATTGACAGAATCCTTCAGTCGCTCCCACCAAGCTACAAGAGCTTTGTGATGAACTACAATATGCAGGGGATGGTGAAGACCATTCCTGAAGTATTTTCAATGCTGAAGTCAGCAGAGGTTGAAATCAAGAAATAACATCAAGTGTTGATGGTCAATAAGACCACTAAGTTCAAGAAGGGCAAGGGTAAGAAGAACTTCAAGAAGGACGGCAAAGATGTTGCCGCGCCCGGTAAGCCAGCTGCCGGGAAGAAGTCAAAGAATGGACCCAAGCCTGAAACTGAGTGCTTTTATTGCAAGGGGAAGGGTCACTGGAAGCGGAACTGCCCCAAATACTTAGCGGATAAGAAGGCCGGCAACACTAAAGGTATATTTGATATACATGTAATTGATGTGTACCTCACCAAGATCGTAGTAACTCCCCGGGTATTTGATACCGTGTCGTTGCTCATATTTGTAACTCACAGCAGGAGCTGCGGAATAAGCGGAGATCGGCGAAGGACGAGGTGACGGCGCGCTGCCGGGAATGGTTCCAAGGTCGATGTGATCGCCGTCGGCACGCTACCTCTACATTTACCTACGGGATTAGTTATAAACCTTAATAATTGTTATTTAGTGCCAAGTTTGAGCATGCACATTGTATCGTGATCTCGCTTAATACGAGATGGCTACTCATTTAAATCCGAGAATAATGGTTGTTCTATTTATATGAGAGAAATGTTTTATGGTCATGCTCCGATGGTCAATGGTTTATTCTTAATGAATCTCGAACGTAATGTTACACATGTTCATAGTGTGAACACCAAAAGATGTAAAGTTGATAACGATAGTCCCACATACTTGTGGTAATCGCCGCCTTGGTCACATTGGTGTCAAGCGCATGAAGAAGCTCCATGCCGATGGACTTTTGGAGTCTCTCGATTATGAATCATTTGACACATGCGAACCATGCCTTATGGGCAAGATGACCAAGACTCCGTTCTCCTAACAATGGAGCGAGCAACCAACTTATTGGAAATCATACATACCGATGTGTGCGGTCCAATGAGCGTTGAGGCTCATGGAGGATATCGTTATGTTCTCACTCTCACTGATGACTTGAGTAGATATGGGTATGTCTACTTGATGAAACACAAGTCTGAGACCTTTGAAAAGTTCAAGGAATTTGAGAATGAAGTAGAGAATCAACGTGACCGAAAGATAAAAGTCTTACGATCGGATCGTGGAGGAGAATATTTAAGTCACGAATTTGGTACACACTTAAGGAAATGTGGAATCGTTTCACAACTCACGCTACCGAACACCTCAACAGAACGGTGTGTCCGAACGTCAGAATCGCACTCTATTGGATATGGTGCGATCCATGATGTCTCTTACCGATTTACCGCTATCATTTTGGGGATACGCCTAGAGACAGCTACATTCACTTTAAATAGGGCACCGCCTAAATCCGTTGAGACGACACCGTATGAATTATGGTTTGGGAAGAAACCTAAGCTGTCGTTTCTAAAAGTTTGGGGATGCGATGCTTATGTCAAGAAACTTCAACCTGAAAAGCACGAACCCAAGTCGGAAAAATGCGTCTTCATAGGATACCCTAAAGAAACCATTGGGTATACCTTCTACTTAAGATCCGAGGGCAAGATCTTTGTTGCCAAGAGCGGATCCTTTCTGGAAAAAGAGTTTCTCTCGAAAGAAGTAAGTGGGAGGAAAGTAGAACTCGATGAAGTACTACCTCTTGAACGGGAAAGTAGTGCAGCTCAGAAAATGTTCCCGTGATGCCTACACCAACCGAAGAGGAAAATAATGATGATGATCAAGGTACTTGAATCAAGTTGCTACCGAACTTCAGAGGGTCCACTAGGACACGCCCGCACTGCAGTGGTACGACAACCCTGTCACGGAAATCATGTTGTTAGACAACGGTGAACCTTCGAACTATGAAGAAGCGATGGCGGGCCCAGATTCCAACAAATGGCTAGAAGCCATGAAATCCGAGATAGAATCCATGTATGAAAACAAAGTATGGACTTTGACAGACTTGCCCGATGATCGGCGAGCGATAGAAAACAAATGGATCTTTAAGAAGAAGACGGACGCGGATGGTAATGTCACCATCTATAAAGCTCGACTTGTCGCTAAGGGTTATCGGCAAGTTCAAGGGATTGACTACGATGAGACTTTCTCTCCCGTAGCGAAGCTTAAGTCCGTCTGAATCATGTTAGCAATTGCCGCATACTATGATTATGAGATATGGCAGATGGACGTCAAAACGGCATTCCTTAACGGGCATCTTAAGGAAGAACTGTATATGATGCAGCCGGAGGGTTTTGTCGATCCTAAGAATGCTAACAAAGTATGCAAGCTCCAGCGATCCATTTATGGGCTGGTGCAAGCATCTCGAGTTGGAACATTCGCTTTGATGAAATGATCAAAGCATTTGGGTTTATCTTGAGACTTATGGAGAAGCCTGCGTTTACAAGAAAGTGAGTGGGAGCTCAGTAGCATTTCTCATATTATATGTAGATGACATACTTTTGATGGGAAATGATATAGAATTCTTGGACAGCATTAAGGCCTACTTGAATAAGTGTTTTTCAATGAAGGACCTTGGAGAAGCTGCTTATATATTAGGCATCAAGATCTATAGAGATAGATCGAGACGCCTCATAGGTCTTTCACAAAGCACATACCTTGATAAAATTTTGAAGAAGTTCAAAATGGATCAGTCCAAGAAAGGGTTCTTGCCTGTGCTGCAAGGTGTGAGATTGAGCTCAGCTCAATGCCCGAACACGGCAAAAGATAAAGAAGAGATGAGCGTCATCCCTATGCCTCAGCCATAGGATCTATTATGTATGCCATGCTGTGTACTGCACCTGATGTAAACCTTGCCGTAAGTTCGGTAGGAAGGTACCAAAGTAATCCCGGCAAGGAACACTGGACAGCGGTCAAGAATATCCTAAAGTACCTGAAAAGGACAAAGGACATGTTGCTCGTTTATGGAGGTGACGAAGAGCTCGTCGTAAAGGGTTACGTCGACGTTAGCTTTGACACAGATCTGGATGACTCTAAGTCACAAACCGGATACGTGTATATGTTGAATGGTGGAAGCGATGGTGGTGCAGCTGCAAGCGAGCGTCGTGGCGGGATCTACATGTGAAGCGGAGTACATGGCAGCCTCGGAGGCAGCGCATGAAGCAATTTGGGTGAAGGAGTTCATCACCGACCTAGGAGTCATACCCAATGCGTCGGGGCCGATCAAACTCTTTTGTGACAACACCGAGCTATTGCCCTTGCCAAGGAGCCCAGGTTTCACAAGAAGACCAGGCACATCAAGCGTCGCTTCAACTCCATCCGTGAAAATGTTCAAGATGGAGACATAGAAATTTGCAAAGTACATACGGATCTGAATGTCGCAGATCCGTTGACTAAACCTCTTCCATGAAAGCAAAACATGATCAACACCGTAACTCTATGGGTGTTCGATTCATCACAATGTAACTAGATTATTGACTCTAGTGCAAGTGGGAGACTGTTGGAAATATGCCCTAGAGGCAATAATAAAAGCATTATTATTATATTTCCTTGTTTATGATAATTGTCTTTTGTTCATGCTATAATTGTATTATCCGGAAATCGTAATACATGTGTGAATACATAGACCACAATACGTCCCTAGTAAGCCTCTAGTTGACTAGCTCGTTGGTCAACCAATAGTCATGGTTTCCTGACTATGGACATCAGATGTCATTGACAACGGGATCACGTCATTAGGAGAATGACGTGATGGACAAGACCCAATCCTAAGCATAGCACAAGATCGTGTAGTTCGTTTTGCTAGAGCTTTTTCAATGTCAAGTATCTCTTCCTTAGACCATGAGATCGTGTAACTCCCGGATACCGTAGGAGTGCTTTGGGTGTACCAAACGTCACAATGTAACCGGGTGACTATAAAGGTGCACTACAGGTATCTCCGAAAGTGTCTGCTGGGTTGACACGGATCGAGACCGATTTGTCACTCCGTATGACGGAGAGGTATCTCCGCCCACTCGGTAATGCATCATCATAATGAGCTCAAAGTGACCAAGTGTTTGGTCACGGATCATGCATTACGGATGCAGTAAAGTGACATGCGTAACGAGACTGAACGAGGTATTGGGATACCGACGATCGAGTCTCGGGCTTGTAACGCATCGATTGACAAAGGGAATAGTATACTGTGGTTGCTTGAATCCTCGACATCGTGGTTCATCCGATGACATCATCGAGGAGCATGTGGGAGCCAACATGGGTATCCAGATCCGCTGTTGGTTATTGACCGAGAGCCGTCTCGGTCATATGTCGCATGTCTCCGAACCCGTAGAGTCTACACACTTAAGGTTCGGTGGCGCTAGGGTTATTAGGAAGACTTGTATGTGATTACCGAATGTTGTTCGAGTCCGGATGAGATCCCGGATGTCACGAGGAGTTAGGAATAGTCCGGAGGTAAAGATTTATATATGGGAAGTTGTCATAAGGACACCGGAAGGTTTGGGGCTTATCGGTATTGTCTGGGGCCACGGAAGGTTCGAGGGTCCACCGGAGGAGCCACCCCTCTCGGGGGGCCACACAGGCTGCGTGGGGCAGGAGCCAGCCCTGGAGGGCTGGGCGCCCCCCCCTTGGGCCCATGCGCCTAGGGTTGGGGGGGGAACCCTAGAGGGGGCGCCCCCCTTGCTTGGGGGGCAAGTCCCCCCTCCCTGGCCGCCGCCCCCCTCTAGATCCCATCTAGAGGGGCCGGCCCCCCTTGCCCCTTCCCCTATAAATAGAGGGGTGAGGGGAAGGCCGAACACCTAAGCCAAGGCGCAGCCCCTCCCCTCCCCAACACCTCTCCTCCACCGTACGTGCTTGGCGAAGCCACAGCCGAGTATCTTGCTGCACCAACAACACCACGCCGTCCTGCTGCCGTTGGAGCTGTCTTCCTCAACCTCTCCTTCCTCCTTGCTGGATCAAGGCGGAGGAGACGTCGTCCGTGCACCGTCGTGTGTTGAACGCGGAGGTGCTGTCCGTTCAAGACTTGGTCATCGGTGATCTGAATCACGGCGAGTACGACTCCATCATCACCATCCCTTGAACGCTTCCTTTTCGATCTACAAGTGGTATGTAGATGCAAACTCACTCCCTTTACTCGTTGCTTAGATGAACTCATAGATGGATCTTGGTGAAACCGTAGGAAATTTTTTAATTTTCTGCAACGTTCCCCAACAGGATGACCTAAGGTTTATCAATCTGTGGGAGGCGTAGGATGAAGATGGTCTCTCTCAAGCAACCCTGCAACCAAATAACAAAGAGTCTCTTGTGTCCCCAACACACCCAATACAATGGTAAATTGTATAGGTGCACTAGTTCGGTGAAGAGATGATGATACAAGTGCAATACGGATGATAGATATAGGTTTTTGTAATCTAAAAATATAAAAACAGAAAGGTAACTAATGATAAAAGTGAGCGTAAACGGTAATGCAATGCTAGGAAACAAGGCCTAGGGTTCATACTTTCACTAGTGCAAGTTCTCTCAACAATAATAACATAATTGGATCATATAACAATCCCTCAACATGCAACAAAGAGTCACTCCAAAGTCACTAATAGTAGAGAACAAACGAAAAGATTATTGTAGGGTACGAAACCACCTCAAAGTTATCCTTTCTGATCGATCTATTCAAGGGTCCGTAGTAAAATAACACGAAGCTATTCTTTCCGTTCGATCTATCATAGAGTTCGTACTAGAATAACACCTTAAGACACAAATCAACCAAAACCCTAATGTCACCTAGATACTCCAATGTCACCTCAAGTATCCGTGGGTATGATTATATGATATGCATCACGCAATATCAGATTCATCTATTCAACCAACTTAAAGTACTTCAAAGAGTGCCCCAAAGTTTCTACCGGAGAGTCAAGACAAAAATGTGTGCCAACTCCTATGCATAGGTTCATGGGCGGAACCCGCAAGTTGATCACCAAAACATACATCAAGTGGATCGTGTGAATATCCCATTGTCACCATAGATAAGCACATGCAAGACATACATCAAGTGTTCTCAAATCCTTAAAGACTCAATCCAATAAGATAACTTCAAAGGGAAAACTCAATCCATTACAAGAGAGTAGAGGGTGACAAACATAATAACATCCAACTATAATAGCAAAGCTCGCGATACATCAAGATCGTGCCAAATCAAGAACACGAGAGAGAGATCAAACACATAGCTACTAGTACATACCCTCAGCCCCGAGGGTGAACTACTCCCTCCTCGTCATGAAGAGCGCCGAGATGATGAAGATGGCCACCGGTGAGGGATCCCCCCTCCGGCAGGGTGCAGGAACAGGGTCCCGATTGGTTTTTGGTTGCTACAGAGGCTTGCGGCGCCGGAACTCCCGCTCTATTCTGTTCCCCGATGGTTTTAGGGTATATTGGTATATATAGGAGGAAGAAATATGTCAGGGGAGCCATGAGGGGCCCACGAGGGTGGAGGCGCGCCCAGGGGGGTAGGCGCGCCCAGGGGGGTAGGCGCGCCCCCCTGCCTCGTGCTCTCCTCGTTGATTCCCTGACGTGCACCCCAAGTCTCCTGGATTGCTTCCGTTCCAAAAATAACTCTCCTGAAGGTTTCATTCCTTTTGGACTCCGTTTGATATTCCTTTTCTGCGAAACACTGAAATAGGAAAAAAAAAAACAGAAACTGGCACTGGGGTCTAGGTTAATAGGTTAGTCTCAAAAATCATATAAAGTGCTTAGTAAAGCCCATTAAACATCCAAAACAGATAATATAATAGCATGGAACAATCAAAAATTATAGATACGTTGGAGACATATCACTCCACACTTTGGGCGCGCCCTATGAGGGCCGGCCTCCTCCTCCCTCCATCCTTTATATACGTTGCCAGGGGCACCCCATAGAGACACAAGTTGATCATTGATCTCTTAGCTGTGTGCGGTGCCCCCCTCCACCATAATCGACCTCGGTCATATCATAGTGGTGCTTAGGCGAAGCCCTGCGTTGGTAGCTTCATCATTACCGTCATCACGCCGTCGTGCTGACGGAACTCTCCCTCGAAGCTCTACTGGATCGTGAGTTCGTGGGACGTCACCGAGCTGAACGTGTGCAGATCGCGGAGGTGCCGTACGTTCGGTACTAGGATCGGTCGACCATGAAGACGTACGACTACATCAACCGTGTTGTCATAACGCTTCCGCTTACAGTCTACGAGGGTACGTAGACGACACTCTCCCCTCTCGTTGCTATGCATCACCATGATCTTGCCTGTGCGTAGGAAATTTTTGAAATTACTACGTTCCCCAACAGACGATAGTATTCGTACAATGGAAGTGTTTCAGGGGTAGCGGGTACTTACCGGGTCACCGGAAGGGGTTCCGGGCACCCCCGGCAAAAGATATGGGCCCTATGGGCCAAGAGGGGAAACGCACCAGCCACAAGGGGCTGGTGCCCCCCATATGGGTCAGCCAAGGAGGAGAAGGAAAGAGGGAAAGGGAAAGGAAAGAGAGGAATAGGCTTCCACCTTCCTTCCCTCTCCCCCTCTCTTTCCTTCCCCCTCCGACATATTATGGCAAGGGGGGCGCGCGTCTAGGGAGGAGCCCAAGTAGGATTCGGTCCTACTTGGGGCGCCTCCTGGCCTCTTCCCTCCCCCTCCCACCTATATATATGTGGGGGGGGGGCTAGCACAATCCCTACAATTTTTTAGCCGTGTGGGGCGCCCCCCCCCCCCCCCCCTCCACCGTTTACACCCCCAGTCATATTTTCGTAGTGCTTAGGCGAAGCCCTGTGAGGATCACTTCATCATCACTGTCACCACACCGTCGTTCTGACGGAACTCATCTACTACCTCAACGTCTTGCTAGATCAAGAAGGCGAGGGACGTTACCGAGGTGAACATGTGCAGAACGCGGAGGTGCCGTGCGTTCGGTACTTGATCGGTTGAATCGCGAAGAAGTTCGACTACATCAACCGCGTTGAGAAACGCTTCTCCCTACGGTCTACGAGGGTACGTAGACACACTCTCCCCCTCGTTGCTATGCATATTCATGGATAGATCATTACGTGTGCGTAGAATTTTTTTTGTTTTCCATGCAATGATTTCCAACACCCGACAGCAAACCAACCTCGGCAGGCCAAAATTTCAAAGTCGGATGGAGTTGCGGCGGGCGATTGGCTGCCGCCGGCGTCCACCTCTGCCGTTGCCCCTACGCCGTTCCTCCTCCTCTTTGCCTCGAATCGCCGCTGCTCCGCCGCTCTGATTCGCGCCGCCGCCGCTGCTCCGCCGCCCCGATTCACTCCGCCACCGCACCGATTCACCACCCCCGCCGGCCCTCCGACGCTCCTCCGCGCCACCCCGACGCCGCCGCCCCGAATCACGCGCGCCGCCGCCTCCCCCACTGCCGCCGCCTCAATTCGGCCGCCGCCCATTAGTTTTTACATCTCCATTTTGCATCACCTATTAAAATTGTACTTTTACATCTCAGTTTTGGATTTTTTTTCAAAACTATGACGTATTTTGTAGCAATTTCGGAAACTATAGCACATAATGAAAAAAATGCAAAACTATGACCCTGTCGTACGTCGTGCAGGCCGAAAAAGGTAGTTTTCGCCAACTGTTGGCGAAGTAGGGTTTTCGGCCTTGCCATGGCCGAAAAGTGGTTGAGCTGGCGAAATGGCTGTTTTTTTAATTCTTTGTTTGGCCGAAAAAGTACTTTTTGGTCTACACTAGGCGAAAAGTACTTTTTGGTCTACACTAAACGAAAAAGTACTTTTTGGTCTAGTGTAGGCGAAAAAGTCCCTTGGGTCCACCTTTCCGTTATCTGTTGGCCAATGTATTTTCCCACCAACCCTTCCCGCCAACTCTTTCCGCCAACCCCTTCCGCCAACCCCTTCCTGCCAACTCTTTCCGCCAACCCCTTCCCGCAAACCCCTTTCTCCTCTGTACCTATAAAAAACCCTTCAGGCGGAGGTGGATAAGCATTCCAGTTTATTGTAGTCGAGATGTCCCATTATCCATTCGATCGTAGTTTTCACCCTGGGATGAGCAGGACTCTTCTGAGTCTAGTTACCGATTTCAGGATGGACAATAGGATAGTTCCATGGGACGAACTCACCAGTAGTGACACCATAATGAATGAGTTGGCTGACCAATTACGTAGGTCTGGGTGGCCTGAAAGGACCTATGAGGAGGTACGTAAAGAACTTCTTAGGTTGCATGAAAGGTGTAAGAAGGTGGTGGTGCCAAGAGTGAAACTTTCGTAAGGCTTTCAGCAAATAATCCATCTTTATGGATTGAGGAGACCCAGGACGAAGATGATATCTTCATGCCACCGCTTCCGGGTTCTGCATCGTCGAAGGGCATGAGTTCTTCATCGTCCAAGGGCAAGACTTCTGCATCCTCGAAGGGCAATAGTTCTGCATCGACGGATGGCAAAAGGACCACATCGTCGAAGGGCAAGAGGGTTGCATCAACGAAGGGGTTGGCGGGAAAATACATTGGTCAACAGTTAACGGAAAAAGGTGGCCCAAGGGACTTTTCGGCCTAAACTTGACCAAAAGTACTTTTCGGCCTACAATTGACCAACAAGTACTTTTCGCCTACACTAGGCCAAAAAGTCCTTTTCGGCCAAAGGGTGGCCGAAAACACCCTCTTCGCCAGCTTTGCACCTTTTCGCCAAGGCATGGCGAAAACCCTATTTCGCCTAGAGGTGGCCGAAAACACCCTTTTCGGCCAACACCTGGCCGACGGGGTGCTAGACTTAATATTTCTCCAAAGCATGCTGTAGTTTCCGAATTTGCTTCAAATAACGTGATAGTTTTGAAAAAAAATCTCAGTTTTGCATCATCTGTTGAAGTTGGCCCTTTTTTTGGAGATGCAAAAAGTACGTTTTGGAGATGTAAATTTTTACATCTTCTGTTTTACATCTCCAAATTTGCATCTTCTATTGGAGATGCTCTTATAAATAGATCAATCTACTCTTCTTCCCAATACCAAAACTTGCATCCTTCCTACATACTCCCTCCGTCCCAAAATTCTTGTCTTAGATTTGTCTAGATACGGATGTATCTAACACTAAAACGTAACTAGATACATCCGTATTTAGACAAATGTAAGACAAGAATTTTGGGACGGAGGGAGTACAATTTTTAGCATACCCTGAGTTTCAAATTGCAACGAATCTGAAGAACAACGATACAAAATGGCACTCACTCTGTCCTTTTGACACCTGTAGAAAATCCACCCTGGATGTTTGGGCGTGCACAAGATGAGGCGCAGCACCAGCAACCAGCTGTGATCACACTTCATGATCGGTAGAGGCTCAACGACGACCTGCTGGACGATGGCTAAGCTCGGACGACGGGCGGACATGGCTGTTCCTGCGATAGGTCGACTGGTGAGATGCGAGCGCCGAGAGGGGGAGGACATACGAAGAGGCGACACGGAGCGGCCGAGGTGGTAGTGTGGTTTGGTCTCCATTGAATCCCTCCAAAACGCGACGGCGTCGCTGACTGGGTGCATTCGAGTCCGGCTACAGGTGTAGATCCATCGATTTAGGTGCAACAAGTTCTACGGGTAGTTGGCGGTGGCGCATGGTGGCCGGTGGAGGCAAGTAGGGTGGCATCGGAGTGGATGAGGAGCGTGGTGGGGAGGGTGTGCGGCCGAGGGGGTAGGGAAAAAGTGTACTCCACATGCGGGAGACCCAATCACATCATATACGATCGCAAATCATCAAACATAGTTGTCGAGGCTCCCGCAATGTTTGCTCCATCATGGTGATCACATCCACGTTTTCAGAGTTAACCACAAACTTGATACTCCCTCTATATTGGCCCAGTCCCGACGCCTAGTACTTTCTGACGACAATGGTACGACCGACGATGAACAATAAACGACGATAACAAACGAAGCTCGCTGACGAACTCGACGAAGTGCTTTACGCTGAGATGCACCGTTGTAAGCTAACAACACCACATACTAGCTTGATCGATTCCTTTGATCAACTAGTATCTCACGTACACGTACAGCGGCCAGCCGGCCGGAACCACACAAACGCACGCGAGACTGATGTATTGCCAAAGGCTCGTCTCCAGCCTTATTGCTTTATTGATGGAAAAGGATTAAAAACAACCGGATGATTTTGGCACAGCACAAGCCGCCTCTGATGCTTGACACGTGTCTGGACATGAGCTTCTCTCACGTGAAAGAGTCAAGCGATGGATCAATTCGTTTTTCTTCCTTCTTCCCTCGTCCACTCAGCTTCAGTTCAGCACGACACTCTCCTACGCCTCCCTCCCGATTCGCTTTTTCTCTAGCAAGCAGCGTATGGCCGCGCACGACGTTGGCCCCTCCGACCACCACGTGAATCAGTGCCGCTGCTGCTGCAAAATCCGCCGTTGCCACCGCGAGCTACGTCGCAGCATCTCCGCGTGCCGTCGTGCTGTGTTGCAGTTTTCACCGTCGCCGCCGCGTGCTTCGTCGCAGTACCGCGTCGGCGTCGCGCTGCGCTACAGCGAAGGTTCGCCGGCGGCCATCAGCATCAGGTGTTGTGGTGGAGCTTTGATGGGGCAGCCGCGCGGTGGTGAGGCAGTGAGCTTCAACGAGGTTGCAATGAAGCGTAGTCGGAGCTGCAGTTAAGCGCCGCGACCGTCGTTGGAGCTTCGATGAGGTTGCAATGAAGCGCCACCGGGCGCCACCGGAGCTGCAGTGAAGCACCGCGGGGGTCGTTGGAGCACCGGCGAGGTTGCAATGAAGCGCCGCCGGAGCTACAGTGAAAGGCCATGGGGTCATTGGAGCTCCGGCAAGGTTGCAATGAAGCGCCGCAGGACGCTGTCGGTGTTGGCGCCGCCTCTCGCAGCGCCGCTCTTCTTCTTCTACCTCGAGCTGCCTCACACAACTCTCTTCTTCTCTCATGAACACACACACATCCACATGGTGAAAACCTCTGCACACACACACACGCATACACCAAGGAGAAGCACAAGAGCTTTGCCGAGGCACTCTCTCCTTGATGAATACATTGGCTACATCTTTGGTGCTCAGCCCTCACGGCTTCAACTCTTTCATTAACTCAAAGCAGTGCTTATATACACAAGTGATTGACCGACCTGCCAAGCCAGCCGCCACACCCGGCTACACTAACCCACTAACCCATGCACTCACGCACTAACCCAGGCCACTAACACATGACCTTTTCCTACGGCCAGTACTGCACGGATGACCCCAACTTTCGTTGAATATCCGCAGGACCTCCAGCACCGGCTAACAAACTCATGCATGCAGCCTAATCACTACTACATGCACGCCTTTGCCCGGCCCTTGCTCAACCTCCTCTTAACGGCCAAAGGACTAGGCCAACTCAACACCAAACTCAACATGCACGTAGAGTCCCACGCTCCAGCCTTCGTCGCACTTGCCGCATCACACGGCCACGCTGCCTCGCGCAACATTGCAGCCTCACGCCGCCATCGGCATCTCGCCATCGTCGTCGTATCGCACGACCCTTGGCATCTCGCCTTCTCCACACGTCTCCGCTGAAGCTTCACCGGACTAGCTACTCTCTAACCTATCCTACATACATGACAAAAGCAAACTAAATATGCAGATACATGCATCAAGATTAAAGCTAACAGTCGGGGCTGCAGTGAAGCCCCACGGTGGTCATTGGAGCTCCGGCGAGGTTGCAATGAAGCGTCGCTGGGACGCCGGCGAAGGTGAAGTGAAGCGCCCCGGGGGTCGCTGGAGAGCCGGCGAGGTGTTGCCGCGGAACTGGTGCCATTGGAGCTGCTGCGTTGTGCTACGCATGGGAGCTGAATGTTTGGTGCTACGCATGCGAGCTGGATGATCGTACGGTTGCGGAGCGTCTAATTGGATAGCTATCAAAGCAGCTTATTTCTTTTTTTCGAAAAAACTTCCAATCTATTCATCTTCAATCATGGCAGTGCAACGAATACCAGAAATAAAAATTACATCCAAATTCGTAGACCACCTAGCGACGACTACAAGCACTGAAGCGAGCCGAAGGCGCGCCGCCGTCATCGCCCCTCCATCGCCGGAGCCGGGCACAACTTGTTGTAGTAGACAGTCGGGAAGTCGTCGTGCTAAGGCCCCATAGGACCAGCACCCCAGAACAGCAACCGCCGCCGATGAAAAATAACGTAGATCGGAAGGATCCAAACCGAAGACACATGAACGTAGACGAACAACGACGAGATCCGAGCAAATCCACCAAAGATAGATCTGCCGGAGACACACCTCCACACGCCCACCAATGATGCTAGACGCACCGCCGGAACGGGGGCTAGGCGGGGAGACCTTTATTCCATCTTCAGGGAGCCGCCGCCGTCTCGTCTTCCTGAGTAGGACACAAACCCTAACAAGATTGAAAAAAACGACTAAAAACGGAGCCCTCCCGCCGGCCCTTGCCAGGATCCACCGCGCCTCCATGGCCCTAGGGCCACCGGTGAAGAGGCGGACCTGCGCCGGTGCCGGCGAGAGGCACAAACCCTAACTTTCTTTCTTGAAGGAGGAGGAGGAGGTGGAGGAGGAGCCTTGCGTTGGTCCTTATAGATTAAATACTTGGTAAAGCAGCTTATTTCTGACAAAATATCATCCGGATGATTTGTAGTAGTCGCCTTTATTGATCAACTCAAATCACGGTACAGATTACAGGGCTGGTCACACGTATATACTCCCTCCTTTTCGGTTTATAAGGCTCAATTCAAAAATCTCACCAACCAAGATAGATGGTGAGTGGTGGAATATTTTTTGTAGTTTGCAAAAGCACTCAATTAATGCTCTTGTTTTTCTCAAAAAAATATGTTTACTAATGCATTAATTGCAATGCATGCATGCATAAATTACATGCATTGGTCAATTTTCTCTTAATACTTGAATGCAATGATTTAATGTACCTTAAAATCTGAACATGTGATGAGGGACAACCAAATTGAGCCTTATAAAATGGAAAAACTAAAATTTTGAGATAAGCCCTATAAATCGAAAAGGAGGGAGTATATAAGTAGTACAAGCCTAGCTACTAGAGCACTACGATTTAGGGGAAATACCCAATGATTCCTGGTTGTATATGCATCCTATATGGGGATTTTTTTAATATTTTTTTAAAAAGTCAAAATAGATCAGAACTATTTTGACAAAACACTTTTTTTCGGGTGAAAACTTGTATTACTCAATCACAAGATCCTTACAATCATCAAAAGCTAAAGACAAAGCAACTTCTGGGCCAGACACTAACCAAGTCATAGTTCTGCCCTCACCTCTAGCAAACTTAGCTAAACTATCACTAACATTATTCTAACACTTGACTTACTTTTGCACTAGTATATACATTTTCATAAAAAAATATTTGACCTCACAGCAAAAAGACAAAATTTATTTGCTATTATAGGTCACTATTCACACTATTTTAGCCAAATATTTGTCTTTTTTGAAAAGAAGTCAAAGGGATATTTTTTGTGTGGATTTTCTCTCATGGGTACAGCAGAAGGTCAAGTTTATTTCAAAAATATTTTCAGAAATTTTTGACTTTTTATTGAATTACTAAATTTTTTATATAGGGTGTATATATCCCCGTAGCTCGGACAATACATGTAGACACACCTGGACACGTACCAACATTGGAAGGCATTGTCGTGTTTAACTCCCTTATAAAATGTCACTTTATTTTTTTTGTCAAACTTTGACTTATAATTTTGATCAACAAAATATGAATTATATATTATAAAAAATATATCATCAGAAAGTTCTTTGAAATGTGTATCCAATGACGTACTTTTTTGGCATATAACTCATTTTTGTTGATAAACTTAATGGTCAAAGTTAGATATTAAAAAAATAAAGTGACCTTGTATAAGAAAATGGAAGGAGTACGTCCAATGAACTGTCCTAGAGTTAGTCCATATTTTAAAGCTATGACCTCGGCAGTCAACACATCTAAGCACCACTCAATCATGTCATTTCCTGCAGCTATAAATTTCTCCGAACTGTCACAGATAACAGCACCTGCAGTTCCTCTGAGCATCCGATCATCAAAACTTGTGTCGAGGTTCAGTCTCACATAGCCCCTGGGGAGGTGACAATCATCCGCGTTTCACTTCTTCCTTTAGAGTATCTCCAACAGAATGTTAAATTATTTTTTAGTGTTGAAATAGTGTTTTAGCGCGCTGGGCTGGTGTTTTGCTTTACCAGAAACGAAAAAACACGGCGCCCAATCCGGTGGCTCCACTTACAGCAGCCTGGATTTTGCAGCGCGCGCAAGCGGGCACACTAAATAAGCAGCGCGTGATGCCGTTTCCTCCAGCGCGCTGAACCTATTTTGCCGCTCACGGGATTTTAGCGCGTTTGCTGGAGCGCTAATTTCAGTCGCGCGCGCACAATATAGTCGTTTTTTTCAGCGTGTGGCTAATCTAGCACATCTGTTAAAGATGCTCTTAGTAAAGCTGCGGCTGCATAATTTGACAATAAATCTCCAACAGGCACGGTAACTTGAGCCGGTGATCGGGTGTGCTCGTCATGAACTAGTCTTCTGCTCTCCCACCACAAGTGCCAACGGCCAAAGGCTACCGTCAGATCGATTCTTCCTTGGCCTAGCAGAGTGAGAAGTACGTCTTCCATGCATAGTACGTGGAGGTGAGGTGGTCGAGGACGACGGAAACCCGGGCGAGGATGTTGAGGTCGCGGATGACGACGGGATCGGGACCTTCGAACGGGTTGGTGCGGCGGCCGTGGGTGGTGCCGGAGGAGCCGGGGGAGGCCATGGGGGATGGGGTTGGCGGCGTCTCGCGGGGAAGCGGCACGGCCGAGGGGTGGAGGCGCGGCCGAGGGACGGCGCGGTAGGGTGGAGGCGGAAGTGGGGGCGACGGCGGTCGCGACGGCGTGGGATCGCGGCGGCGACGACGGCGGGTGGTGGTGGCGGCGGTGGTGGGTGGCAGCGGTGGCAGCGGCGATGGGGATCGCGGCGGCGACGGCGGCGGCGCACGGGTTAGGGTTAGGATCTTAGGTATGATACCATGTTGGAGACAAGAGTTTTGGCAATGCTTCACGATATATTGATCTATGCATAGCGCACGTATATATGGAGTACAAGGTGGGCCACAACCTCAACTATACAAAGACTAGGAGGTGGGCCAGGCTATACAATATACATGCACAAACCATATATTCAACAGCCGGCATAGCTAGATCTATGGCTACCGCCCCTGTCAGCATAGAACGACCATCGGCATACCTCGTTTTGTGCCGCCGACCCCTGTCGGCATAGAGGGATTGTCGGCATACATGTGGGCCTAGCGTCCCACTGACAGACGGCGGGTTGACGCCGTCACATATATGCAGATGACCCTGGCGGCGGCCGTTGACATAGATTGCTTGCCACGTGGCATGGCTATACCGACGGCTTCGCCGTAGGCATTGTATTAAATCATTTCTTTTTTAGTTTTAATCTTATTAATTTAAATCTGATTTATGTAAACTTCAATATACATAAATTATTTTAGACCCGGACGAAGAGGCGTGTGTGACAACACCACCGGTCAAGGCTACGTGGCGGGGGCCATGGATGGGAAGAAGAAAAGGCGGCGGGAGACCGATGGAACCTAGGGCCAAAGTCAACCGATTGATACATGAATTTTTTTCAAGAAACTTATTACAACCCAGAAAGGAAATATATGCTCGCTCCAATCCTTTTTGGTCTGCACATAAATTTTGTCTCAAGTCAAAATATCTCTATTTTGACCAAACTAAAATATTAACACTCGCAATGCCAAATCAACATGGTTAAATTCATTATGAAATGTACAAGGCCACAGACCCAGACTACAGGTATCAATGTACTTTGCAAGTCAATTTTTGTTCGTTTACTGGAATCATTTTCCTCGTGCATACAAGGAAACTGAGTGTAGCAAGCAACTGGCTATTATTATGACTGACAGGTTGCTAGTACGAGAAAAAATCATTAATTTTGTCTCGATTATTGTTGATGGCCTTATATAGATGCAAAATGTTTATAGTGGTCTTGTGTAAATAAATATAAATGGAGGGAGTATACATATTTGATATTGAAATGTAAATTTGATCAAACTTGACATATATTTAATATGCGGAGTAAAAAGCACCAGATGGAGTACATATGTAGGCCAATGGGCCTATCTAGTTTCAGCGGATAAGGCTTTTACTTTCGCGTTCCATCCACAGCGTGTATCTCCACCGCCCAAACCTGCCCACAATCGAAGATGCATGTGAAAAAGATGACATGAGCACAACCGCGTCCTTCTCTTTGGCATGCATGTCAGGTATAGTAGGTGGACCTGCGGCTAAATTGTTGCATGTCTCCCATTATATCTCCAGCCCATTACGTGTGTAATTT
The DNA here is from genome assembly GCA_021605145.1 of Aegilops bicornis. Taxonomy (NCBI): domain Eukaryota; kingdom Viridiplantae; phylum Streptophyta; class Magnoliopsida; order Poales; family Poaceae; genus Aegilops; species Aegilops bicornis. The sequence continues at coordinate 615,766,626 of CM038674.1, read as the reverse complement.
CTGTGATTATCTTTGATGGGCTACAGACCAGCACACAAACATGATTTAAATGCCACAAAATTTAAATATTCAGCTGTTTAAATCAGTCTGAAGGAATGTTTTTTAAATAGCTTCAAAAAGAACCAAACTTTGTTAAATTAGTCTCTGAACTTTGCCATGAAAAACAGAAGAACTTTTGTGTAACTCTGGCATAGCTCATAACTTTTGAAAAATAGTTAGAGAACTTTACTAACTGCTAATTTGCACTTTACCTTCAAAACTCAAAGAACTTTAGGTTTTTATTGGTTTTTTCAAAAGTTCTTCTGTTTTTATTGCAAAGTTCCAACACATTCTTCATAGAGTTCTTCAGATTTTTATAATTGTGATTAGTTCTTAATTATGCATACCAGATAAAATTGTTGTGCATATGATAAAATTAGCAAGTAGACTATTAATCTGTCCATCCCACACTAGTTAGCAATGAGCATGGGAGGGAAAAGGGCGCAAGACATGCGCAGGACCTAGTGCAAAAGCTGGCATGCATAGAATCTATACCCTGTGGCCTCACGTCTGACTGGACCCACCTCGTCCTTTCCTTGCATGCAGCGCTCATCCAAATGCACAAAAGAGCGGCTTGGATTCCCGCTGTGAATGAAACGCGAATAAAAAAAAACCGCTTCCTAGTTTCAGCCATTGATTCTAGTGGCCAGCTTGCCTCCAATCCACGTTGCTCCCTGCGGGGATAGAACAGCAGCAGCAGCACTGTTAAATCGAAACGCAGGGGCGTCCCCTCCCTTCGTCCCCGCCGCCGCCTCTAGCCGATCGTGGCCGTGCCACCATCGAAGTTGTTGGCTTGTTGCCATGAGCGCCCTGCGGACGCGTGATGGCCCCGTTGCGGCTACGTCCGCCCTGCAGCCGCCAGGCCTTGGTGCCATGGTCGGCCCCGGCCAGATCGGATCGGTGTTCTGAGGCGAGGAGCCCGGCATGCAAAAGGCGTCTGGATTCTGGGATGGCTTGATCCCTAGACCTTCCCGCAAGGAAGGGAGGCCCCGCTGTTGGTTTATTCACGGCGGCGTCCGGCTCTTGGAGGAGCACCTTAAACCTAGGAAGCCACCAGATCGTGACTCTCCCATGACTTGGCAAAGTACAAAGACGCATTTAACCCCACTTCGATATTCAATTCAACGGCGCATGGTGGCGAGGACCACACGATGGCAACCACGGTGATCTCAAGCGTCGATTGAGGCGAACAAGGGCTCCCCTTGTGGATGCTACCCGCCAAGGCGACCGATGGGGAGCTGCGACCCGTCCGTGGTGAACCCTGTCGGCGCTAGCGTCCGATGTCAGCAGTAACGGATGGAGCACGTGCACCAAGACACGGAAGTGGAGATGGACATGGGTAGAGGGGAGGCAAGCGGCGCCCCATCTACAGCAATAAAGATCCTCGGTTGGAATTGCGAGAGGAGGGAGCCACAGGACTGTTCGTGATCTCCGAGCTTGGTGCAAACGAATGACCCCAATATTGTTTTCCTGTGCGAGACCGGACAATCTAAAGTTCGTATGGGGAGATACCGCTCTAGGCTTGGGCTGAGTGGATATGATGCGATTGATAGCATTGGAAGGAGCGGAGGTCCGTTTTCTCTTGGCAAGAATCTTTGATTCTTGAAGTAAAATCGATGAACGATAGGTATATTGACGCGCATGTGCAGGCATCGATGGATGAGGAGCCGTGGAGACTTACATGTGTCTACGGCGAGCCCCGAACCGAGGATCGCCATCTCATGTGGTCTCTTCTCGGGAATCTCCATCTAATGGAGGACAAGCCGTGGGTGGTGGTTGGTGATTTTAATGAGGCCATGTGGGGCTTTGAGCACTTCTCCCAAACGCCACGCTCGGCAGGTCAGATGATCGCTTTTCGTGATGCATTGGAACTGTCTGGTCTCAGTGATCTTGGTTTTTCCGGAGTTCCCTTCACTTATGATAACCGCCGTGCGGGATCCGCCAATGTGAAGGTCAGGCTTGACCGGGCTGTGGCAAACAACAGGTGGCGTGATATCTTTTCCGAGGCGCACGTCACACACTTGGTGGCGCCAAGCTCATACCACATCCCGATCCTCCTCAACTGCTCAGTTGAACTTGAGCGGCCGGCACCGGCGAGAAGATGCCGGCAGTACGAGATTATGTGGGAGCGGGACGCCGCGCTACCGGAAATCATCCAAACAGCATGGGCCAAGGCGGGCACTATGGGTGACCTTGGTGACGTGGCGGCGGGCCTAAAGAAGCTCATGCACACACTTCATGGGTCGAGCAGGAAGAAGTTTGGGAATGTAGTAAATGAAATTAATAAATCTCGTACCCGTTTGGAGGAGCTAATGATGATGAATGCGGATCAACGCACAATCCGCGAGGCCAATGATCGTTTGAATGAGCTATTGTACAGAGAGGAGATGCTATGGATGCAACTATCCAGAGTGGCATGGCTGCGCGAAGATGATAGGAACACGGGCTTCTTTCACCGCAAGGCTGTTTGGAGGGCTCGTAAAAACCGCATTAAGTCCCTGCAGGACAGTGATGGGGTCAAGCATGAAGACCAAGCAGCCATGGCAGCCATGGTGACTGAATATTTCAGCTCTCTTTTTACCGCTGATGCATCCTTGCAGGCTGAGCCGGTCACTAGGCTCATTCATATGAGAGTTAATGAGCAAATGAACCAGGGGCTTTGTGCAGATTTTTCAGCCAAGGAAATTGCGGACGCCCTCTTCCAGATTGGTCCGTTGAAGGCACCTGGCCCGGATGGCTTCCCGGCGCGTGTTTTCCAGAGGAACTGGGCTGTTATGAAGGATCATGTTATTGCTGGGGTCAAGGAATTTTTTCGCACGGGTGTCATGCCGGAGGGTGTTAACAATACTGCCATAGTCCTCATCCCAAAGGTGGATAATCCGGTAAAACTTGCTGACTTTAGACCCATTAGTCTCTGCAATGTCATATACAAGGTGGTTGCAAAATGCTTGGTGAATCGACTCAGACCAATATTAGATGAAATTATTTCGCCAGCCCAAAGTGCATTTGTGCCAGACCGGATGATCACGGACAATGCTCTTTTGGATTTTGAATGCATCCACCATATTCAACAGGAAAAGGATCCGGAGAGAAGTTTTTGTGCATATAAACTTGATCTCTCAAAAGCGTACGACCGGGTTGACTGGACATACTTGAAGCAAATGATGCAAAAGATGGGTTTTGCTTGCCGGTGGGTGGACTGGATTATGACGTGTGTCATCACGGTGAGATATTCAGTTAAATTCAATGGAACCCTCTTGGATTCATTTGCACCGACGCGCGGGCTTCGGCAAGGTGATCCCCTCTCCCCATTTTTGTTCCTGTTTGTAGCTGACGGCCTATCTGCTTTGTTGAAGGATGGTGAGGAACAGGGCAGGTTTTCTCCCCTAAAAATATGTAGGCGTGCGCCGGGTATCTCGCACTTGTTGTTTGCGGATGACACACTCTTGTTCTTCAAAGCGGATAACAACCAAGCTATGGAGGTCCGAAAAGTTTTAGAGACCTATGAGGCTGCAATGGCCAGCTTATAAACCCTACCAAATGTAGCATCATGTTTGGGGAATCATGTACAGTGGCGCATCGGGGAGGTGCGGTCAGTATTGCACGTGCAGCGGGACACATACGAGGAAAAGTACCTAGGCCTCCCTGTTCTTGAGGGACGAATGTCAAAGGAGCAATGCCATAACCTTCTTGCCAGTTTGACCAAGAGAATTATGCAATGGGGCTATAAGATTGGGGAAACCACACGTTGTGGTGCCTTGTATTGATCTATATATATAGGTTACAAGGCAGAGTTCGTATCGTACAACATACGGACACCTATACAAGGACTACACATATACAACCGTATAACTATACAAAACAATACGGTTATATATATTCTAACACCCTCCCTCAGTCGTAAACGGGCGTCGACGAATGTTAAGACTGTCCCGAAAATCCAAAAAGAGAGGAGATGGTAATCCTTTGGTGAAAATGTCCGCAAATTGAGAAGAACTTGGAACGTGAAGAACCCGAACCTCGCCTGTGGTGACACGGTCGCGCACAAAGTGTAAATCGATCTCCACATGCTTGGTGCACTGATGATGAACGGGATTCTGTGTCATGTAAACAGAGCTCACATTGTCACAAAACACCACGGTGGCACCAGTCACCGGTCGATGAAGCTCCTGAAGAAGCTGTCGTAACCAACATGTTTCAGCAACGACATTTGCAACTGCCCTGTATTCGGCCTCGGCGCTGGAGCGAGAGACCGTGTGTTGCCGCTTAGCAGACCACGACACCAGGTTAGTGCAAAGGAAGACACAATAACCTGAGGTAGACCGACGAGTGTTAGGGCAACCTGCCCAATCAGCGTCAGAATAGGCCAGCAATTTGTTGGAGCTGCGTCGAAACAAAGTGAGGCCATGGCCGGTGGTGCCGCGGATATAGCGAAGCACACGTTTCACAAGTAGCAAATGATTAGCCCGAGGATCATGCATATGAAGACAAATCTGCTGCACAGCATAAGAGATGTCCGGCCGAGTGAACGTGAGGTACTGAAGACCGCCTGCAATACTCCGATACTCGGTGGGATCTGCAACGGGATCACTGGACTTGGCTGAAAGTTTGGAGGTGGGTTTGCACTGCAGCATGCCAGCTCTGTCAAGAAGATCCAATGCATACTTCTCCTGTGAGAGGAACAGACTATCCTTGCTGCGTGTGACGGAGATTCCCAGAAAATAATGAAGATCACCCATATCCGTCATACTGAATTCGGTACGAAGAGAGGCAATCAAACTGTGCAACAATGTCGAGGACGATGCAGTCAGGATAATGTCATCCACATAGAGCAGGAGATAGGCCATGTCGACCACGCCGATAAACGAACAACGAGCTGTCGGACTTGGAGCCAATGAAACCAACCGATGCAATGAACGAAGCAAACCGCTGAAACCATGCACGAGGCGCCTGTTTCAAACCATAGAGTGATTTGTTGAGACGACAAACCTTATCGAGAAACGAGGATCGATGAACCCGGAAAGGTACGAGCATAAACAGTCTCACCGAGAGTGCCATTGAGGAATGCATTCTTGACATCAAGGCGATGGATGGACCAGTCACTAGAGAGAGCAACAGAGAGCACCGTTCGAATAGTGGCTGGCTTGACGACCGGGCTGAAAGTTTCATCGAAATCGATACCTTCTCGCTGTGTAAATCCACGAAGCACCCAACGAGCCTTGTAGCGATCCAAAGAACCATCAGACTTCATCTTGTGACGGTAGATCCACTTACCTGTAACAATGTTAGCATTGCGAGGTGGATCGACGAGGTCCCAAGTGTTGTTGGAGAGAAGAGCGCCATACTCCTAAACCATAGCGGAATGCCAATTTGGATCCTTGAGAGCACCATGATAAGTCTTCGGTATGGGAGATAAACCCTCAACATGAAGATCAAATATCTTTTTCGGCTGCACAATGCCCTGTTTAGCATGAGTTGCCATGGCGTGAGATGGTGGCGGTGGAGGGGCCCGTGGCTGGCGGGTCCGGGGTGGATCCACAGCAACAGGAGCTGGTGACGGCGTTGCCGGTGGTGACGCGGCTGTAGTAGGAGAAGGACGCCCAGCAGGGTCGCCCTCGGAGCTCCCAGCAGGGCGTTCGGAAGTAGCCCAGGTCCCAGGCGACCGGGGCGTGGTCGGTGGCGGCAACCGAGGCGAAGTCGGTGGCGGCGACCGTGGAGGGAACCGTGGCGGCGGCGACGGTGACCTTGCGGCGACGGTGACCTTGCGGCGATGGTGGAGTCGCGTCCGAGGTCACCGTGCCTGGCACGGTGAATGGCCGGCTTACAACGTCGTGGTCGTCTCTTACGACCACGCCGGCTTACAACAAGGAGGACAACTTACCCGCCCGCACCGGTTTACAGCACCACGGTTGATTCATCTGTCTGAGCCGCCTTTGATGTTGCGGTCGCTTTTACGGTCCGTCTCTCATGGCCTGGTCTACATCAACACATCAACGAAACCGGCTGCTCAGCACCCTGCAAAAAATCATAAGTGTGCAGGGAAGGAGTAGGAGTTGACGAAGATGGAGGGGAGGCGAATGGAAAGATTGACTCATCGAACACTACATGACGAGAGATGATGATCTTTTGGGTGGAACGATCAAGGCAACGATAGCCATGATGCCGTGATGGGTACCCTAGAAACACGCACGGCACGGAGCGAGGCGCAAGTTTGTGCGGAGCGGCGATCGTGGTGTTGGGGTAACATAGACATCCGAAAACCCTAAGACCGGCATATGCAGGATCTACGCCAAGTAAGGCACGAAAGGGAATACGATCCAAGATTGCCTTTGAAGGCAGCCGATTATGCAACATAACGGCGGTGTGAAGAGCTTCAACCCAAAAATGAGGTGGCATACTGGCTTGGATAAGTAGTGTACGAGTAATGTCATTAAGAGTATGAATAATGCGTTCGGCTTTACCATTCTGTTGCGAAGTGTATGGACATGAAAAGCGGAGTGCAATTCCATGGTGCGGGCAAAGGAATGGAGGAGAGAATTATCGAACTCACGACCATTATCACACTGAATAGCCTGCAAGCGTGCACTAAACTGGGTGAGCGCTAAAGCATGAAGGGACGACAAGTGCGAGAAAGCTTCGGACTTAGTCCGTAGAGGGTACACCCATGCATACCGAGTAAAATCATCGAGACGAGACGAGATAATACTTAAAGCCGTAAATACTCTCAACAGAGAGGTCTACAAATCGCAGTGAATTATTTGAAACGGAGTAGTGGTTACACGGTTGGTGGAAGAAAAAGGAAGACGAACATGACGACCTAACTGACAAGCATGACACAAGCTACTTTTATTCTTTTCCCTAGGGATAACCGAAGAACGAGCTAATGACTCCATGACGGGCCGCCCAGGATGCCCAAGCCGACGGTGCCAGAGTGTTGCATTGACGACGAGGAAGGCGTGTCGCTGGCTAGTAGAGGAAGGGCGGATGGAGTAGAGAGCTCCGAAGCTATTGCATCTGAGAATCTCGGTCCTGGATAGAAGATCCTTCACAGAAAAACCAAGAGGGTCAAATTCGACGGATACACGTTTATCAATGGTGAACTGACGAACAAACAAAAGATTTTTAACTATGTTAGGAGCTACTAAGACGTTACGAAGGTAAAGAGGGCGAGAGGTGGTGGAAATAGGAAGACGTGCATGCCCGGTACCGGTGATTGGAAGAGTGGAACCGTTACCGACAATGACAGCACGACGAGAGGAGGAGGGGGGACACGGAGGTGAGCATACCGGGATCGGACGCAAAGTGGGAGGAGGCGCCGGTGTCCATCACCCACTCCCTGGAGGGTGCTTGCAGCCCCATGGTTTGGAACTGATGCATGAGCGCGGCCTGGTCCCATGAAGCCGAAGATGAGGCCGGTGATGATGGAGCAGTGCCGGGGAGGCCGTAGGAGAGCTGTCCAGGGGCGTAGCCGTAACCGTAGGGAGCAACGCCGTACGGGTTCTGGGCGTAGAACGCATGCGGCGACGGGGTGTGCCGGGGCGCGTAGCCGGGAGCAGCGCCATAGCCGGGCGGCGCGCGACCGAGCAGCCCCCCTTGGCCATAGGGCCACATCTGGATGGCGCCGTTCCAGGGATGTTGCGGTGAGGGCCAGGAAGGAGTGGCAGGCTGCGGGGTCGCGGGCGCCGGGGTCTCCTTGGTGACTCCAGCGGCGGCCTTCTTCTTCTTCTTTCCTTTTCCAGGAGCCTTGCCA